>OU896714.1:39062213-39574181 GCA_918026855.4 Phaedon cochleariae | reverse complement strand
AAACCTATACGCCGAATCTACAGGGTGTCCGGAGATAAAACCGACAAAACTCATGGGGTTATATGGACTGTCGATATGATTGCAAAATGCCATAAACGAAAGTCCAAAACGGCTTCGTTACTGAGATACAGAGTGATTTGTGGATTTTGACAAAAAATTCAATCCGCCATATAAAATACAGGGATTAGCCGATTAGATTCAAATTTGGTACACGAATTACACTGAAAAGCATCAACAAGTAGCCCTTTGATCGAAACCAATATCAGGACCGGAATAATATTTTTCCCCCATGTTGAGTTATTGTTAGGATAACTCACCCTGTATCATAATACCCAGAAATTGCAACTCAGATTCGCAATCTACGGTGAAAATTGTATAGGAATTTGTTGAAAAATCTCCTGGCACTATCTTAGTTATTCCGTAATTAATCATTATTTAAATTTTTTTCATCAAAAAATCAATCATTGTCGGATAAAGTACGTATATTTACGAAACTATGGCATGAATGTTATTTTCTTTTTATCATTTTCTTCGATCAGTTCATGAATCGGAGTAAAATTAAATATTCTCATAACCCGAAAAAACTGAAGAATGAGTGTTTTGTTTATTCATGTTAGCTGATCAAGTACATCAATAGTTATCAATAATCTGATCGTAGATTCGGAATCTAAAAAAATCGTATAAGAACCTGTTAAAGAAGGATAACAGTGAAGTTTTTGTAAATTATATTCGCTCACTAATGAATTTGAATTTATGGGAATACTACACAACGGACAATAACTGTTTGCAATGAACATAACAAAAGCAACGAATTCGTGAAAAACTTTCACTACCCACTATTACAAAACATTTTCGAAGTGGAGCCCACCAACATCAATGCGAATTATTTGAGGGTTATTTCTAACACTAACACATGCAGCAGTAATTTTCCATAAAAAAATTCTTCATTATGAACTTCTTACTTTAAATGACCTCATAAAAAATAATCTAGCTGAGTTAGATCAGGGGATAGCGGTGGCCAATTTACTGAACCTCCACGGCCAATCCATCTATTGTGGAAATTGGCATCGAGATGGTTTCCAACTGGATCTGAAAAGTGAGGTCTAGCACCATCATGCTGAAACCACATACCTCAGGTATTTACACCTTGCAATAGATCCGGTCAAGTATTGACCAAGAAATTTAGGTAAACATCACCAGTTAAAGCCCAAACACATATAGAATATCTGCGTATTCCTCATAAGTGAAATGAAACGGCATCATAAGCACACTCTCAGAACTATAGTTTGATCCTAAAAACACAGGAATAATGAATGAACACCAATAAAACAAACGCTGATGACAGCTGAACAATGGTTTTCCATAATGAAATTCTGAATTTGACACAAGCCTAGTATTCTTTATACACAAACATTATAAGGTACTGATACGGATTTATTATTTGAAAGTTCAATCCGATAATTTTTCAACAAGTTTTTAACTTTTTTCAGTGCATTTCGAATCTGCGATCAGATCATTGTTATACTAGATCATCTATTCTTACAGGAATATAATCATAGAAAACCGCATTCCAGTCCTGATACAAATTTATTTTTCACTTTTTTCGGGTTATGAGAGTATTTTATTTAACTACGATTTACGGACTGATTGAAGAAAATAACGATATTCATGTCATGGTTTCGTTAATATTTATTATATTACCAATTTTGATATTACTTTATCCGACAATAATTGAGTTTTGAAAGAAAAAAATTAAATTCGTGTACTAAATTTGAATCTAATCGGTTGATCCCTGTATTTGATATGGCGGATTGAATTTTTTGTCAAAATCCACAAATCACTCTGTATGTCAATAACGAAGCGGTTTTGGACATTGGTTTATGGCATTTTGCAATCATATTGACAGTCCCTATAACCCCACAAGTCTTGTCGGTTTTATCTCCGGACACCCTGTATAATCAATGAGGGCCGAATATAGCCACAGGATTGGTGAGAGTAATTCAATTCAGTAATTTAATAGTGGGAGTATAGTACTTATAGTATGCAGAAGTAAACAATATACCGAAAGGAATAATACGGGGATCTATACCAGTTCGAACCTTAACAGTTCACATAGTTGGAATAAGGATTTCACTCAACGATGATCTACCCACCAGATTGTTGCCATTATTTTTTTTTAATCTTGGATCGAATCACATTGAGAAGAAGTTTATTCGTGTATCTGTGTTGAGAAAGAACTTGAATTCATTGATTGGTGATTATGTTGGAACATTTACCTAAGATGACCTGGTAGTAAATGAAATCAGTTATAGATTGATCAAGTCATTCGTACACTCTTATCTTGCTTTCCTAAAATGTATTTCCTTCTATTTTCATATCCATTTCATCAAATACAATCTGTAAAGTTCTTGGTTCGGTCAAGCATTGCATTTATGTATATTCGTTATAATAATAATTGAATTGTTCATATTCAATTTGAGTTGATCACATCCCACAATATCAAATTGATTTCATCATCATTCAACTATTCATTTTCTATTTTTTTGTAACTACCGCCCGCAGTGAAAGTGGGAAGTTTGCGCGCTTTTTGCCTTCCTTTGATGATTTATCCATTCATCTGGCTTCCTCTCCGAAAACTTCCATTCATACGAGTACTTGTTGCAAAACACTGTCGTGTCTCTGGGCGTGAAGAGTTGCTCATGATAAAAATCCTAATCAGGATTTTTTTTATGATCTGGTTCTCACGAAAACGGATATCCTGTAATGTTCAGAGAACATCGTGAAAACCAAGGGAAATAAGGTAGGAATTGGTGTTCTTCTTAAATTTCTGGAGGTTTTATGCCTCGGGTAACACCTCCCTTGACAATGTGGTCCAGAACCTCGCTGTTCGTTGGATAAACGAGTCTTTGGAAAGAGATGTTCTGCAGGTCTCCAAAGTGACCACGAAGGGGTGCGAAGCCTCAACTCCACAGGTTAATCTCGCGGGGACTGCCAATGGAGGAACAATTGTTGATATTTCAGAAGGGCATCGCCCATAAAAATATCTATAAAATAGGGCCAGATCGCCTACTTGTCTACAGTGTTCCAGAGAAGTGAGTGAGTGTCTGAGCGAGGCATCACCCACGAGACGAATTGCCCTTTTTCGGACAGAATCCAACAGTTTCAGGGTATGTTTGGGTGCTGCACTCCAAATATGGGAACAGTATTCCAGGACAGGTCGGATATGTGCCTTATAGATCATAAGCAGCTGACTGGAAGTGAAATACCTCCTGGCCCGAAACAGAAAACCAAGTTTTTGGGATGCACTTTTAGCAATTGATCTCACGTGATTTCCCCAAGAAAGGTTATTGCTGATAGTAATACCAAGCATCAAAATGAATGTCTTTAAAGGTATGGTTACTCCTGACAGGCTTATGTTGGGCACAGTGAGATCGGCTTTCCTAGAGAAAAGTAATGCTCGTGTTTTGTTTGCATTGAAATCTACCAAGTTATTGGATCCCCATTCTAGAGTTGTTGCCAAATCCATATTTATGTTGTCAATATTGCTCCCTCGTTCGTTTCTGATTTGCCTGGATGGTATTGGAGCCTTGGAAGAGAAAGCGGTATGGAGGGTATACAATCATCCGCGAAGCTGTGTACTGGACATGAAGTTGCTTCCAACGAATCGTTGATATGGAGAAGAAATAATAGTGTTGGTGCTATAATTGATCCTTGCAGAATACCAGCATTCATGATAAGAGAGTCAGATGAAACTCCGTCGACCACTACATAGAGAAACCTGTTTGAGAGAAAACTAGCTAACAGAGAACATAGCTGGGGAGGCAAACCATAAGATGGAAGTTGGCGAGGAGTCCGTGGTGCCAGACTCGATCGAATACCTTGGAGATATCTAGTGCCACGGCTAAGGTTTCACCATATTTTTCAATAGATTGCTGCCATATATGTGGGACGTAAGCAAGCAGGTCATCAGTTGATCTCTGATGACAGAAGCCATATGGCCTAGATATTTCATGAACATCAAATAAATGATATTGTCATCGGTTCTTGATAAGTGTGCGAAGTTTTAATTCAATTAGATGTTTTGAAAAGGGTCAAATTCACCCATCTCCCCTCCCTGGAAATAACTATATTCATACGAGTACTTGGTATATGACACTGCCGTGTCTCTAGATATAAGAAAACATTGTGAATTTATTCGAGGGGAAAACGATTTGGTGAAGGAACATTCTGAAATTCTGGTGGCGGAACATCATACGCCATTTTGTTCGAGAAAAAAAAATCACGCATTGTGAAGATTCTGATCAGGATAATATGGAAGGAAACTATCAAATTATGCCAGGTTATATTGATAAGTTCCAATTCAATTCGAGGTTTTCAAGTGGATCAGAATGATGTTCGTAGATTCCGCGTAACATACAATTTTGGGACACCCTGTCTACACATTTCGACATTGTATGATATTACGAACATGTTTATTCAATGATGTAGCTGTTCATTATTCGACGTCATTATGTAGAATTCATTTGGAAACAATTAAATATCAATAATCCAGTAATGAGGAGATGATTCCCTTGTGAACTGAATTGGAAAACATTATATTTCGTTTGAAGTTGAAACTCGACTCATGACTCATAAAATAGTTTTCTCTTTTCAATTCATAATAATCCCATACGTGAAATAAATTGGGACAATCCAATTCTTTGCTGCAAATGTATACCTACACAGTTTGTTTCCGATTTTCCGAATTTCCGATTGGAGACAGAAGAATATTTATTTTATCTCAGATACTTTGCTCTCTTCTGTGAAGCATTGTTGTGTTTGAAATGAGTTTTTTGACTACGGCTATGAAAAGTAGCGCATTTCTCATAACTTACTTAGTTTCAAAACCATCTATTGCCCATACTGTGAGAAATATTTTTTCTCGCCAACACCACATACATTTCCATAGAGAATCAACAGAAATCGACCAAAACTTAGCTGCTGTTCAGCTTCGAATAGGTTTTACAACTGTCAGAAGAAGTTTTCAAATTCTCCAGTGTAGGTCTCATTATAGCTTTTGATAGAAATAGAAATTTTCCATCAAATATTGTTCCAACAATTCATAATAAATAATATGATGTATATACCGAGATGTGACGATTTTGATGAATACACCGCCAGAGACAGAGATAATGGGAGAAGCTGCGAAAGTTGGATTTGTTTCCGGAAATTCCAAGAAAAAAGTATGAATTGGCATATTAGTACGAAAAATTTATGGAATCTGAAAAATACAGAAATAAAATCTTTTTCGGAGAGTGAACTTCTTTGAAATACTTTGAGGAACTAGGAAAGGCGTCTACTCTTTGGTCACAATATTCAATGTGGCATAGTGCCACATTATAAAATGAATACCAATAAGTTACATTACTCGGATTCTTTGAATAAGTGCAGTTGT
Source organism: Phaedon cochleariae (assembly GCA_918026855.4). Classification (NCBI taxonomy): domain Eukaryota; kingdom Metazoa; phylum Arthropoda; class Insecta; order Coleoptera; family Chrysomelidae; genus Phaedon; species Phaedon cochleariae. Next base: position 39,568,747 of record OU896714.1, on the reverse strand, counting down.
AGAAGAAGTATAGTGTGCAACATGTGTTAGATACAAGGTCTCAGGGCATTTGATTGAGATGCTTGATAAGTTCGAGTCCACCCGAAGTCATCCGAAAATCTGCTTGCTGACGTTCGGCTATTCAATAATCAAATCAAATGATGTATGCAGTATGCCGTAGCCATAATGGCTTTTGGAGAAAAAGTTAAATGTAATCTGCATATTATCCCATTTTGGGAAACAAATTTCAATCTGTTTGTACCGTAATTAGCCATAATGTTAATATTACTCAACTGGACCAATGATATTTTTATGGATGATTTTCTTGTCAACCTAACGAGTACGCACTGATGATGACTTATTTTGCACGAGATACAACTTTTTGTACTATTTTGGTATATCTACAGGTGCACACAGCTAACTAACCCACAATTAAACAAAATATATCGCTGTGATACAGAAAAAACCGTGAGTATGGGTCGATTCTGATTGTATCTCGAGAAAAAAAAACGGTTTTTTATGAATATCTCAAGTATCCTCCCACCGATTCTCTTGAAATTTGGCAATGATTTAATTTGTCATGAGGGTCTGAATTAGCCATGATTGAATTGGAATTGTGAAATCCAGTGGCGTCTTGGCGGCACCCTACCGAATAGTATTGGCAATAAAATGTACGCCACTGATCTTCATTTCGTATTGACCAACTGAAAATACAACATTATGGTCTCCTGAATTGTTTCGATATTTTTCTTCGTTTCATGTATTGTATTAAGTGCAAAACGTCTCTTCAAAAACAGGGGTGAAATTCAATGTATGATTCATGTCCATAGACGTAGAATAAGGATGAAGATTCATTTTCTTCAAATATTTTATAATACATGTTTGACACGCTTTGTATTATCGAAAACTTTGCCATCCTGGACCGAGAATACATAGTTCTTAGTATACGCAGTGTAGACTTTGTAAACATGTATCATGAAATATTTGATGAAAATAAATCTTCATTCTCATTCTATATCTGAAGACATGGATTACGCATTTATTTTCACCCTTGTTTTTGAATGAATTTCTTGGCACTTTATGCAATAAATTGGTATTCATTTTTTTCCATGGAAATGAAGCAAAATATCAAAACTGTTCAAGAGACCAAATTGTTGTATTTTCAGTTGGTTATGAAGGTTATGAAGATATACAGAATTCATAAAATTCAGTGACGCACATTTTATTAACAATAATATTCGGTAGGTTGCCCACCAGGACACCACTGAATTCCGTCTTTCCAATTGTATTATGGCTATATCAGCCCCTCATGACAAAAAATATAATTGCCAAATATCAAGAAAATCGGTGGAAGGACATTTCAGATATTTAAAAAAAATTTTATTTATGTATCAAGGGCGTAAAGTAGGCGTTTATGGCCTGTGGCGTGAGTAATGGCCCGATGGCGCCAGCCGAGGGCCATCATACACGCTGAAGGCCATAAACGCATTTCACGCACGTGATACATACAAAATTTTATGCACTAGTGGTTTATTTTCTGACTCAAAAGTAATGACTTTAGATTTAGATAAACTAATATTCCCCCGAATTTAATTTGTTACGTAAAAATTCAGTAATCAAGAGATGCGTAATGTTCAGGGATGATTTACAAATAAAAATCATCGTACGAATATTGCAATTATCGTAATAGTAAAACTCTTTGATCTCTAAAGGAGATTCATTCTTCAGAATTTTACAATATGCATACCCAGTATATATACCTACCTAACTTTGACGTTGTCAAGCAAGCTGATGGTTGTATTCTATAGCAATAAGGATATAGCAATACATCCAATAAACAAGCTGAATAGTCATTCTTTGACTGAAAAGTAAAAATTTGTGATAATAATCATAGCGAGACTATGGAATCGGATAAAGAAGAAGTTTATGATATACCGCTGGATATATTAGAATCCAGGAAAATGATCATCGGTTTATCATGAATTGATATGTGGCTATAAGGAAACTGAGTACAGCGGGCGGTAGGGCGCACTATACGGCCCGTGGGCCATGATGAGCCCGCGGGTGGTAAAGTGCAAATTCGCCCGCAAAGCCGGGCGGTAAAGTGCACTTTACGGCCCGCTAGTGCATAAACCGATTTTAAGAAAAAAAATTATCACATTGTATGTTGAAAACTCTGCTTTTCTGGGCCCATGTAGGTACATATAAAATGAATTTCTTATTTTATCATGTAGAATCACCGTCTTGATTATTTGCGCATAATTTCCGGACACCATATATACCATTAACGAATTGATCACAATGTTTAACTGCATTAGCTTTCAGAACAGTGCCCTCAGCCCTGAATTCAATAATATCCCTTCCGATAACCAATGATGCTAAGGAGCCTCAATTGCCTTCAGTGAATAATATCCTGACCAGCATCATTACCTCCCTCTACACGTTAAGGGTCGTCTTTGATAATGAAGGGCCTCAAACTCGAGCATATCCCTTCTCGGCCTTCTCCCTATTGTACGAAGGGCAATAAAGTGGTCCACGAGAATAGGCAAAGTCTCGGTCTAAATTACCATCAACAGGTCGAATGTTGAAACGCCCGTGAGAATAATGTGTTCGAATTTCAATTTCCGATGGAATCAGGGGCGGATTCAGAGGAAGGTATTGCCCTATTTAGCATAAATAATGTGAACGCGCTGCGTTTACTAACTCAAGCGAGCCTTAATATTGTTTTTTTTTTGTCGATAGGTACTCACACAAGATTTAAACCTCAAAATTGAGTAGATAGGAAGTAGAAATTTCAAAAAGTTCCCAAATATACGAGAAGAGTCAAGTGCAGGGGCGAAATTAAAGGTCCCTTTTTTTGAATTATCGTTCATATCTTGAAAACGGTATGTCACAGCAGAAAAAGCAATTCATTCAAAATTATAGTTCATAAAATTTCCTACAAAATTGTATCAGAAGGTTTTTCGTATCTTCTATTGTTATCAAGATATTCGCTAGCGAATAATGTAGATGTTTGAAAATCGCTTTTTTCATCTTGGGTATTTTGACGGCTCTTTCAGTTTTTCACCAAAGTCTTCCACGAAAAAAGTGACAATGGATTCAATCACCTCAAAAATGTTATCCCATTGGGATCTCGGAAACTATAAGAGATACGAAAATTGTTGAATTGGGGCAAAGTCGCAAAGTTGTGCATTCACCTAATAATAATATTCCATTTAGGAAAATTCGAAACTCCGGGTTTGTCCGGAAATTTTTCAAAATGTATTAGTGTCTGAGATCCTAATGGTGAGGATCGAATTTAAAACACCCTCGTAATTGTTGCGTTGGTTAATAAAGGATATTATTATTATTATTATTATTATTATACACTGCTTGCCAACAGCCATAGAACCACCCACATTTTCGGAATATGATATTAGGATGAAGGATAGGTTGAAAATCACTTCGGAATGGAATAGAGGACGTCCAATTCACTAACTATTCATATTTTTCCTGAAACATTTTCAGTTCTGAGAAATTAAATTTACATGATTCGCTAGCGAATATCTCGAAAACAATCAAAGATACGGAAAAAACCTACGTACACAATTCTGTTGATAATTATATGAGCAACAATTTCGAATATAAAGAGTTTTTTGCTGTGACGTACCCTTCTAGAGATATGAACGATAATTTAAAAATAACCCCCCCCCTCCCCGTACTTCTCTCCTCGTATAGGTTCAAGGACTTTTGGAATTTCCACTTCCTATTCACTCCTAACATCTCCTAGTCTCAAAAAAAATTCCTCTTTCATGTTCCTCCTTTATATATCTTTTCTGTCGACCTCGTCCTCAGCGAGTAAGTTCAATGTTTATGAAATTGATCATTATTGACCTCTATTTATGATCAATTTCTCTATTAATGCACGATTGTAGCATAGGCAACCAAACGTACACTGTTTATGATAAAACATCCGTCATCTGCATTTGAATCGCAAATATGGATTCCACCAAAGATTTTCCGTACACGCGGTTTGTCCTTTCCAAGTTTCTGTAACGATTTGAATCCCTGTTCTTTAACACAAGGAATTTAGTTTTTATGTTAATTATTTCGACAAATATCAAATGTCACTCATGTCAGTGACATCATGGCTACTGATGGTTCTTAGTAGTTTCCGGATGAATGATGAATTCACGAACCAAGTTTTCTTCAATGCAGAAGAAATGAGAAATATATAGTCGACGGAACCATTTTGTTACCAACCTGTTCATTAAAAAGCGGCTAATGATCTCGAACATTAAAATATCTCGATCATTAATCGCCCTCATTGATACCCTAGCTGGTTGAATAACTATTTATCAAGCTGTAACTTTTTCTCCAAATGAACATTATTATTATCATTATTATCATTATTATCATTGAATTCCAGAAGCTAAAATGCCACACAGCATTTAGTCAAAACCACCATGGAATGGGGAATAGAGAAATGCCGCAGCGCTGTTGAGCTTCCCGTAGTTCTAGGTAGTTAAAATAAATCGCTATAATAATAACAGTTCTACAGGATTCTACACAAATTGACGTGGCCATTTGTGGTTTCTACTTGAGTTCATGTTCATGCACCAGTATATATGTAGCTATTTATATATATATGGTGCTATTCAAGTTTGAAAATTAATGTTTTGGATTCATTGCAAAAATTCAAACTGATTGAGTTATTTATTCATTTCTCTAGATTTTTGGGATTTTTTCTCCACGTTCTCATATATAGAAATATGATTTCCATAACAGATTACCCTACGTCCAGATGTGTAAGCTTTGATGCCGCCTTTGATGTTCGATGGCTAAAAATTCGTTTGTGCCTGTTGTAATTTCTTACGACAGGGCGCCCGCTGAAAAGTTAAAGGCCAATTTATACACCCCGCTGCCATAGCTACAGTTGCCGCTGCAGTTATACTGTCCTAGAATGACATAATGCTAAATACATACTACTGTTTATAAACTCCGCAGCTAACGCTGCTTCTTTTAGAAGTATGCGAGAAAACTACACTGACCAAATTGTTCACTGAGAAACAAGTGGAAGAAAGACTTGCTAGTTTCCTAACCAAAACTCCTGAGAGAATTGAAAAATAGAGAAAAGACAACTGTAATTAGGCTATTATATTCCCAGAACTGTTCTATATTCTTCCCTGAATACACATGTGTTGGCGCAGCAGCAAAGAATTTATAAATTTACGAGTTCAGTAACAACTGCAGAACTGCAACTGGAATGGCAGCGTCAACTGCTACTACGGCAGCGGAGTTTATAAATCGTACTGTAACCGAGGAGGCCTCTGCCCAGCTAGCACAAACATAACTGGGCTTTTCAGCAATGTTCTGTTTAAGTCAACATATGTAATATCAACTGGTACATTAATATAAGGTTTTACCAATGTATCCGTGCGCTCCCAAAGGAAACATATTTCGAATAATGTGATGTTTCAATTCTACATGACCTTCACATTAGTGGGACTTTAATGAACTACTTTCCTCAGATGTTCTTTAGAGAAGTAAATGTAATGAACCTTTTTGGAATTGAATTTACCTCACTAAGTTATGTTCATGCACAATGTCTAGTAGACATATGAGTAATATAATCTGTTATTATCCCTTCAGAACGTTTCTCGTCCATTACCAGTCCATTACACTGTACTCAAAATGTTAAGTAACATGTTATGTATTTCCGAACGAACCACGAATGTCCCACATAACAAAAAAGAAGAACATAAAAAAATTTCCTAACCTCACTCTTTCTCTAAAGTGTTTGGCGGTTTTTCTAGCGTTAGTTCTTGGCTTTTGGCATAAACAAACTAATAATGGCTTTTGGCTTTGATTAGGTCGTTTAGCCTACGTTTTGCCCCTCAGTTGTAGCAGGTGTTGTTGCAGGGTGTTGTGTGTGTAAAATATACATATTTATCGAATGATTGATTTCTATCGATTAAGCTTGTTCCTGAAGCTGTGTCTTGGGTAAGTATACTTTCTGATAGTTTCATAATGTACAAATCATTGAAGAATATTTCGGCGCGGCACCGCCGTAGAATTCGGCAAAAGTTATCGAACAGCGTGCCTGATGATGATACAATTTTACGACCTGATCTTCGAGATAGAGTTCCAACTGCAGCATCCACAAGTGAAATACAGCAAGGAAATCTTACTCCAACATCAGATCGAGTTCAACCCTTTGAGGTTACAGCCTTATTAAATCCTTTTGATTCACCAGATTCGTTAGCATCAAGTTCTTGGGACAGTACTAGCGTTCCTCTGGTACCATCAAAGTTAATATCTCAGGTAGAAGTTGATCATGATTCAACTGCCACTTATTTCTGTTCCTGTGATGAATGCACAAACCCAAATTTTGTTGATAAACAGTCAATGATTGAAGATTTACGTTCATGGGCTGTGAAATTCAGTGTGCCACTAAATCATGTCACGCATTTATTGAAAATTTTGCACAAACATAGAATAAATGTTCCTGTTGATGGTGTAATTGAACCATTTTTTCTAGGAGTTATCAGAATTAATGAGGGCTGCAATGCTAAAGAGTTTGAGCAACATGTAGCTGAATGGTTTCGGCACGGAAAACAGCGGCAGCTTAGGGAGGTTCTGAAGTTGAATAAAAGAACTTTGTTGGAATAATCAATATTATTGTATTCATAAACTGAATTTTGAACTTTTTGTTTGAATGAATTTCATATTTGATTTTGTATCTTAATATTTTATTCTTCGAACTCATGAGAAAGTTCTGTGAAACAAAATGATAAAGTGCTTAACTTTAGGGGTACGATTTTTTGTGTTAATAATAGGTGAAAAGATTCGATTGTTTTAGTCATGGTGTTCTATTCTGGATGTTCCAGGAGCTGGGTAGCCTCTGTAACTTTTCCAGTTGTTGGAATGAAATATCCATTACATGTAAAATTATACTTCATGACATCTCTATGAATAGACATTCTCACTTCTGGTGATATCAATTTTTGCTGTTTCATATAAAAACCTATATATTTTTGTCAGTGGAACTAAGAAAGTTACAGAGGGATACTCCTGGGTCACCTGGTATACAAGAAACATGACAAAATAAATTCGAAAATTCGTATTTTTAATTCATCAAAAATGCAAATGAATATGTACTAGGTACAGTTCATTAAACATCTATATTATGTCACAAAGTAACATTCGCCATACCTTGCCGTTAATGTGCCATGAATGAAACTATGTAATGTTCTAAAAGAATATTTTTTAATTATCTTGTGATGTCACATTGAAAATCACACAAATGTTACTAGTAATCATCTCTTATATGTTACATATAATATCCCAGGAAGGTTTCATCAGAACATTTTCTCAATGTAACTCCCAAACATAACATTGATGTTTCTTGTGTCATACCAGAGATGTTCTACTAAAATCTCGCGTTGCGGACATTTGGCGGTACATGTAAAGCCCAAATAACTCTCAAAGAACATCGCGCAGTCTATTCAAATTCCGAGAGTTATATTACGTCAACATTGATGGAATGTTTTTGTGCTAGCTGGGTGATGAGTAATAAAACCTATCTTCATTACTAATTTATTAACCTGTCTTAAATCCACCTCATTCAATATTCACTAATATGTATCGAAGAGTACTTCTTGCCGAACGAGACAGGTCGGCAAGTAGGTTCAAAATAAGTCGTATCAAAATGCAGACATAATCAGAAACATTATGCAATAATAAGTTTACCTTTTATATGCCAAAGTCTCAGCTACCTGCACACACACTGCTTCACACCAGTAAAAGACAATATCTCTGAGCTTACTTACTCTTACTATGAGAGGTCTGGAAATCAAACAATTCTGTTCCCTAACTGAATAATTAATGTTTATCATAAGATGGATAATAAATGCATGGAATCAAATGCAATAGAGTCTGAACCTAGCTCATTAATACAATTATATCAACTGAATAGTGACTGAATCTAATAATTGTATAGCTAGCTGATAAATTATATGTAGCTTGTCTAACTCAAAAGGATATCGAATATTCAATGAATGAAATATAATAATAGAGTTATCAACTCAAGTAGTTGATAACTCTTCCATCCACAGTGAAAGTGGAGCTTTCTAATCAAGAGGTGACTTTTCCCAGTGCTCTACATCACGTGATACACAACCGAACAGTACAAACTATAAATCGAACTTTCACAAAATTGTGACAAACATTACTTTTGTATGCTCAGTGTATCACGTGACATGAGGGAAGCAAAACTCAGCGCCAAATTGTATCTGACCAATCATGTGATGGTATTCCATCGTTAAGGTGATATTCAAAAGTCTCTCCGCTTGAAAATTCATTATTATTCCAGGAAACTAGAAGTATTATATGGTTGTCTCTGCATGGGCAGAAAGCTATAAACTCATCTCAGACCCTTTTTTCAGTATGTGTTTGAAGAAATAAATCTATTCGGGCCCCGATAATTTGGATCGAGCTGGCCTTGTTACAAAATGTGTATAGGAATCGTCAAAAAAAAACAAGAAAAGAAAAGGAGATCGGAGATTAAAAAAAAATCCTGAAAAAAAAGAGGACGAAAACTACCTACTTATACACAAAAATTCATCAAAACTATAATAACACTTATCAACAAGATGATTCTTGAGTGTTCGTTTAAACATTGAAACAGTTTTGGATTCTTTAATAAAATCAGGTAGCAAATTATAAATACGTGGAGCCATCTGGTCAGGAGATTCGAGAGCTAATTTGGTTTTTCCAAATGGTACAAAAACATTGTTTTTTTGTCTTGTATCAATATTATGTTCACATTTATTCAGTACAAACAATTTATTTCTATTCTCGAACACAAATAAGCACAAGTCAAAAATTAAAAGACTAGGGACAGTTAAAATTTTAAAATTTCTGAAAGCTGGTCTGCATGAATCAAAGAGACATGATTTTTTTTGTGCTATGAAGACATCAGAGCAGCTAGAGGAAAAACCCCAGTAGCACACTCCATATCTCAGTCTTGAATCCACCTGAGCATAGTACAGCTTCAGCAGCTGATCATCATTTAAAACCTGCCTTATATTCCTGAACTGATATGAGGTAGAGTTAATTTTTTTGATCAGAAAATCACAGTGATTCTGCCATTCTGCCAATTCAAATGTTCATCAATGTGAAGACCTAAAAATTTTAAGCTCTCACAATCTGTTGTTACAGTGTCAGAATTATCATTAGCTCTAAAGCTTATGATATCACACCTCCGTTGCCGATGATGGAACCTCATTGATTCTGTTTTTTTCGCGTTCAAAAACAAATTGTATGCAGAAAACCATTTAAATGTTCATCAATGTGAAGACCTAAAAATTTTAAGCTCTCACAATCTGTTGTTACAGTGTCAGAATTATCATTAGCTCTAAAGCTTATGATATCACACCTCCGTTGCCGATGATGGAACCTTATTGATTCTGTTTTTTTCGCGTTCAAAAACAAATTGTATGCAGAAAACCATTTGTTGATATTTTCAAAAACTAAGTCACATTTTTCTTTCAAAACTGAATCTGATCTGTCAGAAATTATGATTGACGTGTCGTCTGCATACATTGTTATAAATGTTCCAGGAATTGAATATTCCAAATCATTTATGTATAAAACAAACAATATGGGTCCCAATATCGACCCTTGAGGCACTCCTAATTCAGAGAAGACCATGCTGGAAGTTGCTTTGTTAATAGCGACGTATTGTTTTCTATAAGAAAGATAGTCTGTTATCCATGCTAATGGTGTACCCCGTATGCCATAACGGAATAGTTTGTCTAAGAGAATATTATGATCGACACAATCGAATGCCCTGCTGAGATCACAAAAAGATTAGGTAGTTAACCGAGACGCAAAGCGTCGAGGTTAGCTTTAAGTTCGAGACAGGAATGAAACTTCCTACCGAGGGTTGTATACATTTTATTTACATCCATCATATTTCGATCAAAATTAATAAATCTATGTTTCGTTCTGAACATACCTGAATTATTACATGAGTGAGGGCGGGAAGTAGAGGTGTGTAATGTGACACTTCCCAACCTTCAATGACGTTAGTAATGCCAACATTACATATATGGTTGTAATAGTATATTATTCAACGAGCGCATAATGATGGCTATTACCCACGAAAGTGAAAGTTGCAGTACGAGCCGAAGGCGAGTGCTGTAATCATCTGAGTGGCTATAATGAGAATGAAAAACACTGAATTCTCATTTTTCCGTGTATTTGTAGAATTGAGGTGATTAAAACCATGAGAACCATGTAAGGTGCGTCTTTTGAATTTGCGTGTATTTCACAAACAGTAGAGTATAGTGGTGTGCTTTGGTAGAACTAGTAGAACAAATACCTACCTAGTTGAATTTGACAAGACGATGAGATGTCAGATTATTACGCCATCCTACTGTCATTATCACTCTAATTACTCGATTCATCACAATAATGACTGTCCTGAGTTAGCAATGTATGAATGACTCCATAGTTGTAGATAAATAAACAATTTGAATAATTGGGTTCAGTTCGACTTCGGTAAACTGTGACAGATACTGGGCGATGTAATTTCAACCAGTTCGGAATTGATTCGATATTCTAATGAATGATAAAAACCAATTCATCTCAGCTTCGTTACAGCACTTGATGTTGATTATGGAGAAGATGTGGGCAATTTTTTTCTTCATCAATTTGTACGCACCCTCTTTGCAGGCGATCCAAATCCTCGAATTCATCGAACTGAACCGCTTGATGGGCGTCGACCACTTCACCTTCTACGACCACACGACCGGGCCACAGGTGGCGTGCCTGTTGCGCGACTACGTCTCGAGGGGCGTGGCCACCGTGCTGCCCTGGCGGCTGGACATGGCCTCACAGAAGGACATTCGCACCGAGGGTCTGTTTGCCGCCCTCAACGACTGCTTGTACAGGTCCATGTACAAGTACTCGCACGTGGCGCTAATAGATTTGGACGAGTACGTGGTGCCCAAGTACAACCACACGTTGCCGCAACTCATCGAGTGAGTATTGTAAAATTGTCAAAATTCTTTGTTTCACCACGTTATCAATATGTCGCTTTTATGCACAAGCTCTTCGCCACAGAACTCGAAGAACTAGAATCAGGGATGCCGACAAGACGAGAGGGAGCCCTTCTCTCGTCTCCTATGTTCTCTCGTCTAGTTTCGTCTCTTTGGGACTTCTCTCACGTGGTCAAAAATAGGAATTTTCAGCATTTTGAATGGTCACGTGAAGAGCAACAGACATATTTCTAAATATGCCACCTCCATATAAAATGAGAATACAGCGGTCAACTGACGAATGAATGGAACTTATGTATTTCAAAAACTTCAAACCAACATAATTATGTTGCAGCTTATTTCAAAGTATACAAACAAAGTTTCTTGTATTTTGAGAAGAACTTCAAGTTTGATTTGAACGAATATCTACCAAGTTAATGATAAACAATGATCATCAAAAGTTGCTGAGAACAGAATATGAGAGATACCTATACAAGCTGATCAAAGTACCAATTCATTAGAATGGTTTATAATCAATCGGTGCTTCTTTGTACATTCTGGAAGTATGGCCAGATATTCTAGCAGCTATTCCTGCTACTAGTATTTTAGCTGGAAGGCTTTTTCTTGAACATGTACTTGATATTCGGAAGCATCAAAATTGCTTGAGTGCGGAGCCAGCAAGAAATTTGTGGTTTACGAACTCTTGCTTCACGTGTTCATTGGCAAATGTCGTGAGAGAAAGATAAAAATAATGAACGTCTCGAGGGGCGTGGCCAACGTGCTGACCGGGCGGCTAGACATGGCCTCACAGAAGGACATCCGCACCGAGGGTCTGTTTGCCGCCCTCAACGACTGCTTGTACCGGTCCATATACCTACAAGTACTCGCACGTGGCGCTCATAGATTTGGACGAGTACGTGGTGCCCAAGTATAATCACATTTTGTTGCAACTCATCAAGTGAGTATACTAAAAAGAGTGTCCACATGTCTAACATGTTTTCATTGAGTCTTTAATAAAACGAGTTATGGGTTCTAATTTTCGTAGCTTCGGCCGGAGATGATTCCGCACGATTCACTGTTGCGTTCCAATTAACAGTGCTGCTCCTAAGGTGACAAATGGCGTTAGTAACAAAGCCTACACAGAACACTGAAGCACGTACCTCTTGAAAAGCGATATCCAGTTGGTGTGTACACACACCAAAAAAGTATGTACATGCACTACTATTACTACTACTTCAAGTTCTCTCGTCTCCTTGAGGGAGACGTTTCTCTCTTTTCGTTCCGACTTCTTTGTTCTTCTAGTCACATCCCAGATAACACCAACCATCGGCCCAGCATTTGTAACGCACACCTCTCCCGGCAGTTCATGTACTTTCCCGGCGTCGAGGTGTCCAGGTGGCCGCCAGTCGGCCGTAATACACATTACCGGCGATTAAATTATTGACTCAAAAGTGCTAAAGCGGCAACAAATTTCGATGCACCATTGATGGGAGTGCTCAGCCGCCAACGTATATGCGCTTGCAAATCCGTATTAAGGAGGATGAATTTTTCAAGCACTTTCCAAGTATCTGACCACGAACTACAAACTTTAAATGCGCATTTGATCATCTTCACAACACATTGCTGTCTATTAGTTGAATTGGATGAAAAAAGGGAGAGGGGTTCTCATCTAATACCATACTCCTCGAGTTTTCTGATGAGAATGAAATGGAACATACAATCAAACGCTTTTGTCAAGTCACACAGAGCAGCTGCGGTGTGATGAGCATTTTCGAAGCCCTCAAATGTTATTCATCAAACTAAATCCATGAATTAGACTCGTTTGATATCTCATGGAAAACATGAATCCTTCTCAGAGTGTTTCAACATTTTTTCAAAGAAAAAACCGTATAACACGAAGTCGGTCGACCACAAATATTATATTAACAAATCAAGTTTGTGACATATGTCCCATCTTCGGACACATAGAATACCTGTGAAGATTAGGAAATTACAAGTTGACAATGAACTATTGAGGAAAGAAATTACCTGAGAAGACATGTGGAGATAAGTTTAACTATGAAAGCTAGGTCGAATACCTGATTTTCAGGTAATCAAGTATATTGTTCTTCATTCGACTAAATAGCCAGAAAAACAAATCAATAATGCAATTCAACATCGGTAAGAGCAGGAATTGAAAATTTGAAATTATAAATCAAATTTCACTTAACAAGAGTTTCACCATCACTGGTGGACGTTTGATACCTTCATGGAAGTAGCAGGAAGCAGCACTATTCTTTTCGTCCATCCATGTTTTCGTCAAGTAACTTTTTTATTATCTTCTGGTTCCCACGAAAAGGGATATCCTGTAATGTTCAGAGGACATCGTGGGAACCAAGGGAAATAAGGTAGGAATTGGTGTTCTTCTTAAATTTCTGGATGATATACACCTCCCTTGGCAATGTGTTCCAGAGCCTTTTTTTAAAACGAGTCTTTGGAAAGAGACGTTCTGCAGGTCTTCAAAGTGACCTCGAAGGGGTGCGAAGCCTCTACTCGACGAGTTAATCTCGCGGGGACTGTCAAGGGAGAAACAATAATTGTTAATATTTCAGAAAAGCATCGTCCATAAGAATATCTATAAAATAGAGCCAGATTGCCAACTTTTCTACGGTGTTCCAGAGAAGTGAGTGAGTTTGTTAGCGTGGCATCACCCACGAGACGAATCGCCCCTTTTTTGGACATAATCCAACAGTTTCAGGGTATGTTCGGGTGCTGCACTCCAAATACAACAGTATTCCAGGACAGGTCGGATCTGTGCCTTATAGATCATAAGCAGCTGACTGGAAGTGAAATAGCTCCTGGCTCGAAACAGAAAACCCAGTTTCTGGGATGCACTTTTAGCAATTGATCTCACGTGATTTTCCCAAGGAGGGTTATTGCTGATAGTAATACCAAGCATCGAAATGGATGTCTACAAAGGTATGGTAACTCCTGACAAGCTTATGTCGGGCACAGTGAGTGTTTCGTTTGCATTGAAATCTACCAAGTTATTGGATCCCCATTTGAGAATTGTTGCTAAGTCCAAATTTATATTGTCAACGTTCGTTTCTGATTTGCCTGGCTGATATTGGAGCCCTGGAAGAGAAGGCGGTATGGAGGGTCCTATCATCCGCGAGGCTGTGTACTGGACATGAAGTTGCTTCCAACAAATCGTTGATATGGAGTAGAAATAGTGTTGGTGCTGGAATTGATCCTTGCCGAACACCAGCATTTATGATAAGAGAGTCAGATGGAACTCCGTCGACCACTACATGGAGAAAACTACCTAGCAGAGAACATAGCTGGGGAGGCAAGCCATAAGATGGAAGCTTGGCGAGGAGTCCGTGGTATCCCCAATTTGTAAGAGTAGTTGAACAGCTTGCAGAGAACAGGTGTTAGTTCGGGATCACATTTCTTGAGAACAATCGATGGGATTCCGTCGGAGCCACAAGCTTTGTTGGTGTTGAGACCCAATAAAATCTTCCTTATAGTACGTTGGCGAAAGGTGATCTTGGGCATATGACTGTCAATCTGCGTTATGTTTGGAGGTTGTTTTCCCAATGCATCCAGAGTGGAATGTTGGCTTTCTCCTGGGCAGTTGTGGCTAGTGTTCCATCTTCCTTGGTTAGAGGAGGAAACGAGCTGGAAGTGAAGTTTCTTCCTACAGCTTTGGCGAAGGACCAAAATGAACGGGATCCGTTAGGATATTCAACAAGTTGCAATCTTATTTTGGCATAAATTACGTAAATTGAGATGTTTCAAAACTCCCGTCAGTTTTGAAAAGTATCAAATTACATGTCAAAATTACATAATATCTATTTCGTGTTATGTTACATCAAACCTTGTACAATAGTCAAATAAAAGAGTTTCCATTTCATGAGGAAGATTTCATAATATTTGGTGAAAGCGAGGATTTCCGTTGGATTATTTACCATTATTTGGTGGAAGCGCTGATTCTGGTGGGAGCGCAGATTTTAGTGTACGCTTCCGCCAAAACACGGAATTTCACTCAATCCGTTCACAGGTTTAAACATTCGTTGAAATAAAATATATTCATTCTTACTACGAGTCGAATGTAATAATACTAATATTTTCATTTAAAGGAAAGAGGAGAGAAAATCCCAAAAGTTTAGTAAAATGAATTCCACACTCATTGTTTTTTTCTCTCTGTGATCAATAAAACGATGGATAAAGTTAACTATTTACAGAAAGATAAACTCATTTCTGATTCACCGGCTCCTGAATCTCTACAGTTTTATAACGAGATCCCGTGATTGGAGAGACAAAAAACGGCCTGCATCGTGAATGGGATATTTGATACTCTGAATAATAATGTCTGCCGATTAGTTAAAAAGTTTCAATTATGCGGGTTGAAGAAAATTTCACCTTGAAAAATTATCCTCGGTAATTTTATTATGGAAATTACAGACTGCAATTTGCATATATCTGTGAAGGAACAAAGTTCCCATTTCTGTTCTGTTCAACAAACGATAATTTATACGGAATGCTAATCGGTTTATTATCGTTTCTTTCCAAGTTTTATGCGATAAAACATTTTTGTAATTGAGGCAAAAGAATGTGCAGTTCAAATTAAAAAATATACCTAGTCCAGTATAGGTATAATAACTGTAGAATAATCAAAATCCAACAAAATGTTGTGAAGTCCAGCCGCCACTTAAATTGTAGGTCAGGCTGTCCCATTTTTTATGTCCTTACGGGATATCTACAGTGTGACTCACTTCTAATGGAAACACCCCTGTAGATCAATGATAAAGTGGACTGTATAGGTAGGTCGGTATTTATAAATTGTTGATAATCGCAATGCTATTAGACCTTCTGGTAGAGCTAACTGTACTAGAACTTCAAAGAAAACGAGGCTGTGATTTCATACCTTGGGTCCCAGAGGATAGTATAGGCAGCTTCACAGGTTGAAGTTTGGTAACTGCTTAGATTACAGCGAAACTTGTCATTTTCCGAGCTGGCCAGCTATCACGAGAAATCTACTCAAGATAAAACTCAAAATATAATTTTCCATCACAATGTTCAGTCACTGGGAAACTGCCTAAATATGTTACAGAGGGCAGTTGATGATTCAAGGTGCCCAATCATATGCTTGTCAGAACATTGGCAAGGGGAAGATGAACTGAGATTATTCAAATTGAAAAACTTTCATCAGGCTGCTAAGTACTGTCGCCAAGTTGACTCCCATGGAGGATCTGTGATTTATGTATCAGACAATATACCACATATGCCTATTCATGAGGTATATTGTATGGGTGAAGAGTCGGTGTTTGAATGCTGTGGTGTCAAATGCGATATGAATGGTCACTGAATTATTATTGTTTGTATTTATAGATCACCCAATAGTTCTATTGCCCTTTTCCTTCAGAAATTTCAGGATTTGATGAATTTCTTATTTAACACTAAACTAACCTATTTTGTAGCTGGAGATTTTAATATTGACACTCTCTCTGACAGTGGGGCTGCCAGTGACTTAATAAATCTTCTGATGTGTTTCAATGCTAAATTAACAATAAGAGACTATACAAGAGTTACGGCACATAGCAAAACTTGTTTAGATAATATTATTACTAATCATTTAGGAAATGATGTGGGTAATGTAGTAGATATAGGGTTTTCAGACCACAAGGCTCTTATTCTTGCATGCAATTTGTTTCCATTATCTGGCCTAAGCCAAAATATTGAGCGTCGTAGCTATAAAGAAGAATATACTCTAAATTTTTGTCAGCAGCTTAGCATCGAGACTTGGGATAATGTGTATATGGCAAAAAGTTTCGATGAAGCTATGACTACAATAATTTGAAACAGGAGTACAATAATATTCTTGAACGTACAAAGAAAGATCATTATAGGAATCGAATCATGAGATCAGATAATAAATCCAAAGCAGTGTGGGCTATTGTAAAAGAAGTAACTGGTGTACAATCTCATCAAAGTTCTTCAGCACAGGTAAATACGGAAATGGCTAGTAAATTCAACAACTTTTTTATCGACAATGTATCCGATATTATGTCATCCCAGCCGAGGGCAGACACAAATATGTTTGAAAATCTCATACATTTTCATTCCAACACTTTGTTTCTGAAGCCAGCAACAGAAGAGGAAATCTTGGATGTTATAAAGAATATGAAAAATAAACGAAGCACAGGTATTGATGAAATCCCAATTCATGTTATAAAATTATGTGGCCCTTATATAGTTAAAATTCTTGTATATTTAGTAAATAAGTCATTTGAGGATGGTGTTTTTCCGAACAACTTAAAAACAGCTTTAGTAAAACCATTGTTTAAAAAGGGTGATGCCTCAGTATTATCAAATTATAGACCGATTAGTTTGTTAACTTGCTTTTCAAAGATTTTTGAATTATTGATGGCAAAAAGATTGCTGTCATTTTTTGAAACCTTTCATTTATTCTCAAACTGTCAGCATGGTTATCTCAAAAACAAATCCATTGACACAGCACTTTTTAACTTCACAAATGAAATTCTCAAGGCAATGGAAAGGGGAGATCTTTCCTGTGGAATTTTTCTTGACCTCTCCAAGGCCTTTGATTGCATAGACCACCAGCTTCTGCTTGATAAACTGTATAAATATGGCATAAGAGGAAACGCTCTTGATTGGCTGAAATCATATTTGAGGGACAGAATGCAACTGGTGGAGATGAACAGGAATGGCGTTGGGGTGCGATCTGAGGCCTTGGAGGTTCCTTTTGGAGTTCCACAGGGGAGTATCCTGGGGCCCATCCTATTTTTAATTTTCATCAATGATATTGAAAATATTGTTGTTGACTCCTTATCTTCCCAACTGGTTATGCTTCGCTGATGACACAAATATACTGCTTAGCGGCTGTGACATACGAGACATCATCCAGGATGGAAATGTATTGTTGAATAGAACTAAGTCTTTCTTCTCGGAAAATAGATTAGTCTTGAACAATTAATGATAAGACAAGTTGTGTGATATTTAAAAATAAGGAAAATATGAAACCTGATTCTTTAACTATAAATAATCAAATTTTGTCCTGCAGTGACACTGTTAGATTTCTTGGCATCACAGTGGATTCCACTTTGAGTTGGAGATGTCATATAGACAATGTATGTAAGCGATTAGCTTCTACAATCTTTGCTATTCAGACTCTGAAACAAAATGTGGACAGAGATGTATTGATTACTGTGTACTATGCAAATTTTTATTCATCATTTAAGTTTGGAATTGCCATATGGGGTGGTAGCCGGGAGTTGGGCAAAATTTTTTTGAGTCAAAAAAAGGCTATCCGCCTAATGTTTAACATGAAAGCTAGAGAATCATGCCGTGGAATATTCAAGGCAAATAACATGCTCACTGTTCCTGCTGTGTATATATTAGAAACAATCAAATTTCTTACGAAACAGTCGCACCAGTTCAACTGTTACAAAAGTTCACACGCTTACAAGTCTTACAACACTAGGCACTATGGCGATTATGTGTTTCCCAGGCACACTAGAAGCTCCACAGAAAGAGGGACAATGTATAGTGCTCTAAAATTTTTCAACTGTCTGCCGCAAGCAATAAAAAAGATTGAGCAGACCAGTGGTTTTGTGGGGTCACTGAAAGCATACTTGACTGAGCTGGAGCCCTATACAGTTGAGGATTATTTAAAGTCTTCACTTGAATTCGAGCTAGGTACTTGATGTTTGTATTTTTTGTATTTTTGTTAGTATTTTTTTATCTATTTTTCTGTAATTCAACTTGTCCCAGATAACGTGTTTTTACTTTTACTTTTACTTTTATGTGTATACCTAAATGCTAAAGCTAGTTTCATCTTATGAGCAAAATGTTATTCAATTGTGCCATAAATGAATTTGTAAAACTTTGACCTGTTTCATAGACCAATCAATTTTTTTGTTTTTCGTATAAAATGGGAAATTGTAATCTAATGAAATCAATAAATTTCTATTCTATTCTATTCTATTCTATTCTATTCTATTCTATTCTATTCTATTCTATTCTATTCTATTCTATTCTATTCTATTCTATTCTATTCTATTCTATTCTATTCTATTCTTTCTGTCTAGTCGAGACGTTTTATCGAGCGAGTCTTTCGAGCGAATATCTTCGATTCTTCGATCCAATTTTCAGCGGATAAAATATCATTCCTACTATATGAGGTACGCTCCATATATTTTGAAGAATATGAAACACAGCCGGTCTCGCGATACTTATAAATTTAATGTGAAGGCAAAAAATTTGAAGCGTGAAAAGAAAAACAAATCAGATGATAATTAGACAAATACAAAGAAAAACATAAAATTGAGAAAGACGGAACAACCCCTGTCTCTTACGTAATCGTTGGGTAACGATCCTGAAATTTGCTGGAGCGAGAGATATACCAAATATGCACTCAATGACCAAGTGGGGTCATCTTCAGTGATTTACACTGCTCGTCAACAGCCATGAAACCACCCCAATTTCCAGAAAATTATATTAGGGGTCGAAATAGGTTGAAAACAACTTCGGATTCGGAATCAGGATGCTCAATTCACTAGCTATTCATATATTTTTGAACATTATCCAGTTCCAGTTCTGAAAAATTCATTTTCTTCTCACTTTTCATGACAACTCCCCTATATCTTAAGTAACCCAACGAGTTAGGATGCTGAAATTTTCTTGAGCGAAAGATATACCATCAAAAATGTACTCTATGACCAAGTACGGTCATCTTCAGTGATATGCACTGCTCGCCAACAGCCGTGGAACTACACAGATGTCCGGAAAATAATATCAAGAGACAAAATAGGTTGAAATTCATTTCAGATTCGAAAACAGGACGTCCTGTATATTTTGACGATTTTTCTCATACTATTAACAATTCATTCATAATTCATTTCAATGACATTCCTCATGATTTCTGATCCATTGGATCACTCCTGATAATCTATTCGATTGTACTGGTTCAGATTAATATTTTATTGTTCCAGATGAGAACTGACTTCATGACTATCAATTTAATAATTTTTTTCTCCTGGAATGTCGGTTTTGTGGCTGCTAACGAGTCATGTATTATTGAAGATGATTCTACCTACTTGGTCATTGGTATCTTTCTTGGTCCTAAGAATTTCAGACTCCTACATCAATAATTACGTAAGATACTTGGGTGCTTTCAAGAAAAGTAGGACAGAATTCATTATTTCCGAAGTAATATGAGTAGTTAGTGATTTGGAAGTTATGTTTTCTATTCTCGAATCCGATGTGATTTTCAACCTATCTTGTCTGCTGATATGATTTTCCGGATATGTAAGTAATTTCAATTCGTCATTGACTGTATTTTTGGAATATTTCTTGCTCCTAGAAATTTAAGAATCTCAACTTGATGATTACGTGAAATACGCTAGTGTTCCCATGAAAAGTGAGACCAAAATGAATTTTTCAGAACTGACATTTTCTTCAGGAAATATGCGAATTGTTTGTGAATTGAGCGACGTGATTCCGAATCCGAAGTGATTTTCAACCTGTTTCGACTTCTAATATTATTATCCGGAAATTGGCATGGTTCCATGGCTGTTGGCGAGCAGTGTATATCACTGAAGATGACCACACTTGGTCTTACAGTGCATTTTTGGTATACCTTTCGTTCCAGAAAATTTCAGAATCCTTACTCAACGAATACGTAAGATACAGTATGTATGTCTGGGAACACCCAAAGTGTCAGAATATAAAGTGTAGGAACATTTTTCATAGGAAAATATTCCATAGAGTTGGTAACTCATAGAGTATGTAATGAATCAGAACAGTATTCTGTAGGAATATAAACCGTATCATTGTAATACATAGAACCGTACTTTATAGGTATGTAAAGCATCAAAACGTAATTCATCGTGAAGTAATCCATCAGAATGGTATTATGTAGGAACCGTACTTGATACTAACAGTATTTTATAAAAACCGTATTCCGTAGCGACAGTAATTCATCAGAACCGCAATTCATAGCGATAGGATTTCATAGGAACCGTATTTGATAGAGGCAGCAATTTATAGGATCCCTATTTCAAAGCGTAAGGCAATTCATAAGAAACGTAATTAATAGCGACAACATTTCATAGGAACCGTATTTCATAGCGGCAGTAATTTATAGGAACCGTATTCATAGCGGCAGTAATTCATAGGAACCGTAATTCATAGCGACAATATTTCATAGGAACGGTATTTCATAGCGGCAGCAATTCATCAGAACCGTAATTCATAGCGACATCATTTCATAGGAACCGTATTTCAAAGCGTCAGCAATTCATGGGAAACGGAATCCATAGCGACAGCAATCCATCGGAACCGTAATTCATAGCGACCGTAATTCATAGCGACAGCACATTATAGTAATCGTATTCCATAGCGGCATGAATTCATAGGAACCGTATTTCATAGCGACAGCAATTCATAGGAATCGTAATTCATCGCGACAATATTTTATAGGAACCGTATTTCATAGCGGCAGCAATTCATCAGAACCGTAATTCATAGCGACATCATTTCATAGGAATCGTATTTGATAGCGGCAGTAATTCATAGGAACCGTATTTCATAGCGACAGCAATTCATAGGAACCGTAATTCATAGCGACACTATTTTGTCAGAATTGTATTCCATAGCGTTATAGGACGAAGTATTGATTTTCACGGTTAGTTTGGTTGAACTATATGAGATGGCGCTGGCGGCTGAAGTGTTCATATTTATCTACATCGTTTGAACTCCATCAGATGTCGCTGATGGATGCAAACACTTTCTAATGTAATATGGATTCATTTAAATCGATATGATTACGGCAAGATATTCAACCATATATCATTGAATGCTGATGAGATAATATTTATAGATGTGAGGTAGTCATTTTCTATGTATAGAGCTCCAGGTATACCTATCTCAACAGAATATTACCTTTCCATATTTTCATATAATTATACTTTTCGTGAGGCAACAGTACAATATTATCATTAATTAGTTGGGGTGAGTGCAGGTATTCGACAGTAGGTAAGTACTATATCGAGTGATTTATGGTGTATAGAACATTAGACAATTCTGGTCTGGAAGACTTGAGCATGGCAATTTATGGTATTGCATCAGAACCGAATTGTATCAGCACGATACTTTTTCAGAATGGTAATTCATCGAACCCTATTTCGTAAAAACAGTGCTCTATCGAAAGCAGAGTATCGAGATTCTGTCGGATTTTCAGAAATTCTATGAAATGGCGCTGGTGCATGCATGTAAAATAAAAGCATTGTATATACAGGGTGTCTCAGAACGAAGTACCATAAATTCAAAAGGGTGAACTAGAGACGAAACTAGGCCGATTGAAATCATCTCACCTATATACGAAAATGCACCGCTGAGCCGGGAGCGATGAAGAACAATTTTATTTCCAGATTTTCTTCAATAATTCGAAATTCTCGAAAGGCATTGCCCTGAAATCTGTAGGGCAATTCACTATAGTGAATGTGCATGGAAAACATGTCGTACCAGATCAATCAATATACAGGGAGTTAGGTATAATATTTCGCAATCTCTTTGATAAAAATCAATGTAACTTATTGTTTTGGAGTATAGCACTGCAGTGTTTTTATAATTTTTCTTGGTTTCCGAGATATTTAACAAAATTCATTTTGGTGCTCCTCTATACGTGTTTATGATTATGACGAATGACGATTATCATGTTTTGCAAGTTTTCACCTCATTTTTGTGTTGAGTTATTGACCACGATAATCATGTTCATGAACTACTCTAGCATATGATAATGTTTGTTGGTTATCTTCGAATTTATTTATTATTTCTCGAATAGATAACGTTTTTTCACCAGAAATCTGGAACTGAAATCGGGAAATGACCAGCTCCCAAATCATAAGATGGCGCATGTTAGCCATATTATGCCAATCAGAATATGTATACAAAACTGAGAAATCGAAAACTTTGGCACCCCTCAGAATATTCTGAGAACATACAAAATCGTATCAAAATATATGATATAAATGTTATTCTTGTTTCAATATTTATAATGTTTTCCCTGGCCCACCCTATCATTCTTTAAGCTCAATGCTAAATTATTACCCTACTCTATGAGAACGGCATGTTGACATCTTAGTATTCATAAATTTCATCAATAGGATTCCTAAAGCGCAGTGGACAAGGAGTAAGAATTGTAAAAATAAATCACAAGAGAGTAGGTTCGATTACCCAGCGGAGAAAGCTCCATTTCAGTTTCTCCTTTTTATTCATAATCCCCCAGGATTGGTTTATTTGCAGTGATCAAATATGCGCAAACCGCTTTGGAAAGGTTATCTTGCGTCCATGAAAAGGCTATCAAAAAAACCAGGAAGAATGTATTTTTGTAATATCCAAAGGATATCTTTATAAACGCCGCCTGCGGCGGACATTGGCTGTTCTATGAAAGATCTATTCATGTGTGAACAGGACATCACAGTGGAGGTTCAATGTCTCGACATCTCGTACTTTTGACGTCCCTGAGATGTATTTGTGCTGGCTGGGTATAGAGTCGATTTTTCATAATGATGTCAATCCAACGTCGTGACAAAGACATTCCAAATACGTTGAAGTAATGACGTTACAAATCACGCCATTTTCAAAATATGACGCCACGGACCAAAAAAGACGTCAAAATGACGTCAGCTTGCTGCCTGGGATGCTGGCCGGTTCGATTACAAAACAAATCGATTAAGTACAATCTTTTGAAAGTTTTAATGTGACTATTGTACTGCACAGTCTGATGATTGGCGTTGTGCCGAAATCAGTCACTGTTTTTTAATAGTTTTTCAATCTTTCATATAAAGTGTGGTCGACTGACTTTGGAATTTGTGTTTTTTCTTAATCACTTAGAGTATGGATGATTTCTACAATTTAATTCAATTTATTCACGGACAGCAAGTTTTTTGTCTCAAACAACGATATTATCAACCTCTATTTGATTATCAAGTCAAACACAGTGTAGTATGGAGAGGAATAAATAATCGCTATCATTATTGTTGATATGCTCACTAACCTAAAATTTTCCACGTCTTGCATTCCTATACCTGATGGCACTGGCGCGGTATTTGCCATTAGAGCACCTGGTCCATACACCAATTTGTCACTCTGTGGTTGTATTTATATTGAAACTACAATTCCAATAACATCCTTGAAAATTGAATAAACCTGCTGTTAATGCTGGTAGAATATTCTCACCACACGGATTATTTGTCAATATTTTTTGTCGCATTGCATACATATTGCACGGCATTGGTGGTAACTTCACATATTTATTTGAGTTTATTGTTTTGGTTGCAGAAAAAATAGCATGTTTCATTCGGATCAAAAGTGACTTTGTTTGACAAGCGAATCTTGCATCTACTATTATTCTTGATGACCTCTAGTACATCCTTTTTAGTTCCTAGGAGATAAAGTTCATCTTTAGCTCCTAGGCACTAAAGTTCAACTTTAGCTCCTAGGAACTGAATGTGTTGCCTATTTTTGTGTCAGTAGTAGAAACGTCAATTCAAGAGCTCATGTTCGTATCAAAATGGACGACTTTTGTGTCGGTTGCAGAAAAACAGATATATGTTTCTTAGGCTATTTTATGTTCTCATTAGACCAACAAAACATTCGCTCCTTAGGGACTTGGTTAATTTTCCCGATTTCATAATGTTCATCTTCACTAATGTTTCATAATAAACATTCTTGATTTTTCCTTTGACACAATATGCATGTCAACTTCAAATTTGCCTCCATTAGTTTAGTAGTTAGTTAGTTGAAAACTGTTTTTATGGACAAATTTCCCTGTTAACCTGACGAGTGAGTAACCTCACTTTTATCAATTTCCAAATTCATATTCAACTATTTCAAATTTCGATTTTATGATGATGTCTTTTTCAAAATCAAGAGTTCATTAACAAGTAACAAGTCACCAATTTATTTTTAACCTTTTTTCAAATTTCCAAAAAGTTTTTCGGAATTTTTTTTTCGAACAAGTTTTTCGGAATTTTTTTTTCGAATTTTCAATTTCAATTTCTTTCCAATAGCCAAAAGCAGATTAATAACTTACAGGTATGCACTGATGATGACTTAACAGTCGAACGCGCTCTGCTACGAATATAAATTTGAATAAATGATCTTGCAATAAATACAACTCTTCCCTTCTTTGGTATATTTACACGTGCACACAGCCCACCAACCCTCACCTAATAAAATCAATCAATCAATCAATCAATCAATCAATCAATCAATCAATCAATCAATCAATCAATCAATCAATCAATCAATCAATCAATCAATCAATCAATCAATCAATCAATCAATCAATCAATCAATCAATCAATCAATCAATCAATATCTCTTGCAGTTATTTGAGCCGCAGGATGAACACTCGCACCACCGGCTCCTTCTCCTTCCAGAACGCCTTCTTCTACCTGCAGTGGAGCGACGACGCTGCGGTGGCCGCCTTCGACGACCCGGTGGCCGCCAATCTGGTGACGCTGCGGAAGACGCGCAGGCGCAGCAAGCTGCATCCGCACAAGCAGCGCAGCAAGTACATCTGCCGGCCGGAGGTCACCGTGGAGGCGGGCAACCATTTCGTCTGGGAGTTTGTACCAGGTGAAAGTTTCATACTCTAATCCCGTATACGACCATGTAGTAAAAAGTGCTTGAGGGATTCAGAGTTGACTCTTACAGTCGACAT
Source organism: Phaedon cochleariae (assembly GCA_918026855.4). Lineage (NCBI taxonomy): Eukaryota > Metazoa > Arthropoda > Insecta > Coleoptera > Chrysomelidae > Phaedon > Phaedon cochleariae. Next base: position 39,543,010 of record OU896714.1, on the reverse strand, counting down.
CTTTGATGTTCGTTATCCCCGTGCATAATGTTGCCTATTTTATCATGATTTCAACACTGGGAACTATATCCAACAATTGGACATGAAAAACTGTATATGTCGGTATCTTGGATATTAATCATCAGAATCAGTTTTTCGGGACCCGCATATACGTATCAATGAACACCCGGTATATAAATCGATTTTCTGTTAAAAAATTGAGTAGTACCTTACGAGCAACAGGACCGCGTTTTTATGACGTTTTGAATAACGTCTGCTTTGAAAATGCGACCGTATCCACCAGTATACGCTTAGCTTCTTATTGATTTACTACATATAATTCCAATCCAGGCAGTAATGGGCGAGTGGAATGATTATGAATAATTGGTATATCCAAATACTTCCATTGTGACGTTAGGAACCCAAATTGATTTATAAAACACTTCCCACGCTTTTTTATAATGAGTCTATTCGAGAGTTGTTCAAAATTGTTGAATTTCAGAGCTTATTTCCAACGTACCGCCAGGGCCGCCATTCGGCTCACATCGAATAAATGGTGACGTCAGTTTTTATGCTGCTTCGATATTGGTCAGATAATCTTCCATTCCCACTCATTGATGAAGGTTATCAAGTCACTATTAATAATCAAGTTATCAAAGAGATGTAACAAGTCTTGTCGTTGAATAAAAGATAATAGGAGGAACCCCCATGATATCATGGTAAATTCTTATCTTTTTCGAGCAACCAGCATGCCCAAATACTTCTTGTATTCCATAACAAAATATCAGGCATGAGACTTGGCAACATTGTGTGCTGAATGCTGAGAACTGACAAGACCACGCCCAGTATTCGTGTGTCGTGTTGTCACGATTACCGTTTCAAATGTCCTCTAGAGTGAATTGATATAATTATTATCTACACAAATTTATTATACCTAAGCAATAAAATCATAGGGGACCATTTTGAGACAATTGTTTTTTTATTGTAATCAGGAAAATTACCAATACATACTTGAGAATTTATGATTTTTGAATAACTTATATTTCTGAAAATCCCAATCGTCCCCTCCTTCTTGAATTTAGAATTAAACGTTGTGGAGACGACTTGGAGAGTTTTTATTATATTTTAACTACTTCAATCCACTATGAGATAACATGGACTTCTACAGTAGATTCATTTCCGTTGTTTAAAAAACATCAACTCTTGTCTTCAATCAATCAATCATAAATTAATAATATCATATTTTATAACAAAATGCCTGTTACTATAATTGGTGATGCTGAGTATGACATTCAAATTTAACCAGCTGTTCAACTGCTGCTGATTGCTGACGAAAATTATGGAAACGTGTTCCGAATTACAGCACTTTATTCTTAGTATCAAATGTCGGAACAGATTTTCAGCAGTCAGTGGATCTACTGACAGTACTGACCAGTTGAATTCGGAATATAGCCTTTTTATTGTGGACAATCTTATGAACAAGTAGGTGAAAATAACCAGGACCAAAATACCTGTTTATACCTGGCAACTCAATAGTTAGAGCAGGATATAAGCCAACCCTATGTCTGCATATTCTATAGGCTTTGTACTTACGGTTGGTGTAAAATATTTTCATCAAACTCATGGGTAGAAATTGAAAAAATGATTTTTGAATTTTAAGTTAATTGTAGCCTGGCCAGGATTTTTTCAGGCAACCCATTTTTTAACAATATTGAACATACACTCCACACTGTTTTACCACTAAACAAACCGATTTTTTACACCTCGACACGTGTTTCGCTAACTATGTTGGCATCTTCAGAAGAAGATTAAAATTGATTTCAATGTTAGCATCTTCAAGAGAAGATTAAAATCAATTTCAACCTTGTCCTGACGATGCTAACATCGAAACAGGAGTCGAGGTGTAAAAAATCGGTTTGGTTAGTGGTAAAACAGTGTGTAGTGTATTATCATGCCAAAGGTTGCAGTCTTCAATGTATAATATTCAACATGCTAAATTACCTATAAAATATAATGTTCATCCAATGAACAGATGGGTGAAGGTCGACCTTACTCGGGATCTTAGACTAAGGGGTCAGGCGAAAGGATATCACTAATCTATATTGAAATTTTTAGGTCATGGAACACTGAACGTTCCGGCCGATGCCGCCATTTTGCACCACTACAGGATCTGCGAGTTCGGCGGCGACGACTGCATCAAGACCACCTCGACAGTGGATAAAACTGCTTATCGATACAAAGACGTTTTAACGAGTGCTGTGAAACTACAATACGAACATTTGAAGAAAAAGTGCGATCTGGCCGATCTCTCTTTGCCGGGCGCCAAAGTTTTCGACAAGATCGCGAATCTGTTGAAGCTGGATCTGGAAAGATAATTGCCGAATGTATCAGTATTATTAGTTGTAAATATTTTTGTACACACATTATTTGTGATCCGATCTGACGATCTACTGACTGTTGATCTAGTTTGTAAGATTGGAACTTGTCATAATTATTTTTTCAATGGATATATTCTTAAGCGTTGAGCAGCATTCCTGTCAAAAAGTATACAGAATACAAAAATTTTTCTTTTTTTATTTCACTTATTTCGTAACTGATTGATGAGTTTTGTGTACTTTTTGATTGGTAAATATTATAATATCAAGACACAAACAATATCGAACTAATGAGAAAACTATAAAAAGTGTAATGAATCGAGTTTGAATGAAACGATGCAATAATTTCATTTTGTTACATCACACTGATGCTTGCGAACATGTCATAAAAACTAATTGTACTTGACACGAAATAAATTTTACTTCATACTATGCCTAATTTTTTTCTGAAGGTTTATCAACCCTGAAGCAAATTGAAAATAAACATTCATGTAAAACAGAAGACAGAAAAACCGTAACCGTAAACGATTTACATAGATTTCATTTTTCAAATCTGTATAAACAAACTTCTTCAGAGATATATGATTATCTGAAATTGTTTTTGGATGAAGAGTCTTCAGGCATCTGAATGAAAAAGGTCTCCCAAACGAAACTCTGGTATTGTGAGCAGCAGTGCTCACAGTTACTGTGGCGGCAATTGAAGTGGCCCTTATACAGGGTGTTTCAAGAAAACCTAACTCCCTTGCTAGGGTAGGTAGAACACTGCAAAATAAGTTGGGTTTTCTCAGTGAAAAAATGTCGTAACGGCATTCGTTTTCATGATACAAGGTGTTGAAAAATTTAGTTTTTTACACATTTTTCACGATTATGTCGAAACTACTGGCAACATTGTAATGACATTTTGTATGTATGTTTCTTTAAATCTGACACATCACATGAATTTGTTTTTATATCTGACTCTCATAGAGGGCGCTAGTTACAGGGTTCGTACCGAGTAGTTTAGAATATAACTTTTTTGAGGTTATATCTTTCGTTCCAAATATGATATGAACTCGAAAATCATTCATTTCTACAACAAAAAGGTACTCTTGGTGAAACTCGAAACTATGTTCCGATTTCGGAATATTTCGATCTGAAAATAATGGAGTAATAGCTGATGCTGGTATAAAATGAATTTTATTGAGTTCAATTACCTATTTATTCAGGTTCAAAAACAATAAAATTATTCTTGTGCTGAAGTTATTGATGGAACAAAGAATCATAAGTAGAAAATTAAGAGATATTTGACTTGAAACATGAAATATAGAATCAGTTAGAGTAAGTGTTCAAAATGTCCTACGTTTCGAAGAAAAAACGATTCTATATTCTTTTCTTAAGAATGTATTATTCTTCTTAACAGTTGAGGATCAGCTGTTAGGCCATTTTAGTGATGTTCAATCATGTCTTACAACTCTTGACGTGAATTTACCTATGTAGCATAGACTTTTTGCTCAAGATACAATAAAATTGTGTAATCCATGTTCTTAGTCAGATCTGTTTCGTTGTTATTCTTGTGATTCATTGTTAAATCAATGAGTTCAGCATCAGATATGTATTATTGTTTTCGGTTTTCAATAAATAGGTGAAAATTTCTCATACTCACTATAATACATAGCCTTATACCAGCAACAGTTATCACTTCATCAATTTCGAATCGAAATATTCCAAAAACGGAACACAGTATCGAGTTTTACCAAGGGTACCTTTTTGGCGTGGAATTGTATGATGTTCAAGTTCACATCAAATTTGGATTGAAAAATCTAACCACAAAAAACTTATGTTCAAAACTACTCGGTACGAACCGTGCAACTAGCGCCCTCTATGAGAGTCAGATATAAAAACAAATGCATACGATGTGTCAGATTCCAAGAAACATCCATACAAAATTCCACTACAATGTTGCAGGTAATTTCGACATAATCTTGAAAAATGTGTTTCAACACCTTGTATCTTGATAACGGATGCCGTTACGAAATTTTTTTACTGAGTAAACCCAACTCATTTTGCAATGTTCTACCTACCCTAGTAAGGAGGTCAGGCTTTTTTGAAACACCCTGTATAATAACCATGGGTCGTATATGGTAAAATCAATAACGGCATATTCGAGGTACAATGGTACAATGGGATCGGAGACTTCGGTCACACGAGCCTTGAAAGGAGGTGGAGTGTTTGGTACACCTAAATGTAGGGATTCCCACACTACCATGAAGGGAATGGTTCTTTGTGGTGTCCATAAAGGATTTTGACCACCTCCGGAAAAAATAAATAAAAAAATGACAAATTGATATTCATCATACAGGACGCGGAAATAAATTTTGAATTAAAAAAAAATTACATTTTTATATCATTATACATCATATTATTTATCAGATTTGAGAGAGAATGTCAATTCTCAATTTCTGAGAATTTTTATTTTTCATGCTATCCTTTTGAATGTTCAACAGATATAATTCAATGTTCGACGTGGCAAATAGCCAGGAAAGTAGTTGTTTTCTGTTGAATATTCAGAATGGAATTATGTGGATATACAGTCGTGTTGAGAAATAAAGCGTACAAGTATATTACAGAGGGAAATTAACGTCATCCTATATGTGTAAAACAGGCTATCGGGAATGATTGTTTACCAAATGTTGATAGTAAAGTTGTCATAGGTTCTCAAAAACACAAAGCATTGGCTGAGCCAGTTTTACACAACTAAAACTAGGATGCCGTAAACCTCTCTTTCTACGCTTTTTCATTGAATGGGACTGTACATATTTTTATCTAAAGGACAATACAAATTGTCAACTTCAGAAGATTTTGTTTTCACAATCTTATCGTGTGTGTTCAATGGCATGTTATTCGTGGCATATAGCCATTAAAGTGATTGTTTTCAGTTGAATTAAGCGAGCAAGAACTGATATTTTCATCACATAGAGAATGCGAATTCTCAATGACTCCGTGGGTCATCACCACTTCTGTTATCCTCTATTATAAGGTCATCATCATTTCTTGATCCTTCACCCTCCTCCTATTCACCATCCAAAGTTATACATAAATAAATTGTGGGGAGCACAAGAACTGACTATTAAATCTGCTATACGTAGGACTTTAGCCAAATCAACATGTATGAATTGTCTCCATCGAGACTTCAGCAACCCAGAAGCATTTTCTATTTTGACTCTAGTACCAGACAGTCTTTTATTGTAATTCTTCTGGATATCTGTTGAATTGCCATAGTCATAGAAGGGTGTTAGCAATCATTTCCTCAATGGATAAGGTGAATCTCCTAGAATGTACCACTTATATTCACATATAACAGTTTTTTTTTTAATATAAGATAAACTACAAACACGTGGGTCATGAGTTTCACTGAGTACACCAGATTACACATCTAAAAACAATTAATCATATCTGCATACATACACACTGTAGTGTAATTGAAGGTGAATCATGTCTGTTGACATATGTATTCTTGATTTTATTATTTGGTGTAGAAATTGGAATATAAGTACAGTCGCATTGAAAAAAGCGTACAAGTATATTACAGAGAGAAATTAACGTCATCCAATTCTGCATAAAACGGGCTATCGGGAATGATTGTTCACCAAATGTTGACAGTAAAGTTGTCATAGGTTCTTGAAAACACGAAGCATTGGCTGAGCCAGTTTTACACAACTAGAACAAGGATTCCGAAATCCTCTCTTTACCGTCAATGCAACCCAGATCATTTGGAAATCCTTTCAATGTTTCAAATTCTGTTGCTGTTAATTCCTTCTCTTCAAGTGTGGATCAAAATTTTCATCACATTCTGATTCGATGTTATTGAGAAATGTCATTACTTTAGTGCAGAGTGAATGAAATGTCGATTCAGCTATGCCCCAATTTCCATGTATTCTTTAATTTTCGGCCTCACTGTTTTATTTTACCCTTCTTAGGATTGATGAATTCAGAAATATCAATATCACTATCCACTTGACTGCTATCATTGCTGCTCGACAATAAGGAACAAATCGTTATAGCTGAAGAGCTCGTGAACCTTTTATATAACGGTTTGTCTGTGAGGCTAGAAATTTGTATAGTGATGGATCCAAGGCTGTTAAGTACGAAAACCATGACTTGGCAGGCCTCACATGTTTCAAAGTGTAAAAATAATTTGAAAAATAAACTTGGCGCTGTAAACTTGTAATTTTATTATTATCCTATTTAGGTAATGCAGAATATAGAGAAAAATTGACAGGCGATTCTGATGAGCAGAAGTAGGTGCCAGGCGAGTCCAAAAGTGCGCAAAAGAGGACTGAAAATGAACTTCGCTCTGTAAGATTGAAATTCACACACATGTTTAACTAATAAGGTATTCAGAGCATACACGTGCAATGACAGGCGATTCTTTTCAGCAGAAGTACCTGACAGGCGAGGAAGAAAGGTGCTATACGAGTATACGTTTCAGCGCGAGAGATGGAAGATAAAAATAAAAAATTTTGAAGAAACATGTTCCATCCACTAATGTAACTTATATATCTATGACAATTACTGAAATTTGATATTCTTCATCATCCGACTCTTCACTGTAATCTTCATCTGTAAATAAAACATACCTATCTGTTAAACTCAAATATACATTGATGATATTACCAATTTATTTTTTAGCTGAAGTGTTCTCCTTATCAGGTGCATGGTTTTTTCCAGTTTCATTGGATTGTTCTAAAATGATTTCGTAAATAGAGGAAGGAACTATATCTCTCCCTCAAAACAATTGAAATCATAATGCCCATCGACCAAATTCCAACCATTCTCTTCAGGATTCAGCACCGTAGGAACCATCAAATTACTATTTCGCCATATACTTGTAATATAATGGGTTCTTGATAGTTATTGGAGTTCTCGCTGACATGGCCCCCAACTAGCATTTATAGTCGCGATTACGTAATTTCGACTATTGGGTCGACTATTAAGTAATATTTACTAGTTGCGGTTACGTTATAATTACGTCGTTACTACGTATTTACGACCAAAATGGGGAACAAATCACGAGTAATTATTACGGTTTGCCGACGTAGCGGGAACTCACACAATTACGTAATGCTTACGACCCGTCGACGTCGAAATTACGTAAAGATGTAGTAAATTTTCCTACCTGACTTTCTATTTCTTTTCCACTTCATAAAAATATTATTTTCTCTCTTTATTATTCTTCATTTCATCCATGAAGTTCACATTCACGAAAAATGAACAAGTCCAATATGCCTAACCATTCAATAAATAATACAAGGACAAACACGCGAAATAATTGATACTCGAACTTGAAAAATTCGAACAACATTCAGTTTTTCGATAAATGTGATGATTTTGCCTCGAAATTCAAGATGCGCCCACAAAATACGGCTCATTTCACCAAAAATATGGTTTTATTTCATTCGGCTATTTTTCAAAAATCATCGTAAATCATGTTAATTTCCATTATTATGCAATTTGTGATCGAACGAATGCTATTATTCTTCATAAAATGATGTTTATCAACAAGAAAAACCAAAATTATTTCCTGTTCAAATGGTTATCACATCAATCAATATGGCTTCCAATCGAAAATGAATCAGAAAGTTACTTTTGGAACTCGTCAGTTATGATAACCTATGTATTGGTAACTTCAACTGAATATAATTACCGAAAAGTTGTTTCAACTATGAAGGAATTGTTTGAGTAGGAATTACCAATATGTTACTTGAAATATCACCAAGAATTGACTAAATTATTAGGTGATCGATCAAGTAACGACAACGTCGTAGAAACCTAATTGGTGACCATAGAGTAATTGCAACTGTGAAGCCTTCTTGGGGTGGTAAGCGTTACCGTAATAATATATCCAAAGTTCCGAAACCTTAAGAGTAGTTTTGAGGAGTGACAGTTTCGAAATAGTTACTTCGTAATAAGCCATGAGAATTTTTCACTTTGAAGTTATTATCTAGTGTAAAAACTACGTAATTTTCACTCACTAAATAACTTTCACTGACATTTATACTATGAAGTTCTGAAATAAGTGATAAATACGTTTATTATCACTAAATATAGGTAATAGTTTCTTGAACCATGGTGCCTGTGACTGAAAATGCTAGTTGGGGGAGATAAACTGGATGAATCATAACTGATAATTTCTTTCTGAATACATCAGCATTACTCGTATTATAAGTTGCAATACACTTCTCATAACGCGCTTCATTTACTTTGTCACATTTGATACCGTACATTTGACATACGAATTTCTCAATTACCTAAGTATGTTTTATTTTCAGATGAAGACTACAGTGAAGAGTCGATGATGAAGAATATTAAATTTCAGAAATTGTCATAGATAAATAAGTTGCATTAGTGGATGGAACATGTTCTTTCCAAAATTTTCATTTTTATCTTCTATCTCTCGCGCTGAAACGTATAAGACTCGTATAGCACCTTTTTTCTCGCCTGTCAGGTACTTCTGCTGAAAAGAATCGCCTGTCATTGCACATGTATGAAGGGGCGTATTTACCTAAGGGCCAAAAGGGCCATGGCCCGGGGCGGCAGGCTGCGAGGGGCGGCGCAAGCCGCACCACGCTTAGGTTTTTTTTTTTACTTTATTCCTCCGAAGAAATTAGCGTCGGCGGCACCACAGTTAGATTCCGTATCGGAACCTTTGATGTCGATGTTCCAATTTTACCTCTCACTCACATGCACTCCTGGGAAACAAAGTCAACAAATTCTGGGTGCCACCACCCCACCACGCCCCCCGAAAGGTTGAATGCCCAGGATCAAGTGCCGCCATATAACTAGCTTACGTTATATGATAGCTCCTCATCCCCATGTCCATCCACCCCCACTCACTAACGAGTGGACTTCAACCTTATGCATTTGGCAATCTGCATATGTTTTATATAACCCCTTACTTGGTTTCAGTCTTCCGACTTTTAAACCTTTTTGTCTAATGTGTGTTTCCTAGCCTGACTTTGCGTGGTGGTTCCCTACCCTAATGGGAAGCAAAAATTGTGTTTATGTCTTATTATTATTGGTTAACTTTTTATAGGGTATCAAAGGAGAGACTCTTTTGTTTATTTATCTGATGATTATTATGCAACTTTTATTGATATTGATTTAATTCCGTTCTTTTATCTTATATTTGGTGGATTGGGCGCTTGTACTTTATTCTTCCGAAGCGCGGGTCTTGATTTAATTGTCTGTTGGTCAGGTCGTGCAGTTCTGGGTGCGCAAAGCATTTTTTGTCATTTATTGCGAGCGGTGATGGTATTGTATCCGATGGCTCCGCCTCCATGCGCGTGGGAAACAGATTCCAGTTGCGCAGAGGATAAATTGGACCATGCAAAAGGACTGAGTAGTGAGTAAGCTAACTGATTCTTTTAGCAATAAAGGGACGATGCTTGTACCAGCCTTAATAATGATTGCAGCCAGATAATAGCGGCTCTTGAAACTATAAGAAGTGACTCTGCATACCACAAAGCCTTGGTTAAAAATGAAACGGCTGGGCTATTAGCTCAACTGAATTCTCTAGAAACTGCCATATTATCGGAATTTTGGGGATCTGTATTAAAACGATTTGGTATAGTTTCCAAAATACTACAAGGTGTCGACACAGACGTAGAAGTAGTTTCCAGGCTTTACAAGTCACTCATTACTTTTGTAGAAGAACAACGGGAATATTTTGATACTTTTGAAAAGAAAATGCACAGAAGAGTACCGGAACATTCACAATAGAATTGTCAAGAGAAAGAAACGAGACGATGAGAGTAGCGAGGGAGAAGTGGTGTTTCAAGGACGGGATCATCTCAGGGTTAATACCTTCTTTCCAATATGCGACCGATTATTGGGCGAGTTAAGGAAGCGAAAAACTTCGTATGAGGCGGTAACCGCCAATTTTGCATTTTTATGCAAATTGGATACAATGTCTGCTTCAGAAGTGAGATTAAATGCCATAAAACTCCAAAAAGTTTACCCTATTGATCTGGCGGATGATTTACAAGAAGAATGTGTTCTCTTAAAACAATTCCTGACGTCTCATGAAAATAAAATGAGTTTAAGGCAACTCAGCTTATTTATTAAGCAAAAAGATTTGAAGGAAGCATTTCCATATATTGAAATAGCATTACGAATATTTCTGTGCACTGCGGTGACCAATTGCAGTGCAGAACGGTCATTTTCTGTACTTAAAAGAATAAAAAATTATTTACGTTCTCGTTTAAGCGAAGAACGTTTGAATAGTTTAGCTATTCTCAATATAGAAGCTGAACTGACAAATTCCATTAATTATGACAGTGTTATTGACGAATTTGTTAACCAATCTGTCCATCGAAAGAAAATGTAAATATCGAATAAATAGTGTTTATTTCTTCCTTTGGCCTTCTTAATTTTTCCATTCATTATTATTATTCTCAACCCAATAGACTGCTGGCTTTCATTTCATGATTTAATGTTTTGCTCATTTTCCGTTGATTTATGGGGCGGCAAACCCTACAGGCCCGGGGCGCTGAATATTGAAATACGCCCCTGCATGTATGTTCTAAATATCTCAGTTAAACATGTGTGTGAATTTGAATCTTACAGAGCGAAGTTTATTTTCAGTCCTCTTTTGCGCAGTTTTGGGCACGCCTGGCACCTACTTCTGTCAATTTTTTTCTATATTCTGCAATACCTGAATAGGATCATAATAAAATAACAAGTTTACAGCGCCATGTATATTTTTTAAATTATTTTTACACTTTGAAACATATGGGGGATGGTGACGTGCAAGGGTGAGGCCTGCCAGGTCATGGTTTTCGTACTTGACAGCTTTTGATTCATCACTATACAAACTTCTAGCCTTACAGACAAACCGTTATATAAAAGGTTCACGGGCTCTTAGACTATTAATAGTTTTATCTCATCCATATCGAAAATCGAATCGGAATCTGAACATATAAACCCGTTACTCTAGAGCCCTCAAAGATTATTGTGCGAAAAAACTCGAAATAGTATAGTGCCTACGAGCCCAAAAATGGTCAGATACTTCCCCTTCTGAGTAAAAGCAAATCCTTCTGAACAGGCATAGAGTAAGTAGAAATAAAGAGATTCAGGGGCAGACCCACCCCTGAAACCCGCGGAGACACCCCCACCCCCTTCTCGAAGGGGTGGTGCGCACAGTTACACATAAATATTATTTTCTCAAAAACGGTGAGAGATAGAGATTTGTAATTTACGCCATTCGAAAGAAAATTAAATTTTACATCTGATAGTTTTTGATTGATCAAAAATCTCAATGTCAGCTCTCAAAAAAATATATATGGGAGGAAGGAGTTCTAGGATGTCATGTTTTTCCTCATAACTATTAAACGGCACAAAGAATCGAAAAATTTGCCGAGAGAAAAAATGAAGCTTGCAGTTTTTTCTATCGAACGGTATATATAAAGTTAGAGATATCTATATGAAGGAGGCATCCAGTGGCGTACGAACACATGCGCGTTTGGTAGAATAATGTGTGAATAATGATAAAAAATACCTACCTACCTACCGTTTGTGCATGCAACGTGAGAAATGAACATTTTACTATATGACGTGAGAGGAAGAAGTTGATTTACTCATCACACAGACTAATAATTATGTAGGATACTACTTGGATTCAAGAAGGAATGTGGCAAATCTAACAATAAAGGTACAACAATTTAAACATTTTTATTGTAATAAAAACAATCTAAAAGCATTAAAATTGACTATCAACTCCGAAAACTACATAAAACAATCTGAGAACATAAAAATTAACTCATCAACTCTGAAAATTAAATGAAACAAATATAAAATCAGGTACTACAGCGCTAATTGCAACATTCTTTACGGGTACATAATTGTGTACATTTTAATTTCCTCAGGAAACATTTGCATTTATGATCACAAATTTTACATTGGCATTCAATCATTATATCTGTTTCCAATCTTTCGTTCTTGATAGTTGTCCAGAGTGGTATCCATTTTTCTTCTTCCGATGTCCATCCCCATTGGGAGGGACAGTAATTCCAAATTAGCAGTAGCTAAATTGCCCCAAATATGGCCTCCCTGATAAATGCATCTTCTGGCGTGTAATGAAAGTGCATTGAATGTGAATGTTTATCGTACAAAAATATGACATACTTTTCTAATATATGTAACTGATTTTCATCAGGTTGTTTAGGGCGAAGTGTCAGCTCTATGAATACATCTGTTACGGCAGAAAAAACATACCATGCTTCCCAACATTTTCTTTTTCTTTTTCCGAAGAAGGCTGATGTTACATCGCACCCAGTGAAAGCGTGAAACATTGGCAGACCCAGGCATTTCTCTTTCAATTTATCAGAAATTTCTACGCAAGAAATGTACTTCATATTCTTTCCCGTACCAAAACTCTATCCAAATATCCTGCTCTTGATGCTGATACTGATAGAAAATTGCGAGAATGATCACATCAGTATCCACAGTTTTTATCAAGATTCTTTTCAAATTATTTTCCATATAATTTTGAGTATGAACAAAAATCCGAGTATCAGCTTCCTCATGGTTGCAAACACCAGTTATATTATTGATTCCTAGGGATCCACTATTATAAAGTGTTTCCTCAATTGTATTATATACTACTACTGTATTCTCGGGTAATGGCATGTCTTTGAGGTGGTTGGAAATTAAATCGAACAATTGTTTCTTATTTTCCGAGTCTCTCAAGAAGTCATTCCGATTTCGTGGAATGCTGGTGTTTTCTCTTATCAATTTCCTGTTCCCTTTTTCCCTCTTTTCTCTTGTACTTGCCTTCAAGCTCTCATCAATATAAATATCCCAGATTACATCAATCCTATTAGAGGTATCTGAAAAACTTAAAATATAAGGCTTTACAATAAGAGAGATATATTCCTGAAAAGTACAGCAAGCCTTGGGTTGTAGTATATGTACTAATGCAGCACCATCAATCAATACAGCATCAACATCAGTTGGTTTGCTCTCAACTGTTATGTATTTGTCTAAGCATCGTAATAAATCTGATTCCGTGACATGGTACTTGACCAAGTTGAGCGAGTGAGGATGGATGAGGATGATTCTCAAATTTGAAAAAAAAATTCCGGTCACCATATCTATTCTGTGACACAACGTAAAGTCTACTGAATAAAGTAACATCTGATTCTGATTCTTTCACTTCAATTGATTTATTCTGCTTATTTTTTTCATTCTTGAAGGGAATATTATTATTTTTAGTGATTGGTTCAGAAATTGATTATTACGAGTGTATCAACCTATCATGGAAAAATTCTCTGCATTGATGGACGCCTTTATCTAATAACAGTCTCAATCACTCGTCATTCACGACAATTCTACTATCTAGAGCGAATAATTCAGTTGAGGTTTCGATTCGATTTTTCGATTCTTTGAACCGTTTAATAGTTATGAGGAAAAACATGACAGCCTAGAACTCCCTCCTCCCATATATTTTTTATTGGGAGCTGACATTGAGATTTTTGATCAATCAAAAAATATCTATCAGATGTAAAATTCAATTTTCTTTCGAATGGCGTAAATCGCAAATCTCTATCTCTCACCGTTTTTGAGAAAATAATATTTATATGCAACTGTGCGCACCACCCCTTCGAGAAGGGGGTGGGGGTGTCTCCGCGGGTTTCAGGGGTGGGTCTGCCCCTGAATCTCTTTATTTCTACTTACTCTATGCCTGTTCAAAAGGATTTGCTTTTACTCAGAAGGGGAAGTATCCACCATCGTAGGACCTTAGCTAAAAGGCGACCGAGCGCCATTACCAGTCGAACATAAATTCTGCTCTTACCGTGAGTAGCGTTCAGCCAAATACAGTGTATGTCACGACGAGCGTACACTATCTTTATATCGAGAATCAGTCGGGAGAAATCCATGAAAATGTGCATGCTTATATTTCAGAATACGCTTTCTTCATTTAAAATATTTTCGACAATGCAGTGTTGCCGCTTTTACTAGAAAGTAGTAGCAACATTGATATTTCAAATGGAACACCCTAAATGTTATCGGATTTTTGGATTCTCCCTGAAGAGCTGATTTTATCGATATATTACACTTGGGGTCTAAAAGGAATACTACAGAGATATAGAGTATTCAAAATCGAGATTTTTCAACTTTGGGAATTTTTTGTGTCGAAACATTCATTATCGGTCAAAACGGCTCACATGTCCCTATCTCAACCCTTGATCCACTATTTACTGGTATTCAATCGAAACAGATACAGGGTGGTTCAAGAATTAGAATTCTGATCACCTTGTATCTGTTCCGATTAAATATCAGTAAATAGTAAATCAAAAGTCGAGACAGGGACATGTGAGACGTTTTGGCCGATAATGAATAGTTTCGACACAAAAAAATCCTAAAGTTGAAAAATCTCGATTTTGAACACCCTACATCTCTGTAATCATTTCCGATAGACCCCAAATGTGAAGTATCGATTAAATCAGCTCTTCAGGGAGAATCTAAAAATGCAATAAAATATTTGGAATGACAGAAGTGTTGCTACTTATTGATAGACGCGGCAACACCGCATTGCCGGAAATATTCTAAATGGAGAGAGCGTATTCTAATATACAGGGTGGGCCACCAGTAACGCCTCAGTCTTTAGAAAGCTAACGCTGAAATTCTTCCTCTTTAGGACGTTGCATGTCAACATAGGCTACTATTTGAAATTATTTCGAAACATCCAGGTTGTCCCCCAAAAAAACTCCACTGAAGATTGATATACTTTTTTTAACGGAACATTCTATGTATCATTTCATTTCGAGATTCTCCTGGAATAGCTGATTTCAACGACCCATCGTGCTTAGGGTCTATCAGTGAAAATTACTGAGATATAGGGTGTGAAAAATCGACATTTCCAAGTTTCGGAATTGTTTGTGTCGAAACTATTCATAATTGGTCAAAAAATTTACATATCCCTATCTCATTTTTTTATTCACTATTGATTGGTATTTTAATTAAAATAGATACAGGGTGGTCAGGTTAGGTTCTCAATCTCAATTCTGAACCACCCAGTATTTGTTTCAATCGAATATCAATTGATAGTGGATAAAAAGTTGAGATAGGGACATGTAAACCGTTTTGACCAATTATGGAATAGTTTTGACACAACAAATTCTTGAACTTGGGAAATCTCGATTTTTCACACCCTATATCTCAGAAATTATTACTGCTAGACCCCAAGTATGATGGGTCGTTGAAATCAGCTCATCAGGGAGGATCTGAAAATGAAATAAAATATAGGGTGTTCAATAAAAAAAGTATAACTTTAGTGTTTTGCGGTTTTTGGGGACACCCTGTATGTTTTGAAATAATTTCAAGTGGTAGCCTATGTTGGCATGCAACTTCTTAGAGAGAAAGAATTCCAAGAAGATTAGTAGTTAGCCTTCTAGAGATCGAGGCGTTACTGGTGGCCCACCCTGTATAAGCATGCATATTTTCATGGATTTCTCGCGACTGATTCTCGATATAGAGATAGAAGCTCGTCGTGAAATACCCTATATCAATATTATTGGTACTGTCTGAGTGCATACCAGTCGAACACACGTGCACAACAAAAATTGGAAATAAATGCGCAATAGTGCAACCAGACGAATACGCTGTTAGACATGTTTTCCTGTACTTTCTAATGTCAACGTCATATAATGACCTTGACGACCGCGAATGAAATGAATTAATTATTGATTTGATAACTGGCAGAAGACAATGAATCGTTTTTTTTTTCAGAAATTGGTTGCAAAAAAAACCATCCCGGCTCGTTCTTCAAATTGAATCAGTTACATTCCTTTCTTGACTTTGTTTTCATACTTGTCGACATGCAAGTTTGCTGGATGATGTATTGATATTTGGAGGACTCGTGGTATTACCTTATAGCAAATTCCATTCCTAAACCTGGTATTGCACTGGTTTTGCACCAGTTTTGCACCAGTTTTGCACCGGCACTAGTTCAGTGCTCTCCAAAATGTGAAATGGTGCATTCCCAATGAAATACGAAATAATATGATAAACTTATTGTTGGAGGTTGAATCCGATAAGTTGTTTTGTCTTTGTTTATAACTTGTCCGCATCCTGTAATTATTTCTTAACTTCAATTTGAAACGAAGTAGCTGTTTCATGGGAATAATTTTGAGCTCTTCATTTTTTAATAAGTACTTCATCATTGAATTCGCAAAATACTTTCAACAAAATTATGAATTCTGGAAAGTAATCTTCTTTATTTTCTTGAAACCTACAACTTTTCATCACTATTAGATGATTCTGATTGGATTGCCACTAACAAACTGCAATGACTTCGCATGACCTATTAGAGCTCGTGCGAGAATTGTTGCACTGAGTTCTAAACCATGTGAACCAGTTTTCCAATGGAATTCAAAACCCGACACCAGTTTTATGGAATACAAAATATGCACTCAGTGCGAGCCAGTTTTACCAATGGAATTCGCTATTGGATTATTATCCCCTAATGCTGAAATCTGACATTTGGTATTGTACTGATGAAAATGCTTTCTTCCATTTTAGATTCACCTGCATATGACAACTTGGGGTTTTTTGTGAGTCATCTGGTCAAGAGAATGGTATTGACCGGAATTCCAGAATCTTCACATCTGACTAAATTGCAATTTGCTAGAGTACGCATTCAGATATTCGAATATGTTCAATTAGTAAATATTTATTCAACAAATATACTCAAACGAATATAAATCAGACATAAAATTACATACCGATAACACGAGGACTCTGATATCACTTTATAAAATGGGGAATTCTACAACTAATATTACAATAAACGATATTCATACAAATCACTTCAAATCAATCAGTACACAATATTTTGGAAGTTCATAAAGATAGATAACACTAATTCGTAATAGAGTTTTAGCCATGAGTTTGAATAACCATAATAATTTTTTTCTGGTGTTGAGTTAGCAGGAATTCGGTCGAAATGTTGAAGAAAACCAATTGTTAAATTGTCGACGCTTCGAAACTGTATTGTTCCATCTTCAGGGCACTGAAGTAAAAAAACTAGAACATACATATTAGAATGATATATGTCTAACACTTGACAGAAAACAACATTGATTTCGAAAAAAAAAACCATCGCATCATAACTGCAATCTTACCTTTATATGTGGCTGAGACTAGAGTTCCTAAATGTACTTGAAACTGCTGTTTTGACGTTTTTTGTACATCAGAGTACGGACACTATGACAAGCACTGACAATCAGACATAACCACAAATAAATTGATGGAAAAGGCGGGAACTGACAGTACACGGACGTACATGACATAAATTTCAAAGGTTTGACGAATTGAGAGAATTAGGAGAAAGATGCAAGTTTGTGCAGTTTCCAATAGTGAGAACACGGAAAATCAATTCACTCTATTCGAATTTTCATAGGATAACGTAATTCGACAAAAATGGAAAAAGAATATGATGCAGCCGGCATGGAATATAGGTTCAGGCCACAAAATTTGCAAGGTTTTCGAATACATATAAGAGACTTATTTCATAGGAATAGTTTATGTATTTCC
This sequence comes from Phaedon cochleariae, assembly GCA_918026855.4. Lineage (NCBI taxonomy): Eukaryota > Metazoa > Arthropoda > Insecta > Coleoptera > Chrysomelidae > Phaedon > Phaedon cochleariae. The sequence continues at coordinate 39,525,083 of OU896714.1, read as the reverse complement.
TTCGTATATATGTACATACCAACTTGATATCGACCTCCATTGAGGTTCTTCAGCCTTATGATTCAATATTTCGAAAAGAAATAATTTTCTAATCAATTTATCCTACCATTTTACCCACTCGAGGAGACGCTATGCACTCTCATACCAAAATCAAAGACAGAGAAAGATATATGGGATGTACTCTTCCCAGGACTTGTAGAGGAAAGAAGATGCGAGGATCCTTTATCTAAATGAAAAACATATTCTAGTCCTTGTCTAGCTAAACATATGATTTGCTTCAAAATCGTTTGTGGTTATGTTTGATTGTCACTGCTTGTCTAGTGTCCGTACTCTGATATAGAAAAAACGTCAAAACAGCAGTGTCAAATACATTCAGGAACTCTAGCTGAGACGAAATGTGGCCGAGCCGAAATGTGGTTTAGACGAAATGAGGCTGAAACGAGATGTGGCTGAGACGAAATGTGGCTAAGACGAAATGACCACGAAATTACCCACATTGCGTCTCAGCCTAATTTCGTGTCCATTTCGTCTTAGCTACATTTCGTCTCAGCCACATCTCGTTTCAGACTCACTTCGTCTCAGCCTCATTTCGTTTAAGCCGCATTTCGTCTCAGCCACATATAAGGGTAAGATTGCACTTATGATGCGATGTTTTTTTTAAGAGATTTTAAGGTTGTTTTATGTGAAGTGTTAGAAGTGTTTTATTCTCAACGATTGTTATTTTACATAATTTATTTGGTTTTTGTCAAAACCCCTCATTTTAAAATATCATTTTAACCCTTTGACTCACGAGTTCTTGTTTCAAGAGATGAAATTTTGTTTTTGTTCATATATCGTCAAAATATGATATTTGTAAACACCTTGAAATTTTTTTTCGAATCAACACTCCTAGAAGTACGAAAAAAAAAAGTGTCTACAATTATTGTAGACATTTGTAGTCAATGGAACATAATCATATTTATTGAAAAAATTAATAAACAATGGTTACATGAAATCAAATATGGAAAGGACTGTTCAATCCAAATCAAACTATGTGAAATGTCTTGAAATTGTTGTGATTTTTCTGAAGGCCCAAATCCATCGAGACTTGCCCTTGCCTACCAATATTTTTACTTTTCCCAGGAAGGAACACTCCAGTGTGCTCTGGTATGTGATTCACATTGTCCAACTGTACATCTACAAGATGCCTTACCGCGACACGGCTGAACTGGGAAGTCGTTTTTTGACAGCCTCTTTACCCTACTTTTTTTCTAGAAAAGACATTTTTGACATTTTCGATAAGCATCTACTCTTTTTCCATTCTGATGTGTAATAACTCTCGAATCTTTTTTGCTGACCGACCAAGCTGCGAGTCTTTTCTGTACTCTGTCTACGAATTTATGAGTGCCATATCTAAATATCTAAAGCATGAAATATCCTCAGTGTATAGTTCAAAAAAATTCCAATACCTACCTCCTGTCCCTATCCTCCCTAGGAACGCGCGATGTTCTATGAACATTATAGGGATTCCCTTTCGTGCGCTCCAAGCGATAAAAAAAAAACGTCTACAATAATTGTAGACACGAGATTTTAGGGACCAGTCACAATCCCTAGGCGGAATATTACACGAAAATAAATATGGAGGCATCAAGATGAATCATTTATGATTAAAAAATAACATAGCACTGATTGGATTGCCAGAAAGTTTCGATATAATTGTAGAATTTATAAGACCTTACCTGGATGGAATGTAAAACGAAGTTGGGACGATGCACGCTGCGGTAAATATTACTACTTGTATCTGACAGATGCCACCGCTAACTGGCTAACATATGAGTAGTGACATCAACGAATGTCTTCAGTGTTGTAGAAACGCGAAACGAAGCGAGTTGTTGTTACCACAGATACTGGGAAGTTAGTGTCTACAATTGTAGACACCGTGAGTCAAAGGGTTAATATGTATGTTCTTGGTTTTGTACTGTCCTGAAGATGAAACAACAAAAATTCGAAACGTCGACAATTTAACAATTAGTTTTCATCAACATTTCGACCGAATTCCCCCTAACACCAAGAATCATATTCAACGGTCGCTATTCTATTCAACATAATAATTTAGTTGATAAGAGAATTAGGAACAGTTCTAATTTTCATAAATAAGCAGGTGCTCCAGATCCAATGTATTTATTTAACTAAACAATATATGGTATGAAAATACAACTCGGAGGGTATTGGGTCGAGTATTTTCTGGTATAAACTTTACTTTCTGAAAGGATATTTACGTAACCAGTTAGGGAACGCGTCATTTTGTGTGACGATGGGATTTTGAAAACAGAATTACGTAAGTTGACTTTGCCCGTCACTTTGAAGCCGTCAAATCAGCGACGAAATTCACGAAATAGACCATTTTACACAGAATGTGGCCCAGGTTATATCTAATTCGGGATATTAAATCAAACATTCTTTCATTGGCAACACTTGCAAAATGTCATGCAGATAATTTGAAAATTATATATCATTCTTACAGTATACGTCAAATTGAACAATCGAAATTGATATAGAAAATTTTGAATTTATATCTCGTTTTATGAATTAAAATTCTCTGCTCTGCTGGGGATAACTCACCACAGAAGATTGAATTATATCTGTCAAATAAAAATGATATGAAAATGTTGACAGAAGGCAAGCATTTTTCGATTAATTCGAATAACTTTCGAAAAATTATTATGATTTTTTCGAACTCATGTAATAACATCCAATTAAACTCACACTTTTCTATTCAAAGACACTCATTCTTCATCGCAGCCTATTTACAGTAATTACATCATTTAGTAAACAACTGAAAACAAATCCCTTCTTAGTCATTTTCAATTTCATCAGGTAACATTATTATCAAAGATAATTTTTCACCAATTAACTGGCAAAGAATTAAGCCGTACTTTACATTGTTTGTTCCATAAACCAGCATGCCAGGTAAATATTATATTAAATATTGAATAAACAATTTCTATAATAACTACATTTCCATTATGTCAAACATGTATCATAAAAGAATGAGTAGATTCTACTACAGCATATAATTTATATTATGAGAAAAGCAAGAAAGACTGACAATATTAATCAACTTCTTAGAACTAAATATTTCGTTACCTTAAGATTTTATTTAGCTGAGATCTGTAGCATAGATATAACCTTGTTGTTGGAGGACGTATAATCGCTTTTCTACAGCTTCCTTATCTGCAAATATATATATTTTATAGATTTCAATTGAATCAGAATCAATGAAGAAAATACTATTTTTTTCTAATAGGTGAAATGGTCAATCACTAAGTAGGTTGATAGATGACTTTGTTTTGTTTCTTAGGCGATGTGTCAATTTTAGTTAATGTCAGTATCTAGATAGGTAATTATGTTTTCATCAATAAATCAATTTATCAATCGAAACTGAAAGCAGGAAAGTCATATTTTCTGAAAATCATTATTTTCTGTTGATATTTCTCAATTTCAGTTGAGTCTTAACACAATATCTGTACTCTCCTGAAGAAAATATAGTATATTCTTAGGAAAAGTATAGTACATTTCTCGAGTTGTGAAGCAATTACGCACTTGTGGAGATAACTTTCTCCACTTCGTGAGTAATATGCGTTTTACAACTCTTGTTATATTATGAACTATTGTATATCAAGGAAAGAAAGTGCAACTTTTACTCCCAAGGATGAAGTTTAATCATCCAATGGAGGCAAATAATTTTTTAATAATTTATTTATGAAACTAACAACTAGATTTTCTCGTTCACTTATTAATTTTCTGATATTTCTCTCCTCAGCTCCAAATATGTTAATATACAGGGTTGGGCATATGTGTGGAAACACCTAATTTATTACTAAACCAGAAGTTTTTTTTTTCATTCAACACTCTCATGTTTTCTGTTCTAGTCAGTAGCCAATGTTGATTTTTAATAGCTATCATATTGTCGTAAATATGGCGCCGACAGCAGTTATTTCAAATGGATTGCCCTGTTTGTAAAATAATTTTTCGAAATGCTATTCTTCTAACTTGTTGATATAAAGTGTATGTGATTGGTCGTTGTAAGATGAAATGTTAATGATTAAAAGATATCTGGTATTTGAGTTTGACTCGTTTACTTGTTACAAAACACCTAGCCTATCAACGAAACCCCTCAAGCAGTTTTGAAATAATCAAATATTTTTTTAAGAAGGTTCTTCCTTCAGGAGATTCGTTGACAGGTTAGGTTATTGTCAAACAGATGGAGGACTATTGCAACACCTTTTATTAGTTTTCTCACAACTTAACGAATTGAACTCAGACATTTCAATTATAATTTCATCATATATGTCTACAACCAGTCAAAGACACGCCAAACTAAATATCAATGTAATTCGAAAGGAAAGCTACCCGAAAAAATATTTACATACAGGGTGATCCATTTGAAAAAAACTGCTGTGATAGCTACAAAAAAATCAACATTGGCGACTAAACATAAAAAATATCGCATAAGTACAAAATGCTCAGTCATTTCCACACAATGTTCAAAAAATGAACAATGGTAGATTTCGGGAGAAAAACAACTACTTCCCTGGCTAATACCACGCAGGACATTGAATTACATCCTCCCGAAATCTATGCATCGACACGTAAAAACGAATACTGATACAAGTGTATTCTTTCCTGAATGCCTATTGATTTCGATTTAGCCAGGCCGCTAGACAACCACAGACCGGTTTCGAGCTCTTTGACTCTCATCAGTGCAGTGTAGTCTCCAGCCAGCAGTCCTAAGACCGCCGACTCAGCGAAGCCTAGCCAAACAAAAATTAAGTCGGCATTATATTCACCCCGAGGCGTCTTTCATCGACAAATTGAAAGTAACGCCATCTGAGTAGAACAGAGGAAAGAATCACTCCAAAACTAAATTTTCCATACGGGAGTGGCTGGTTGCCCGACTGGCGTAATTTCAACTACAAAATAGCCACAATGCTCAAAGTGGAATGAAATGGTAAATAAATACAAAATGCTCAAAGTCATTTCCACACAATGTTCATAAAATGAACAATAATGGTAGATTTCGGAAGAAAAACAATGTCCTGCGTGGCATTAGCCAGGGAAGTAGTTTTTCTCCCGAAATCTACCATTGTTGTTCATTTTATGAACATTGTGTGGAAATGACTTTGAGCATTTTGTATTTATTTCCCATTTCATTCCACTTTGAGCATTGTGGCTATTTCGTAGTTTAAGAAAAATATCAAAGTCATGATAGAAAAAAAACGTCTGGTTTAGTCAGAAATTAGTTTAATACTGTCTGTAGGTTATTCGAGTATATTCATAATTCCAGATTTTCTGGGATTTTCTCTTCTCTCTAGAAACGAGGAGAGAAAATCCCAATAAATCTGGAATAATTAACAGTGAAATTATGTGTTTCCACAGTTGGTGTAGTTCTCTTCAACTGAATAAAATATTCTCAAGAAACTTACATTTGGTAAGCAGCATTTTATCCTTCTGGTTCTGCACTTGCTGCGATAAACTATGCAAGAGGATCTGAGCGGTCTGATACCTTTGGAAACACTCTTCAGGGTTGCCGAATAACTCATCTAAAGCTGCTGATTGACACTGAAAAAACGAATCTGAAGAAGATCTATCCAATATTATGGCAAAAAACGTTATTTACCATCTGAATTGCATGATTATATAAAATCTTGTCGGCCGTTGCAGTAGTGGTGCCAACTTTATTCAAAAGTCCAGTGTTATTGAGCTGCTTACATTCTTGCAGGGTAGCTCTGAATTTTGTATTCAAAGTTGTGACAACTGAAACAAGACATATCGTTAACAATTTTCTTCAACAAAAAAAAACACGTGTCATGTTTCTCTATAAGGTTTTCATGCCCAGCAGTTCAATAAAAAAACAGTTGATGATTCAATCCATCATCACTGCACAAATTTGCTCTTCTTCTCTCCAGTTTTCCTATGAACCCACCAGATTAATAAAATTGGTAAGTCGGAATCTATTATGGTATTTGAAGAGAAGAGTTTTCACAAATTTTTCACTTTCCGATAACTTCCTGTTTCACCGAAAATGGTTCCGACTTTGAATTTTCAAATGGATATCTGAGACAATTCTAGATGAGAGCGTGGCATTTTCAAAAGTTTTTACGACAACTTAATTCGTTTTTGTCACTATTTATATTGCATCTAGGTGTCCATGAGCGGGCGTGAATCAATCTAAGACCCCAGGTGATTCAGATAAATACAATTTAGAATCGCAAAGTTTTGGTAACTAGAATGATATATTGTATATGGGAATAAGATATGTTGGCAAAATCACATAATCATGTCTAACTATTATTATTCAAATGGCGACCATTTTTTGACAGGCTCTTTGCGAAATAGTTTATTACACACTGAGGTGGGAAGTGATTCATTCCTGTCGTGAGATTAGTTAGTTAACCAAGACGCAAAGCGTCGAGGTTAGCTATAATCTCGAGACAGGAATGAAACTCCCTACCGAGGTTTGTATACTATTTTATTTACAACCACCATATTTCGATCAAAATTAATAAATGTTTCGTTCTGAACATACCTGAATTATTACATGAGTGAGGGTGGGAAGTAGTGAGGGGCGGGAAGTGAGGGCGGGAAGTAGAGGTATATAATGTGACACTTCCCAACCTTCAATGACGTTATTGATGACAACATTACCTATATGGCTTAAGTATAAATTCTTGAAATAACTATTTACTATACGTATAAACTATACTAAATCTTGAAGTAAACTTTTTGTAACATATTCTTGAAAATTTTAACATTTGGTGCAACTTTGACAATAAGTGGAAGGCTGTTGAAATGATGCAATCCCTGGACGAAAAGAGATTTTTGTAGAACATTCGAATGACATCTTGCTATATGGAAATTTTCTCTTGACCTGACGTTATATCTATGCATTTCCGATCTTTTCACAAGGAAAGATTGCAGATACATAGGAGCCTGTTTGTTCATGATTTTGTATATCAGTACTAAATTTGATTCTTCGATCATTTGTTCAACATTTAGGAATTTCAGCATCCTAAGCATATCTGTAATCTTTGTGTGTCTATCACATTGGAGTAATATTCTCATACACTTATTTTGCAGCTTTTGAATTCTCTGTATATCACTTTTTGTACAAGAGGTAAGTAAAGACATACAATATTGAAAATGTGGATAAATAATGGTGTTATATACTACTCTTCTAGCCCAAAATGTTAGTTTTCTAGATATTCTTCCATAATATCCAATTTTTTTCCCTAATTTCCCAAATATGAATCTACTTGTACCCCTAAGTACTTAATCTCCTGCATAAAGTCAATCACTTCCTGTTCTATATGAATAACGTGGTTTTCGTTTGAGAATGACTTACAGTTATTTTTTGAGCCGAGAACCATACATTTCGTTTTCTTTACATTAAGCTTCAACCTATTATATTTCAACCAGTTACTTAATTCTTTGAGTTCTGCATTCATTTGATTAACTACTTCCTCATGATTTTTTCCACATATCGAAATCAGGGTATCGTCAGCAAACATATTGACATAAGAATTTTGTAAAGCATTGCCTAAATCGTTGATATACAAAATGAAAAATAGCGGACCCAATATACTGCCTTGAGGCACCCCATATCAAGTTCAAACTTTTTCCGAACAGTGATCTTGATATTTGGTTGTTTGAAATCGGTCTTCAAGATAATTTCTTAACCATTTCAACACGACACCCTTCATTCCATACTGTTCACATTTATTCAGCAACATTTTTCGATCAATAGTTTCAAACGCTCGTTTCAAGTCCACAAAAACACTGACCACAACGTTCCCTTCATCGATATCTTTCCTCCATTTTGAACAAACATATTGACATGCTGTTTCGCAAGAATGGTTTTCTCGGAATCCTGATTGTCCAACGTATAGAATTTCATTTTGCCTCAAGTAACAGCTCAGCTCCTCACAGACAACTATTTCTATCACCTTCTCCACAACCGGCAATAGATTTATAAGCCAGAGATCTTCAGGTTTTTTTGGACATCTAACTTTTGGTATAGGTACGATCAAGCTGCATTTCAGTTCTGTTGGCATCTTGCCAGTTTGAAGAGAAGTATTCACCAGATATAGAAGTGGATACCTAATCACACAGAATAGATCTTTCATAAGTTCAATTGTTATTATATGATCTCCCGAAGATTTATTTTTCAGTCCAGAAATTACTTTCTTCAGCTTATTTAGATATATCGTCGGAAAAACCTCGATAGTTGATTGAACTGGATAAATTTCTAATTCAAAATCTGTTTCAGGTTCAGGTATTGTTTCAGCTATTTCATTTACACTGTCTAAAAAATAGGTATTCATTTTATCATTTATTTATGGTTGTAAATAATAAGACACCTAGGGGAGAAGTGAGCAGTTGTGCACATCTGTTTCCACATGGGCCCGTCTGACCGAGTTCAGTGTTCTCTATTTGACACTTTCTTATTTTCATGCTTGGGAGATAGTGTTGTCTAGGAATCTTGAGATTATTGATTTTTTTTATTGAATTACTCCATATCTTCAATTGTTGAAGCCTCCCAAGGTATTCATTATGAGGTTAAACAAGTTTCTACCATAAAAAATGAAATTGAATCTTTATTTTGACATATTCAAAGATTACAGTTCTTAACACACTAAATGGACCACTCATAATTTGACTCTATTTCGAAGACCTGTATTTTTTGAAAAAATTGACCGATCTTCATGCGGTTTTCGATATCAGATGTGATGTTTCATCGGCTTCAAAGAGATCTAGAACACTCTGAAAGAGTCCGCAGAACAAAACTTACACAGGGTGTATAGTGGAACCATTACCCTAAGGTCTACATTTCCAATGCTGCCAGAACTCCACCACCACCACCAGACCAGAATTTTTTTCTGATCAAAAGTCAGTCATATTATGATACACTGGAACCTCATCTCGGGACGTTTTCGTGATTTCTCCTTAGTTGGTCATTGGAACAAAAATTCGATTTTTTTTCGAAAGTCTTGCATTTCTTGATTTTTTTCTCTAGAACTCCATTTGAGCTGACTATTGGGAAGAAGCAATTTTTTTTAATATACAGGATGATAAGAAAATAGGACAAAATCTCATTTCAGTAAAAAAAACAAAAATGGCGACTAAAACCATGGCCCATTCGATTCAGTATATTCAGAAACGGCCTTCTCGATATCCATTATTTTTATTACACTATTAACTCGAAAATTCGCCTCTAATATAAATACAGGATGAAAATTTTCAATCCAAACTTGTTTCCTGATATCGATGATTTTTATCATTTTATCAACTGATTCCCAATATTTATTGACCAAGTATGAGACACAGAGTATTGTTGTTCAATATACTGAATGTTTCACAACTTACCTGACAAATTACGAACTCTAGAAATAATGTTAGAAGAATGTGGTGACCAGCATTATCTCCAGATTTGAATTTGATTGAACATGTGTGGAGCCGAATGAAACTTAACCCATCGAGAAGGCGAGGCACCCCAAAATAATGACAACCCTATCCAAGCTGTATCAGATGAATGGGAGGCAATATCAATAGACTTCATCAACAACCTCATAGAATCTATGCCAAACCGAATTCATGAGGTTTTGTTAAATCGGGAAGGCCTACCAAGTACTGAGATTTAGGATATACGACTTTCTAGTTGGATCTTCATAATGCTGAAGAATTCACTAATGTCATATTTCGCCAATAGAGCCCTTTTCGCATAGTTTCAGTGGATATAAAGTGTTACAAATCATATTTCCCATCTCGTTTAACTTCTATAAAATTTTTTTGTGATAGACTTCTTATGTAATATCATAGTTGTGGTTGAAATTCGTCAGATAAGTTGTAAAACACTTAGTATATTGAACAACAATACTCTGTGTCTCATATTTGGGCAATAAATATTGGAAATCAGTTGATAAGAATCTTCGATATCAGGAAACAAGTTTGAATTGAAAATTTTCATCCTGTATTTCAATTTGAGGCGAATTTTCGAAAACGTCTGGAGTTAATAGTCTAATATAAATAATGGATACCGAGAAGGCCATTTCTGAATATAATGAATCGAATGAGCCATGGTTTTAGTCACCATTTTTGATTTTTTTTACTGCAATGAGATTTTGTTCTATTTTCTCATCATCCTGTATATTCCACAATAGTGCTTTTTTCGTCTTTCATTGTCCTCCACAAAACATGAGAACAGTTCATCCCAATAGCCAGCTCAAGTGGAGTTCTAGAGAAAAAATTCAGGAAATCACGAAAACGTCCCAAGATGAGGTCACAGTGTATCATAATATGACTGACTTTTGATCAGAAAAAAATTCTGGTCTGGTGGTGGTGGAGTTCTGGCAGCATTGAAAATGTAGCCCTTAGTGTAATGGTTCCAGTTTACACCCTGTGTAAGTTTAATTCTGCGGACTTTTTCAGAGTGTTCTAGCTCTCTTTGAAGCCGATGAAACATCACATCTGATATCGAAAACCGCATGAAGATCGGTCAATTTTTTCAAAAAATACTGGTCTTCGAAATAGAGTCAAATTATGAGTGGTCCATTTAGTGTGTTGAGAACTGTATTTCATGGCATCATATATCAAAAGATAAATCTTGTTGCAAGTGCCCTTAACATGACCAATCTTCCCACATATATCGTTGATATCAAATACATAAGAAATTTAGCAGAATTTCAAGAAAACGAAGATAGATTTTTCAATGAGAAATTGGTTCGTGGTAGCATTTCAGCTCCCCACATGTGGTTCCAAATCCACTATAAAATGTAAGTCCTCTTTCACTTTAACGTTCACAAGCCCTTAGAAGGCTTATGAGGGTTGCTTCGGCAGCCAAAGTGATAGGATACATAATACAAAAAAATAAAATACAATGAAATACACTAATTGTTATGAATACTGCTGTACGTATAGGAACCTTGTCACCATCGGAGGAATCCTAGATACTGATCTTAAGAATCTTGCAATTATGATTACCATTATATCTACTATATGGTATATGCACCATGAGTTTAATATAAGTATAGTTATTAGGTGTATATAAAAGTTTATCCATTGGATCTTTGACATATCATCATCCCTAATGTCAGATAAATATAAAAAATCAATGTTTATAAGGCATATAGGTATATACAGGGTGTCCGCTAAAAGGAGGTCAATCCATTAACCACATATTCCTTGAACAAAAACAATATGAGTATCTAAATATCATTTTTCATTTTAGCCCTTCATATTCGGTATACAGGGTGTCAAAGTTGGAAATTAAAAACTGTTTTTTTTTTCTAATTACTCGCGTATTTGATAAGATATCAATCTCAAAATTGGTACATTACTTCAGCACAAAGAGTTACATCGTGTGAGTAAAACAAAACAGAAAATAACTGTCAAATATTCAAGATACTGGGGGTCAAGTTCACACTTACACCCATATTTTGTTTGTACGTGCGCTAATGACTTCCTATCTATTTTCCTTCAAGTGTTCAATCATTTTTGGGTATTTTTTGTTTCCTGTAAAATTTCGATTGAATCATTTGTTTTTGAGATAATTCGAAAAGTACTGGTTATTGTTTGATGCCTATGCGGCTTAGGTAATCTGATAATGTTCACATACTCCTATTTATTTCGTCGAAATTGAAAGAGGGCGTATCTTTTTACGTACGAAAAGGTAAATATGGAAATACCGGGTGCTCGGAACAAATGTACTAAAATAATTTTTACAAAAAAAAAATTTAAAAAGTGTAAAAATTATTTTAATACATTCGCTCTGAGCACCCGGTATTTCCATATTCACCTTTCCGTACGTAATAAGATACGCCCTCTTCCAATTTCGACGAAATAAATAGGAGTATGTGAACATTATGAGATTACCGTAACCCGCAAGGCATCAAACAATAACCAGTACTTTTCGAATTATCTTAAAAACAAATAATTTTATCGAAATTTTACAAAAATCAAAAAATACTCAAAAATGATTGAACACATGAAGAAAAATAGATAGGAAGTCATTAGCGCACGTACAAAAAAAATATGGGGGTAAGTGTGTACTTGACCCCCAGTATTTTGAATATTTGACAGTTATTTTCTGTTTTGTTTTCCTCACACGATGTAACTCTTTGTGCTGAAGTAATGTACCTATTTTGAGATTAATATGGTATTTAGAAACTCATATTATTTTTGTTCAAGGAATATATGGTTAATGGATTGACCTCCTTTCAGCGGACACCCTGTATATTGTTGTTTTGATTTTGTCACTAATTTTTGTTTTTGCTGATTGTTATTAAATTGAGAGAATCGGAGAAAATTATATTGAACACTTTCAATTTGATGAATATTCTTCCACTCCCTCATAGGATTTTAGTCCAAGAAAATCGTCCTGATGATAGGATGGTGCACTTTGTTTAATATTGACATTCTTAAATTCTTTTCAAGGAGGGGAGGTGTTGGAATAATAATTGTAACGCCCTATATTTGATAATGTGAGAGACATGTCAGATTGAGAGTGACTTTTCTGTAACGAAACTATCACAATCATTAATAAAAATATTACCAGATATCGAACGGCTAGTGCCTTACCTGAGAAGCTAGGGCGATGCCCTATTTCATGAACATCTGAATGAAACTTCCCCATTGTTAAAATCAACTAACCACTCACCGTTCTTGACGCTGGTGCTGGGCCTCAACTGCCCCGCCTTCAGCTGCCGCGTGGCCAACGACAGCCCCGAGCTGAGCAGCTGCAGCGCCCTCACCATCAGCACCAGCTGCTCCGCCCGGCGCGCCGTCTCGTTGGTCGGCTGGTGCAGCTGGGCGGCGTCGACAAGGGCGGCCAGAGGAGGGGCAACCCGCTGCCCGGCCAGGTCCAGTACGCACGTGCTGAGGGCGAGCACGAAGTTGATCTTGGCGAGGGTCTCGTTGTGCTCCTTCTGGAAGACGAACGAAACGATATACACGGTATACCTTCATTAGTTTGTGCGATCTATAAAGGGGTTGAATGTGCACCAAAATTAACACCGATTCTCTGCAAGTTGTTTATCGTCTCGTACAGGTCGGGTATTTTTCCATCATGCTGAAAGACAGCTAGAGTCCAACCAATCCCCAAAAAAGGGAACAAGAACCTGCCCAACAACTACAGGCCTATTGCCCTGTTATCAGTAATCTCCAAAGTGATGGAGAAAGCCATCAATATTGAGCTTACCATATATCTGGAGAGCTCAGGAATGATCAATGATAGACAATACGGCTTTCGCCACCGAAGATCTACTGAATGATCTGTTAGGAGCAACAACTTGCTCCATCCACAACTTTGCAGACCCTCCATACTACGTTCCCTTCCAGAATTCCCATTTCCTCCCAGGAAACTAAGAACTCACGGCGCAGGCATGTCAATGCTGTCAATGAAGTCCTTGCTGAAATCACAGCCTGGGGAACCAACAACCTAGTTGAATTTGACGCCACCAAAACTCAAGCCTGTATTTTCTCTAGAAAGGTGGAACTCAGTATGCCCGATATTGTAATGTCAGGCACCACCATCCCCACCAAGCCCACCATATATATGCTCGGTATTTCCATCAGCAACACTCTCTCATGGGATAATCATGTCAGATCCATCGCAAAAGCTGCTTCACAAAAATTCGGATTCGGAAGAAGAAAACGTGCAAGTGGCGCCCTCTACGAATAAAAGCAATAATAACATCAGGTTCGAATTCGACACCTCAAACAACCTCTCAATACCAATTTTCGTTCAACTAGTGCCATTATTTCGGAAGATATTTGAAAAAAAATAAGAAGCCTCTCCAAGCGTATACTTATTTGGGACCATTCATATTAGAATATTGTGAGGAATCACCTACTGAAGTTTGTCAAAGTACTTTTGAATCACCATGTATTATGGAAAATCCAACTAAACTATTTTCGTTATTATTTATTTATTTATTTATTTATTTATTTATTTCAAAAACTACATCCAACAGGCCCAAGAGCCCATTAATAGGTGTACAAAATTAATAATAGGTGATGAGAGTAGTCCTATACTAAGCATAATTAATATTAAGTGAATGAGAGCATAATGTATAATTATCAATTAGGAAGTGTGCTGAGAATATCACGTTTGAATTGTGCAAATGACAAAAAGAAAATATCTACATTGGGTGTGTTGTTAACGCTCCTAGACATTGTTGATGAAGGTGAGTGGAAGTTATACACAGTGTTAGGTACGGGAAAGTAAAATGTGTTACATGAGCGAGATGAGAAACGAGGTACATTGAACATCATTTGTGACAATAAAGTTGAACAATCTATTTGGTTGTGTATTATTTTGTAAATAAAGCACATGTCTCTCATTTCGCGATACTTTCTTAGTGATATCAGATTAAACTCCTGTAGCAAGAGGTCATAATTATAGCCTCTAACGGGATAAATACCATGTTTTTTATAATAAGCAAATTTCAAGAATTTCTTCTGAACGTTCTCAATTGCCATAATGTATTTGGAATGGGAAGGATTCCAAACAACACTGCAGTACTCAAGTTTGCTTCTGACCATAGATAAGTAGATGCTCTTCAAAGAATCGAACGACTTGAAATCTCTACAGTTGCGTATGAGAAAACCTAAATTTTTCATCGATTTAGAAATGATATGTTCAATATGGTTTGAGAAATTCAGTTTTTGATCAAAAATAACTCCTAAGTCCTTCGATTCAGTGATACGCATAAGAGTGTTACCATCAAGTTCATAATTAAATGTGAGTGGGATAAGTTTACGAGTGAAAGTCATAACTTTACATTTTTTGATATTCAAGTGGAGTTTATTTTGAATGCACCAGTTACTCAGAGAATTCAAATCTTCTTGCAGTACAATGTAATCTGATTCATCCTTTATTTCTCTATAAATCTTCATATCGTCAGCAAATAATAGCTTGTTAGAATGAATATGATCAGTGATATCATTAATAAATATCAGGAATAATAAGGGACCAAGATTTGATCCCTGAGGAACACCGGATGAGGCTGTAAAGCAGGAAGATTTTATTCCATCACACTCGACAAAGAGTTTCCGTTCTGTCAGGTATGAATTGAGCAGCAACTGAATATTAGTAGATATACCAAAGCTTGACAACTTCTTCAGTAGTTGAGGGTGAGACACGCGATCGAAAGCTTTACTGAAGCCAGTAAAGATTACATCCACCTGGTTCCTCTGGTCAAGGGAATCAGAAACGAATTGTGAAAAAATACAGAGGTTAGATGCAGTGTTTCTAGCTTTGACAAATCCATGCTGGAAGATAGACAGAGAAGAGCTGACATGATTGTATATAAGTTCAGATAGTATAATCTCGAATATTTTTGAGAAAACTGATATAATGACTATTGGTCTGTAATTTTCCACATGAGTAATGTTGCCGGATTTAAAGACAGGACATACTCTGGACAATTTGCAAATCTTTGGATAACAGTTTTTTTGTAACGCGAGATTGAGAATGATATGTAGAGGATCAACCAGAAGTTTGATGTGATTTTTGACTATTTTAACAGGAATCCCATCGGGACCACAAGTGAGTTTATTTTTGAGTTTTTTTTGCGGCACTAATGATTTGTTCCTTGGAGATAGTTGATATGTTCAAGAAATGGTGACTTGGCATCATTGTCAGATCAGATAGGTTGTCGCTTAAATCTACGGTAATACTAGAGTCACTGGATGGTATTAGTTTGATAAGAGTTCGGACACAGCTGAACTTTTGTCCTTTTCTATTTTCTATAATACAATGGTTTAGGTGAATAAAAGAATAAGACATATATTCTGCTCTTTATCTTTTCAATTTCCCTAGAAGCGCCTGATTGTCAAATACGATTTTAGAGGTTATATTTTCTGTCAAATCAATCATAGCCGTAGATGGACAATGGATATAGGGTACAAACACCCACTTCAATTTATAGTGATACACTTCTAGCAGAACAACTGTTATATAAATGAGAAGAATGCATGTACCAACGTTTTAATATTAGAAAATATACACATATGGATAAACTTATAGCTATTAATCCTTATTGTATGGCAAACTGTACTCCAGTGATAAGTATAAAACATGAAGTTATTAATATTTAATTAAAGGTGGGTATTCTCAATATACAGGAAGTAACATAAATACGTTCAAGTGAAGTATTCCTGAGACAATTTTAAGACTTAAAGTCTATATAAGCTTGTGTCCGGAAATGTTTCATTTCGGAGATAGAGGGTGTTGAAACACAGAGAACAAATCATTTTTCGATAAACATTTCCTTGTAAAAATGTAGTTTATTTTGACGAGACCTACCAAATACATTTTTCTGTAAAGTTCTCAGCAACTTCACTTAGCGCCTTAGAAGCTAAGCATCTAAGTAACATGGATCGATATACCAAATACATTTTTCTGAAAAGTTCTCAGCAACTTCACTTATTAGCGCCCTAGGAGCTAAGCATCTAAGTAACATGGATCGATACAGAAAATATCTCCAAAACGATAACCTCCAGCGTTCCCTTGATACATAAATAATTATTCACTTTTCACTGTTGAATTTGGAATTTGATCGGCATCGAAAACGCCATTCAATAATATATCACGTTGTAGTTTCCTTGCGTTTCTTAGTTTTGTTTTCAAATTTCAAGTTCATTATGTAATTTTACGGTAATTTCCTCTTTGCATAATTATTTTGTTCTGTATTTTGTGTGATGATAATAATGGAATTTTGAAATCGTCTGCTTTGTAAATTGATGGAATAGCAGATTCTCTCAAACAGATTTTGAAATCTTCTGTTCGAAACTGGACCTAAAATATAGTTTCATTCTGTGATCAGATGCTGTTATAAGAAGCTAATTTCAATGAGTACCTCACAAATTTCGCTCGTCTTGAAATTGATTTTCCACCCAGGCCGTTTCATATCTTCCTTCCATAAGCGAATGGTTGATATTTGTTTTGGAAAATTGAATAAATGATATCCATTTTTATCAGATTTGGCACAATATATTACACAGCAAGTGATTTCCATAGCTGGTTTTTTCTCGGAAAGTATAATTATTACATTTTATTTCAAATCTGACGTTCATAAAATTTACTGTCAAAATCAAACAATTATTTTGAATAAAAAGCGCGGGACGACTATGGTGCTATTGTCACAATGCAAGGTGTGTAACTTAATGAATCTAAACATTCAAAAACCCTAACAGTTGTCATTTCTGTGTCCGAACTCTTATCAAACTAATACCATCCAGTGACTCTAGGTAATACCATCATCTTGGCTATATACACTACTGAAGTTAGTTGCAAAACCATTGACTATTGAGAGAGGTGAAGAAAGTATGTTCTCGTTATAAATCATTTCTCCTGGGATGCGAGATTTGTTTTTCTTTGAGTTGATATAGTTCCAAAACCCACGAGGGTTATGTTTGAGCATTTCTTCAGATCTCTCGACGTATAACTTATAGTCAGATGCTATACTCAATTTGATCAATTTTCTGTCGTTTTTGACTCGCTCTAAATAAAAAAGGTATTTGTTTTTTTTTGTACATTTTCAGATAATGATTTTTTGATTTGATTTTATTTATGGTACATTTGCCAAACCACGCAGGGAACCTACGTGATCTACATTTGAGCAGAGGAGCACATTTGGACATAATGTTGTGCAAAGAGTCATTGAGTATTGTACACATAGAATCAACACTATCAAGGTGAAGTAGAGCTTGAGACCAGTTAAGTTCACTGAGTAAGTCAAACCTTTCAACAGACGATACAAAATTTTTTATATTACCAGTACTAATAGATAGTTGCACTGTGAGTCCTGGATGATGAAGATCAATAGGAACTATTGGGTCATCATTATGTTCCACTACACACCTGGTCTCAACTGGACAGATAACCAAATCCAGTATCCTTTTATTGTTGTTTCTCACGTAATGGGCGTGTACACCTCAGTAGAACTTTTAACTCAAACCATGTTTATAATGATCCTTTTATACATAAATAATGATTGACGACATAATTCGATCGAAAAATTAACTGGAATGTTTTATTTTTGGACATAAATGATAGTACCTTCTGAAAACGGAGACCCTCTTATGACGTAGAAACCCCATCTCGCCATATATATATATATAAACCATATATATCTACTACTGATATATGAATCATAGCTCTCCTCAAAGCGGGACCCATTTCTGTCTCTATAGGTAATGAAATCGACCAATAGGCGTTGATACCGACGTAGGGAAAAAATAATAGGAAATTTGTCAAACCAATATGGCTGTTTCCATCCTTCACTTTTCGTTCTCATAGATTCAAAGAGTACCTCTCATTTTGGTCCCATTTTTGTTGAGATATCGTATAGGCGATGCGCCATATATAGAAATAGTAGATATATGGTTGAAACTGACACTCTCCTGACACTTATTACTGTTGCCATATCATCCAAACAAAATATCCGAGAAATCGAAATCGATATTGAAATATCTTTTGATATCCACTACCACTACTGCAGAAAAATATATTCGAGTTGTCGATTGTAGGTTGAATCATTGGAGTATAAACAATCTCTAGACAACGAAATGTCTCAATCTCAAAACCATTTGCACCATTACAATTTCACAATAATCCAATATATTTCATAAACATAGCAACATTGCTTTGTTGACCCGTTTCACATGGAGCTGCAAAAAGTCAATCTAGGTTAGAATTGATTTGTCAGAAATCATGTATCATTCATCTCTGTCTGGAATAGTCTTGTTTCAGTATTAGGGTTTTGACGTCACATCATCGCCTCGTTTTCAGAGGTCCGAAAAGTCGGGGATTTCAATAATTTTTTATAAAACGTAGGGAGCTCACAGCAAGAAACGGTTTGCGGTGGTGAGCTAGTTTGGGTGAGTTCTATCGAATTATGAAATAAAATTTTTTTGTGATATAAGCCCATTGCGTTGTGCTGAATCGCAAAAACCCAAAAAGTTGATAAAGCGACGGGTTAGGTTCGTAAGGCTGGAGGCAATTACGGTTTTTCCAGAAGTGACTTAATCTTCTTGATATTTTCAATGGAACACCTTGTTTTTTACAACATTTTCGAAATCTCCTCATAATTCTGATTAGAATTCATGTATCATATTCTTCACTTTAAAAGAACCATAAGTTTAACTTGACCATGGATTCTAGCGGATTGGAGAGAGGGTAACGATACATGTCATCAGCTGTGACGCCAACTGTCAATGTCTGCTCATTTTATTTCTTTCGCTTCAATGTTGTATTTTGTGATGAACAGCCACAAAAAACTGTATTGTGGCTATAATGAATTTAATTTCCCCATGGAATACCTATATCAATAATGGGTATCATATCATGCAGATGACAGATGACCATCAATTTCAATACCGTCGTCACACGAAAGCATGTTAGGACATTACATTTGTATTCAGTTTTCTCCAATGGAGGGAAACATAAAAGTTATTTGAAAGCAGAAACCTTCAATATTATTTATATTTTTTAGTTTGTACTAGAGTCCCTGTATGTATAATTCCCTGTATATATTTGTCAGTTTTGTTGTAATAACAGTACGGACACTATGACAAGCAGTGACGGAAGGCATAACCCCAAATTCTCAAAATGACTTTTGAACAAAGACATGATATTGCTTTTCCATGCACTTCGGATCTTCTATCCTCTACTGCCGCGGTGAAGGGTACACCTATATATATTTCTCTGTCTTTATTTTCATAAAGAAGTGGCGTCTCGTCTCACTGGCGAAAAGGGGCCATAGTTTGTAAATCCATTTGTTGAAAGTATTTCTCGATATACTTAACAAAGGGTATATGTACTTGTTGGTTAGAATGGGGGAAATGGAATAAATGAAAGGACTCGCTTCCATTTTTGCAATTCTCCACTACACAATTAGACATTTTAATTTTTGAAAACCTGAATTTTCAAATAATTTAATGTCATGTACGTTCATGAACTGTCAGTGCCCGCCAAATTGTTTATGTCGTTTCAAATTTTTTAGGGTTATGTCTTCTGTCTCTGCTTGTCATAGTGTCCGTACCCTTATTACAGCAAAAGTGTCAAATACATACAGGGACTCTAGTTTGTACCAGGTAAACAACTAAGAACGGCTGTCGGCGTGATCTGGAGGATCAATAGATATCGTGAATTAAAAATGTTATGTATGCATATTATTACACGATCAAATAGAGAAACTAAATCTCAACAGACCAACGAAAACTGCAACATGATAGCTTTTCGCTAACTGAAGATATTGACGATCAAAGTTGGTAAAAGGATTGATGACAGCCACCCTCTCTAATAAAATTTTGTTTGTTTTGTTGTTTATTTGTGCGGTTCGATTGACGGGATGATTCCACATTCAATATTATGTTCTGGTGTCTTGTTTTGATACTCTGATTTTTTATCTTTTTGGTGATGTATTCTGTTATCCAAATCGATGATAGTGGAAACAACAGTGGCTGTTGTGCAGGAATAATGGTTGACTCCCCAGCGAGCACAAACATCCCTGGGATGTTTTGAAAATGTTGGCATGAAGATGTTATTTTGAGACGTAATATGCACTGACCAAAGAGGTCTTTGAAGGATATTGAAGTATTGTTTTTGTTCTTCTGTGGCATTTCTTTGTTTGCTTACTGAGAGGTATCCCTGGGATGTTTTGGGATGTTTTACAAATTTAGGCATGGGGATGTTTTTTTGAGGCGTAATATGCACTTCCCAAAGAGGTCTTAGAAGGATATTGAAAGTACCGTTTTTGTTCTTTTGTGCCCTTTTTTTGTTTGTCCCACCACAACGTCTCATGCTTACGTCACAATACGAATTCTGATTTGTTTTCGATTTTGTTCTTCTTGTTCGCAATTGGCATTCGCGTTTGCAGCGTGTCACGCTTACATCACGCTGCTAACGAACAGAAAGGAATTTGGTGAAGTTTATTGTGTTAGAAGACTTATTTAGTTTGTAATAATGACCATCAGATGCCAGATGTGTTGTTCGGTGCCTCAGTGTGATCAATATATAAAAGTACGAATTTATCAATACACAGCTTCTCCGCAGTTGCAAAATTATGCATTGTGGAAGAACATTTCAAAAATTGGGAAACCTATTTCCAATTATATGTCTGTGTGTAGTAAGCACTACTCAGAAACCGATTAAGAAGTTTATTTCATATCAAGAAAATATTTTCATGTTCAATCTATTTTTTATGCATTTTTTCATTCAAGGAAAATGGAATCCTAATGCAGAAGTTCATTTTGACAAAAGGCTTCAGAAAAGTACCTCGAAAATGGTTTTTTTACAGCGATTTAATGTGCGCAAGACGCGTTGAAAATGTTTTGTTGTGTCCATGAAAAGGCATTGAAAAGAACTAGGGCGAAGGTAGTTTTGTGACATATCAAGGACATCTCGATAATTGCCGCCTGCGGCGGACATTGGCTGTTCTATAATAGTTTTATTCATGTGTGAACAGAACATCGCAGTGGAGGTTCAATGTCTCGAAATCTCGTACTTTTAACATCTCTGAGATGATTTTGTGCTCGCTGGGTCTTGTGTTTTGGCCGCCATTTAAAGGACAGTCGAAACTATAAGCTCTGAATAATTGTTATTTCTGAAATTTATGAATATATCATTTAAAAACTAGGTTTCCTCTTATTACATTGATCCTCATTCAAGTAATGATTAGAACAAACCTCAAAACGAGAAGTTTGTGCATATTTTTTTAAGAATAGACGTCGCTACGACGTCCAAAGCTAGTCAATAACGTCAGTTTCAAGCAATAATTGAACACCGCATTGACGCCCAAAAGATCTAAAAAGTGATGTCAATCAGCTGTGACTTACTCACGTTATTTAGAAGTCAGTTTGGATAGTATAAAATACGTCTTCTGGCCGAATGTGATGCCGTTGTTTAGACGTTAGACGCCATATAGTCGCCATGTGCTACCTGGGTATTTGGGTTTTTTGTTATAAATTAAAATATTCTATTCCCGTACATGATAGAAAAAACTAATGTTGGTGCATGTTGATCAATTCACATAACAAACTTAATGGTGAAAACCGCATATTGATATCCATCTTTATTTCAGAGTTACAAGGTGTTTTTCGAAAATGTGAATTTTTGAGAAGTGGCTAACACTTTTTTTTTTTTGAAAAAATTCTTCGTTTTCATGAAAACATTTCCAAAGCTTTGTGTTTGTCATGAGAATTGATCCTCAGGCACTGAAATCAATCACCGTATACCTAGTTGCAAAATAGAACTTTTCTTTTAAGAAGTTATATTTTTGAACTAGATATAGGAACGCCGAATTTCAGTGCCACGAGAACAATTTTTATCACAAACTCTATGTCTTGCAGTTATTTTCATGTAAACAGAGAATTTTTGCGAAAAAATATCTGTAGCCACTTTTCAAAAATGATTTTCGAGAAACACCTTTTAACTCCGGAACGAAGACAGATATTGATATGCGATTTTCATCAATGAATTTTTCATGAGAATCGACTCTCAGGCACCGACTTTCCCATTAAAAGTGTCCAATGTGGCCCACCCTGTACAGGGCTAGTTTTATTAATGTGAACCTCCCTCTATCTTTTTTGTTTTTACACCCATTCAAATAATTTCGAAACTGATTTTATGCAATTTTTCACACAGATTTCACTCATTTTGACAATGATGCACAATCTATTCGAATATACAGGGTATACAAGAAAATATATATTTTTCTAATGAAACGCCTAGTATATTTTGATAAATTTGAATTCTCCAAATCATCCTGATTTCAAACAAATATATGGAAGGATCTCAATCTATTAAAATATACAGTGCATTCCATATGAAAAAAATCTGTATAAACTACTCAACACTAATTTCGTCGCACACCAAAATGTCGCCCCTGATATAATGTGAATAACTTTTTTCAGTTTAGAACAATTTGAATTTGGTTCACACTGTTCGATAGCCCAGTCCTTCAGCTATAATCTGGTACTTCATTGAAACATGAGGGTATTCACATAAAATCTCTACATGGTGTTTTCCGACACTGTGCGAAATTTCGGAATATTCAAAAGGCTCTCAAATGGTGAAAAACATTTTTTTCTCAACTTCGACAACAGAGGCATGAAGATGATCTCATTACCTCGAGATATTTCGCGAATCAACTTCCTATCTCTCTTATTTACAGAGTGATCTCAAAAAATCAACTTTTTGGTTTTGCAGCCATAACTTTTTTCCACGTCAACCGATTTCGGAAATCTTAGGCTCATTTTGAAGGTAAAACTTCAGATGAAGAGATCTGAATATCAGAATTGACTCAAAATGGCTATCAAAGATCTAGAGTTTTCTTGAAAGTGACCCAAATCTGGAACGCCCTCCGAATCTCGGTTGGGAGGAGAATTGAATGAAAATCGACTTGTTCTCGGAAAAACAATTCATTCTGCTGGATGCGTCCATATTTTCCTCGCTCTCAGTACTCAAGAATGTGCGTGAGAAAACACAATTGAAACATGTTCTTGCAAAAACATCAGACCATTTCTCCTCTGTAATGCATGGCCCGTAACCAACGTTACAAGAATCACAGTAAGTGACTGACAAGTCAGGTTAGACGTCGTTTTCGAATCATAAACAGATTTTGATAGTTTCGATGCCGCATCTAACGCCCGACCAGTTGGAACTGATTCCACAAATGAGGGAACAAGGGTTATCTTCCCTCCAAATCGCGGATCTGCTAAACACGACAGCCCGATCCATTCAAAGGGCTTATCTCCGACACGAATTTTTCGTTCATTACTGTCGATTCGTTCGACGCATTATTGCGACTGAAAACTTTACGTAATTGGCAAACTGTTTTCGTGAAACTTTAACCATTTTTGAAATGCGTTTTCACAATAAATAAACGTTGTTTGCTTGAATACTTCTCCATATTCTTAAATCGCATGTTATGTACGTGACAACTGTACAAAAAATCACTTTATTGAAAAAATCAAAATCCGTTGCTCTTGTTGGTACACCATTTATGATGAGTCTCAGCTGGTCGGGTTTGTCAGTCACTCATTGTGATTCTTGTAACGTTGGTTACGGCAGGCCATGCATTACAGAGTAGAAATGATCTAATGTTTTTGCAAGAACATGTTTCAATTGTGTTTTCTCACGCACAATTCTTGACTTCTGAGAGCGAGGAAAATATGGACGCATCCAGAATGAATTGTTTTTCCGAGAACAAGTTGATTTTCATTCAATTCTCGTCCCAACCAAGATTCGAAGGGCGTTCCAGATTTGGGTCACTTTCAAGAAAACTCTAGATCTTTGATAGCCATCTTGAGTCAATTCTGATATTCAGATCTCTTCATCTGAAGTTTTATCTTCAAAATGAGCCTGAGATTTCCAAAATCGGTTGACGTAAAAAAAAGTTATGGCTGCAGAACCAAAAAGTTGATTTTTTGAGATCACCCTGTAAATAAGAGAGATAGGAAGTTGATTCGCGAAATATCTCGAGGTAATGAGATCATCTTCATGCCTCTGTTGTCGAAGTTGATAAAAAAATTTTTTTCACCATTTGAGAGCCTTTTGAATATTCCGAAATTTCGCACAGTGTCGGAAAACACCATGTAGAGATTTTATGTGAATACCCTTATGTTTCAATGAAGTACGAGAATATAGCTGAAGGACTGGGCTATCGAACAGTGTGAACCAAATTCAAATTGTTCTAAACTGAAAAAAGTTATTCACATTATAACAGAAGCGACATTTTGGTGTGCGACGAAATTAGTGTTGAGTAGTTTATTTCTGTATTCCCTGTATATTTGAAGAGATATTGCAACACTCTCTCAATATGATTGAAATCAATATGAAATATCGTTAAAAAATCAGGTTTGAATCTTCTTGAATGGATAGAGAACAAAGAAGATGAAGGGGGGTTCACATTAATAAAACTAGCCCTGTACATAACTCGTTGGAAAGTTTATTTCATGCACTCGTTACATTTACGCACTCGGCGCTACGCGGCGAAATATGTCAATTTCCATACTAGCAATGTAATATACTATTTCTAGTGAATTCTCTCTGGACAGGTGAATTACCAGGACTATGGGAAAACGTATAATTTCTTACCTCTAACAACGTTTCTTCGGGCAATTCTGGCGCAAGAAATGTTATTGGATGGGCGTCGTTGGTAGTGGACGTTTCGTTGAAGAACGTGGGATAGTTGTCCAATTCTGAAATTTCAGGTAACGTTACCGCGCGAGTACAGAAAGGTATTACCGGTGATCGACCCAAATTGTTGTTGTCGTTGAGATTGGGGCTGCTCAGCATCGGCACCCTGGCAAGTGGACCACTCAATATGGGAGGTGAAGTTCCTGAAAAAAAAAGAAAAAAATAATAATAAGAAATTTAACCCACAATAAATGCTTGCATATAGTAGGAGAGCCAGCTGCAAATTTCGACAGTCATCTGATAAGAAGAAGGAGGATTGAGAAGCATTAGTAGCAATAATATCGTACTCTTTTTTGTTTCTCTTGCTCTCGTGCAGCGGAGATATAGTGTTCGTTTTTGTAACCAAAAGTGCACCGGCCGGTTGTAATGACATTAACTTGTGATGCAGCTCCCGAAATATTACATAATACATTATCATTCAGTAGAGTACGAAAAACTTGCAAACTGCTAAGGAAATCATAGGAAATCAAAACGCTATCCTCTCCGACAATCTATTAGCCATCAAAGCGTTGAGCTCTTTCAAGATCAACTCAAAGATGGATAGGGAATGCCTAGACAAACTCAACAATCTAGCCAGAACCAATAAGGTAATCCTCTTCTATATGCCGGGGCACGGGAAGGAAAATGCACGAAAAGGAACCTCAACACCACTGATCGGACCAAAAGCATTTTGCGGCCTTGGAAATTCTCATTTCCAAGAAGAAGCTGATGAAGCGATGTGAGCAACACACTAGCGAAAACTGTCAGGACTGCGACAGGCCAAAGATCTCCAGCAGGATCGGAGACACTGACTTACCTAAGCAAAATGAGAATCAAAGCAATAAGAGGATTTTTAACGGAGCATTGTAGTCTCAAAGAACATCTGAGTATATTGGGCTTAGAGGAGGAGAGCACCTGCAACTTCTGCAGGGAATATCTAGAAACAACCCACCAAATCATGCTGGCGTGTTATGCTGTACATTACAAAAGATCGAATATACTGCGACCATACCAGCTAAGTGTGGGAAAAACACCACAAACAGATCCTCTCAAAATCCTCAAATTCCTGTGAGATCTTAAGCTTGAGGGGCTGCTATAAACTAGGGAACCTTGAGATGGCAGAAGATGATGGACACAGTAGATCTAATCAGGTCATAAGGCATCTGTCAATATCCACAACTACCAATACCGATACACACTCAAACAGAATTCATATAGTATGAACAACTACTGAACACCTCATACATTCCGCTATCTAACATCTGAACAGAAATAGTTTTTTTTTTATCGCTTGGAGCGCACTATTTAAAATGTAAACTTTCAGTTTGAGTTAAATATCTGAAGAACTGTTTATTTCAGCTCAGTCGAGAATTCTGTAATTTTTCAACAAAATCAATGGCGTAAAAATCATGATAGGAAGTTACAACCCCATTAGCTTCATTCTTGTCAGGGAACATGTTCAACAGGTCAGTATTGTAGACCAAAAAATATTGAAATCGAAAAAGCGCCAAGGATAATCATTTACAAAGTCAATTGAACGAATAATTTCAAAGTGGATTATAAAAGTGAGGAATATTTGCATCCGAATAGCGTACTCCCATCTGTTGGCAAGAGTTTGATAACTGACTTTCATCAGATGACTTTCTTTTGACACTTGAGTCCAGTTCATTTGTGTTTTCTCAACCAGCGGAACATTTTAATTTCCTGAAATTTTCTTTGTCTACATCATACAATGAGCAGAGATCTTATAAGACACAAAAATCAGCTTCATCAGGTTGAGCAATACTAACGAATAGACCTTATGAATTGATGTAAATGTCATTGATGTTGTCAAAATAGGTATCTTTTGAGCCTCATGTCCAACTTGATACATTCCAGCTATTGATGTATTCCTAACTCAGGTCCAGAGAACGTTATATCAAAATAAGAGACATGAATATTTACAATATTTATATACTTTAGCAGAATAAGGGAGAGGAAGTGAAGTAAGGTTAGGTGTCCAGATAAGTCAGAACTTATCAAAGAACGATACGAGTTTCGAAATCCATTAGCTGTAAGACAATTTACGAATATCGGTACATCACGCTAAAACAAGTTGATGAACTATCACTAACCTGATCTTTTGAGAGGTGAATTAGTCGGCATGGTCTTGGAAGTGGATACTGGTGAAACAGTCCATATACTTGGGGGAGGCGGTGTCTCACAAAGGCTACCAGAAGTGGACCGTCTTCTTCCACCTGGTGGTGTACCGATTACAAACTGAACCTATGAAAAATAATTTCTTGAAAAATTTCATTGAGAAACAATACACATACAAAACGCAACTGAACCAATACATTGTATCCGAAGTGGTCAATCACTTGTACAGGGTTCGACAATGAAACGGGGCTATTTGGGCTGATGCTCGGAGTGCGCTCTAAGTAGTGGTGCAGATGAATGTTGTCGGCCTGTCAGGACCCGCATGACTTACCATTTTTTTACAATGAAGACGTTGTCAGTTCTCGGCATTCAGCACATGTTGCCAAGTCCCAGCCAACATTTAGATGATGTTTTATTATGGAATATAAGAAATATATTGCTCGAGAAAGTAAAAAATGAACAATTATATAATGGCTTCCTCCTATTAGGTCAAATGAAATAATCAATTTGAATGTAGTTTTATTCAACAAAAGGACTCTAACAACTTTTCAAGGACTTGATTATAATTGGTGACTTGACAACATTGTTCCATGAATGGGAAAGGGAGATTATCTGACCAATAAAGAAACAGCATAAGAACTGACGTCACCATCTATCCGACGTATCCCAGAACAAATGGCGGCCATGACGGCACGTTTGAAATGAGTTTCGAACAACGCATAGACACATTATTTACATCAAAAACGCGTAAGACGTGTTGCAAAAATTGATTAATTTAGGTCCCTAATGATACTGTGGAGTGATTGAATGCCAATTATTCCACTATCAGTCCAGTAGCCCATTGATGTCATACTCGCCAAATTTTGTTCAGACAATCTCTTGTGAAGGGTGTAGAAGATCAAAATCGTTGTTATTTAGGTCAATGAAGGCTAACATTTTTTATCTCACTAGTTGGCGCTACTACTGGTTGAGATTTATGTCAATATCAATATTATCTTGATGTTGCTGGCCTGGCTTCTCGAAAATTTGCCGCAACATTTTGTGTCTTATGTGAACGAATACAACATATCTCATTACCTCCCATGCCGAACTTCAAGTCCAATTTTTACAAAAAGATAACATGTTTGGCATGGAAGGGGCCAAATGAAGTAAAGGAAGAAGGCTACCTATTAAACAACCTTGACCTCACGTCTCAGTAGCGCGATCTGGTGAACTATCAAAATATGTTAGCCCTCATTGCACGTATTAAATTTATACTTACTGATGGTGGTGACATAGAACTGATATCAATATCAGATTTCTGCCGTTCTGGTCTTTTCTTCATAGTAATCGGCTGTGATCGTGGTACACTACCACTGCCACTAGTACTCATCTGAAATCATCAAAGTATAGCAGCTAACATTCGGTAAAGTACTGATGATTAATCATTAGTGAGTCCATCTAATCACTTGAATATATCCTGCAAGTTCGGCCATTTACTTGTAGATTAAGCACTATTTTGGGAAGCATTTATTGATATAATTGTATTGAACTACAGCATAAATACTCGAAATGGAAAGAAATGATATCAGTGAGAAAAACTCAGCTATTTCCACAAAAATTGAATAACATGAACAACAATGATGATTGACGGAAAAAAATCACTGCTTTTTTGGTTACTGCCATGCATCCGGAAACCTATGCTATGATATGTTCAAACTTATATTACCTTATACAAATAGGTATTATAGAAAACAAAATTGTCGGACATAATTCGTTTTTTTTTTTTTTTTTTTTTTATCGCTTGGAGCCTATAATGTTCAAAGAACATCGTGCGTTCCTAGGGAGGATAGGGACTGTATTTTCAATTTAATCGATGTGATAACACTCATCAAAAACCGCTACAAACTCAGTCGTTACAAAATTGAACAACTGATTCAAAATTCGATTAACCAGATGGATATTTTTCAATTACCGAGAAGAAAAAATGTGAATATCTTCTGTTCCCCTCAAAATAAATGGGATGAATAATTTTCACACAATTGAAACAGAATCCAAATGTGGTGTCTAGATCGGAGTTGTACCATATTTTTCGCTAACCAAAGAGCTCAAGGTACTCTACTAGATCGCGCATACAGGGAGAGGGTTTGAAATCATCTTAAAAGTGAGACACAGCGACCTTCAAGTGACAACTAGACGATCCTCATTCAATCTTGTAGTCATTTTGAATCGTATCTTCGCGCCTAGAGAAAGCTGGATGGAACTTCAAGTAAATTGATCAACGAAAGAACGGCAATATTATTGGAAGGGTACTGAATACTGAATGGAGACAAATATAAAATACAATCACTATGATCGACGACAAACAAATGGTAGCAAATAAGTGAGATTACCATTAATTTTCCGATAATGACTGTTCAATTTTATTCTGCGACTAAATACAGTGTCTCGATTCAAATTTCCATTTGAGAAATCCACAAATTAGTTATGAAAAAGTAGGTCAGTAGAGTAAAGTGTCAGAATGAATATTCTTAAGACACAAACTTAAAATTATTTCATAAATCTGTTAAAGAACAACTGCTTCTGAAAACTTCAGGAAGAGTATGAGGACAAATTTTGATTAGGTACCAGGCCATTTTCAAGTGATTTTTCTGACTTCATGCATACTTTCATATTCTGTACTCTATTTATTCCATTTGTACTATGTTTTAACAAAGTCTTTTATGGTATGTCGAGACAATAAAGTATATCTTGATTCAATTTCATTGACATCAACAAACCTGTGATGGAGAAGGAGGTTCTTCTTTATCCCTTTTCTGTAACTGCGTTTCGGTGTATATCTTTTCGAAGGCCTGTCGTTGAGTAGGTACAGGTATCGGCTCAGATATCGGTAAGAAGCTAGGTCTTGTAGGACTAGTAACTGGTGCACAAGGCATCGGAGATGCTCGCACTGGAAGCCTGAATCTAAATAAAGGATCTCTTCTGAAAACTCACAATTCCCGATTGTTCGTGCATTGAAAATAATAGACTAACGCGGCAACATGGGATGCAATCTTCGCGGGATTGACGCTCGGTGATGACGATGATGATTCTCCGTGTTCATGTTTTTGTATACAGTGTGTCCCTCTTTTCATGAATACACCCTGATATCGCACTTATTAATGATGCTATTCTCTTGAAATCTCAGTAGTGATTGTATGTTAGAACAATAAAGTATCAAGCAGAGTGAACAGTTTCATTCACCATTGGCGTCCAATGTTGAGGGGTCCAAAAAAGGAAATTATTCAGAAAAAAGATATAAGGGCTTATTTGAAATAGCTGTTTTTATCAGATTCAGAATCAGCATCTCCAAAAACCCCCCAATTCATGCTTTCAAAATTTTCTCGGAACTGTGATGGTGTTTGTATGTTATGTTTTCAACATACAATCACCATCAAAATTTCAAGAAAATCGATCGTTGATAACTGAGATTTAAGGGTGTTGTCATGAAAAGCAATATTTTGAAATATTTTATTTTAGCTCTTGGGAAAATATGAATTGAGGGGTTTTTTGGGAATGCTGATTATGAAGCTGATAAAAAAATTATTCAAAATGTGTCCTAATATCCTTTTCCCAAATGAAGGCCTTTTTTGTACCCCTCAACATCGCACGCCAATGGTGAATAAAACTGTTCATTCTGTTAAATACTTCCTCATTCTAACATACAATCAATACAAGAATTTCAAGAGAATCGCACCATTGATAACTGAGATATCAGGGTGTATTCATGAAAAGATGGACACATTGTATAAACAGGGTGGGGCATTAATGCCTCGAAGCTCGATTGCTCGATTGGGCGCACCGAAAAAATCTAGAGGGTCAGGATCACTTTTTTAAACGGAATGCCCTGTATATTAGAACATTTTTTGAAGCATCCCTATGACCTCCATTGACTCCTATAATATCGTTGACTATATCTCGATCATATCAAAGTTATTAATTTTTTGGTCGAAATAATGTCATATGCAGATGCATACCGAAAAAATCACTGTGGTCACAATTATGACACTTAAGAGAGAGAATAATCATAATATCATTCGATGGAAAGATGCGTGATATTTCTGAAGAATTTCCATTCCCTCAAATTATACAGGGTGGCTGAAAATTATGCATCAATCCGGAACCTTTCGAAATTTTTCAAATGGTACACCCCATACATTTTTTGGCCATTTGATGTGAACTCGAAACATGAATACTTTTATTTCAACATCCATATTGATATTCGTAGCCATTTTTGAATTATTGTACCTCGAAAATCCAGGTTGGCCATTTTCATCGATGCACATTCTTGTTCTTGTCCCAATCAATAATTTAGTAGACTAGTTTTTATATTGGGATAATTGATACCTGATTCAAAGCAAATAATAATATGCTAGTTATTTACAAAGTGAAAAAGAACAACAATTCCATTTTGTATAATTTCATGTCAATAGTTCAATTGTGAATCATTATCCAGGTTTTGTTCTTAATGTGCTATGAATATTATGTAATATCAACTGAAATTCATTCCTTTTGGTTAAATATCAAGACCATTCATATAGACCAATCGAATTGTGATAATCTACAACCTGGAACGAATTGATATTAACCAATAATTTTCACTCAAAAAGTCCTTTTTGTAATTGGTAACAGTTTTATAACAAAATGGACATTTTTCTATAGTGATGCAATATTTGGAAACTTTTTTTTGAAACCATCCACTTCTGGAAATATCATTAATAGTATCAAGGGAGCAAAGGTATCAATTTCCTCCCGCGTGTGATGTTTGATGCCAGAAACGTAGCGGAGGGCTTTAACGTGATATACCAATAAGCACCAATCATATTTCTCAACCACCAATGAATATAAAGATTGAGTAAGAATAATACCGATAAACTTCGTACAAGGATTCCAAACCTAGATTTGAGGTGAAAAGTTCCTATCAACGTATGTCCTAAAATGCATCCTCACTGAGATATAGGGTGTCGAAAGTACGAAAAAAGTTAAGATAACTCCTAATTTCTCCAGAACACCTGTAGCAAAAAAATTGAAACTTCACAGGGAGTTTTCATTTTTGACTTTCGTCAACCAGTGGCGTAGTAAGAGTCGTATGTCGCCATATTTTCCTTAAAAATTTTTACAGATGAATTATCAAATCAGTGAATGACATCAGTTAGAATAACATTATGTATGCCTAAATGTAGAGGTTCCGGAGATATTTGCGAAAAACTTAAGACATGTCTTGAGGTAATATTGAGTAGTGACCTGATTTTCTGCATACCATAATCGCATCAAGCTGATTTTATACGAGATACGGATATTACTTTTGAACTTCCGGATAATTTTGAATGTCGAAAAAAATAAAAACATCGTGTGGGTGAGTCAGAAGTAAATTGACAAACTCGAGGTTAATAGTCGTAAGCCATCATTTGTCAGAACCATCAAACTATTGAAACAACAGTTTTCAATTAAGTGATAAAGGTTTCTAAGAGAACTAATTCTGACTCACCCATACAATGCTTTGAATCTTATCAACATTCAAAGTTTTTCAGGAGGTTAAAAATTGTTTAGATTCCTCGTAAAAGTTCAGCATTATGTGATGATGGGACGCAGCGAACTGCGTCTCAACGTCAAGACATATCTTTAGTTTTTTTCAAATATCTTGGGAACCTCTACACTCAGGCATGCAGAATAGTATTACTTTTAGGTTAGGTATTGATAAGACTAACTGATGTCATACACCAATTTCACAATTCATCTGTCTAACGAAAAATATGAAGGAAAATGTGGCGATATACGACCCTAGCTACGCTACTGGTTGACAAAATTAAGAAATGTGATCACCCTGATTAATCTGAATCGGTATATCGTGTTTCATATATTTTGTACAGGGGTTCTGGAGAAACTTGAAGAAATCTTGAATTTTTTTGTACTTTTGACACCCTGTATCTCAGTGAGGATGTATTTTAGGACATTTAGGAACTTTTCACCTCAAAATGAGGTAAGAAATCCGTGTACAAAGTTTGTCGTCGGTCTCATTCTGACTCACCCTGTATATCCAAATTCCACATAGAAATAAGAATTCACATCTACAGTAGGAGTGTACTGAAATACACACAATGCATAGTTAAGTCGTATCGTACATGAATTGTCCCTCGTTTTTCATGTTATGAAATATCGTTAATTCCCATAATTATTTGAAAAATGTACAGAGCTCTGAAGAGAAAACGGTTTTCGACAATGAACAACTTTGGGTTAGTACTTCGAAATAATGAAATGATGATTTACACATAAACAGGTCCATTGAAATACTCTGAATCATCGTTTAATGGCCTAAAACTTACGTTGGTTTTTCTTTTTCCACACTAGTTTCCGGTGAATGGTCCGACTGGATTTGGATGTTTTGAGGAACTATAACATAATCATCTTCAGGACTTGAACTGAGTGCGTTTCTTGTAGATCGCGGTGATTCTACAAGCAATAAGCAATAAAATGAATGATTTAATGCAGGTTTAGTTTATAAATGCTCAAGTTTCAAACATGCAATATTAATAAAAATATATTTATTGTCGAATAAATATATCCAGACCCTTCTCAATACTGAGAAGGTAGAAAGTGGGACATAAGTTATCAACCAGCAACAACATCATTATTATATTAATTTTTAATACAGGGTGTTCAAAATAATGTGAGGAATCTCTTGGATTCAGATAGAACAGGAAGCAATGATATTGTCTCCGTTCAGAATAATGCAATCGGATTCTTAGATTTTTCACTTGAGGTTATTTTCGCTTCCTATAATTTTAAAATCATTCCACTCTGCCATTTGTCCATATGAAATTACCATCTTCAATTAAAAAGTCACCTTGTAACTCACACTTTTTTCTTACAAAATTCTGTCACCAGAAAGTATTAGGAAGCGAAAAGGGAAAATCATTTGGAAGAATGATTCTTCACAAATTCCGCAAATCCGTTCCCAAGATTTTTGTATTTTGGGAAAGCACGAATGGAAATCCCTATTACGTTCATGAAACATCGTGAGTACACTCATGCAAATAACATGTCACAAATGGGCGGTAATAGTACTTCTAGGCACTTCTGCAATTAGAGCGCTAACACCATCCAACCGTGACATTTGCATTTGACTGTACCTAGGGGCTTAACTATATCTCTAGATAGGAAGATTATTTGGAAAATCCTCAACAACAAAATTACACAATATACAGATGAAAATTATGTAGTCCTGTATCCCATGACTCTCTGTCACTAAAAACTTTAAAAATGGGTATTATTTTTTGAAAGCGTTATGTATGAATGTGAGTAGAATAGCAAAAGAGTCTTAACAAATGATCAATCCACCTCATTGTTTGAGAAACACCAAAAACACATCCCATTTAGTCAACTCATCAATAGCCCTTTGCACACATAAAAACGAATATTATTTTAATAAAAAACGTGATATGAGGTATAGTATATTGACTGGCATGATGAACCTACTTTTACCTACTGACTCACTTCGAATAAGTCCCCAACGACCACAGCCTTTTCAGGCCTGTATGGGCGAGTGGATAGTTTTTTTTTTTTCATTTTTTATTCATTGTGTGGGATTATATGGATAGAAACTGCGTATGAACGAACGAACTTTTAATCGAAAACTTAATCCGTCAATATGACAACTTGACAACTTGAATTATTATTGACATTGTCTTGATCTGTTCACTTCTTTTCATACATGGTGTTCGGGCATGAGTCCCATCAATTAGTTAGGTTGCCACACATTGCTATCCCAATATCCGACGAAGTTCGTTTTTTTTGCTTCTTATAGTTGCCAAAACCGATGTCATCAATATTCTATTAGAATAAGGCCGTTATTTTTCACAATTTTGAACAAAGCATTTGCATCTAATAATGCAACAAAAGTTTAATGCTGAAAAGATCGTACGACGTCCCACTTCAAGTAACACTAAAATAAGCCCCGAATGGGTTGCGTGCAACATCTGTCAGATGACCGACATTGGAGTTTTTTTTTTTTTTTTTATCGCTTGGAGCGCACGAAAGGGAATCCCTATAATGTTCAAAGAACATCGTGCGTTCCTAGGGAGGATAGGGACAGGAGGTAGGTATTGGAATTTTTTTTGAACTTTTGGAGATTATATGTTGTTGGGAATACTTCCACAGGCAATGAATTCCAGAGCCTAGCCGTTCTATGGATGAAGGAGTCTTGATAAAGTGCTGTTCGACATCTTTCGAGGTTGACAACGAAAGGATGTGCTGACTGGGCTTGTCTAGTTCGTCTGATTGGTATTGCTAGTGAAGGGATGATAGCAGAGATTTCCGAAGAACATTTCCCGTGGAAGTATCGATAGAAAAGTGAAAGGTCGCCGACCTTTCTACGGTGTTCCAATGATGTCAACGAGTGAGTGAGTGTGGCGTCACCCACCAGGCGAATGGCTCTTCTCTGGATGGAATCTAAGAGCATCAGTGTATGTTTTGGTGCTGAACCCCATATGTGGGAACAGTATTCTAGAACAGGCCGTATCTGCGCTTTGTAGATCATGAGAAGCTGTTGAGGTGTAAAGTAGCTTTTCGCACGGAACAAGAATCCGAGTTTTTGTGAAGCAGCTTTTGCGATGGATCTGACATGATTATCCCATGAAAGAGTGTTGCTGAAGGAAATACCGAGCATAGATATGGTGGGCTTGGTGGGGATGGTGGAGCCAGACATTACAATATCGGGCATACTGAGTTCCGCCTTTCTAGAGAAAATGCAGGCTTGAGTTTTGTTGGCGTTGAATTCAACTAGGTTGTTTGTTCCCCAGGCTGTGATTTCAGCAAGATCTTCATTGACAGCATTGACCTGCCTGCGCCTTGAGTTCTTAGTTTCCTGGGAAGAAATGGGAATTCTAGAAGAGAACGCAGTATGGAGGGTACTATCATCTGCAAAGCTGTGGATGGGGCATGTTGTTACTCCCAACAGATCATTGATATGAAGCAGGAATAATGTTGGTGCCAAAATTGATCCTTGTGGAACGCCGGAATTGATGCCAAAGGTATCAGACGATACACCGTCCACCACCACGTGAAGCGATCTGCCTGAAAGGAAACTCGATAAGAGATGGCATAGCTGAGGTGGTAAGCCGTATGATGGTAGTTTGTGGAGGAGTCCTTCGTGCCAAACACGGTCGAATGCTTTCGAAATGTCCAACGCGACAGCTAGAGATTCCCCGTGTTTTTCTATAGAAGATTGCCATAAATGGGTGACGTAGGCAAGTAGATCTCCAGTAGATCTTCGGTGGCGAAAGCCGTATTGTCTATCATTGATGATTCCTGAGCTCTCCAGATATTTGATAAGCTCAATATTGATGGCTTTCTCCATCACTTTGGAGATTACTGATAACAGGGCAATGGGCCTGTAGTTGTTGGGCAGGTTCTTGTTCCCCTTTTTGGGGATTGGTTGGACTCTAGCTGTCTTCCAGCATGATGGAAAAATACCCGACCTGTACGAGATGGTAAACAACTTGCAGAGAATCGGTGTTAATTCTGGTGCACATTTTTTGAGGATAATGGGTGGAATTCCATCAGGACCGTTAGCCTTATTCGTTTTGAAACCAAGCAAAATTCGTCTGATAGTGCGTTGACGGAACATTGAAACACAACCTTACTTTTGTTATTTGTTTACAAAGGATTGAAATAGTTTTTTTACTATCATTTTGGCATACAAATCGTGTTTTTTGGCTATTCATTAATTCAAGCATGCCATCACATTGTGCTGTTGTACAATGCACAAAAACTGCAGCAAGAGACGAAGGAATCCGATTAAAAGTAATATAGTCACTCATATAGTTTTCATTTTGAAATTTTCTCATTTCTCATTGGAATTCCTTCTGAAATAGTAGCTAATAGAAATACTCGTGAAGTTTCTGAAAGAAGGCAAGAAGACTGGATTCATGCAATCAAACGGCAGGGTCGAAGGGACTGGTCTGACAAGCTGACGAAATATAATCGTGTGTGTTGTAGACAGTTTCACTCTATTAGCAGTATTAGCTTCTATTGCAGAAGTGGCAGAAGGAATTCTAATGAGAAATGACAAAATTTCATGACGAAAACTAGGTGAGATCACTATTTACCTGAAAAATCATATTCCTTCGTCTCTCACTGCATTTTATGTACATTGAACAACAGCACAATGTGATTGCATGCTTGATTTAATGAATAGCTCAAAAAAACACGATTCGCATGCCAAAAATTGTGAAAAATCATTTCAATCATTTGATTCTTTTTTAAACAAATCAGAAAAGTGATATTGTCTATCAATGTTTTACAGAAAAGTGAGGTTGTGTTTCAATGATTTACGTCCAGGGTCGGACATCATGCACGCGACCTATAAGATTTTGACATTTCAAAGTTTGCAGTGATAAGCAAAATATAGCAGAGTTAATGATGTCAGAAACAGGTGATAAGCTATACCGACCCTGATAAGTGGTTAATGAAATTACTAATTAAAGGAACGATATTCAAGTTGGCAGGAGAGTCCGGTTATTTCATTATTGGATTGCTAGACCTCGTATCATCGTAACAAATATCTAGAGTTACTCAACAAAGACAAATGTTTTCTCTATATTCAATAAGAATTAGAAGAATGGATGAATCAACATTTTTGAGATTAATCAAAATTGGTACTAACCACTAACTTTCATTTTCCAATTCATATATATTCTTACATTCCCATTTCTATACTCAACACAAGGAGATGAAGCTAAGGCAAAAACATGATAATCAATGGGAACAATATGCGGTTTGTGAGGAGTTCATTGAGAACATAAAAAATAGTGACATTTACATTTCCTCTATAACTATAGTATTGATCCAAGTCAAAACTGTCGATTCATAATAATATGAGCCATGCAAATGATATTTAGATAGGAGATAGATTTGAAATTACGATGACATAATTATGGAGATTCGAATATATTTTAAAATATTACCAGGCTGAGATATAGGTGGAGTAGCAACTTTAATAGGTGTCGAAGCTCTTCGTGGCAGTTTAGACAGCGTTGGAGGTGAGCCATATATTGGCAAGGGAAGTTCTGAAATAAACCATTATCGAATGATAATAAATGATCAAGTTTTCAATAAAATATATAAGAAAGACTAGCGATATTCAGCAGAGCTGCTCTTCCACATAACCATTTATATATCAATGATCATTGTCGATACAAATACAAATACAAATACAAATATATTTATTAGTACTCGCAACAGCGGCCATACAACAGATGGATGTACACGTCATTTTTTTTTTTGCGAACAGTTTGATAAAAAATACATGTAGATACACAATAAATAGTAATAATACATAAATACAAAAAGAATTGTGAAAATAATACCTACACAAACATATTTCAATTTACTCTATTGAGTCGTCAAGGAACTCACTCACGGCATAATATGCCTTTCGTAACAATATTTTTTTAATTTCTTTCTTGAATGAATTACGGTTCATGTTTTGTATGTTGATGAGTTTGTTAAATAACTTTGCACCAACATATTCTGGACTTTTCTCAAATTTTGTCAGCCTGTGTTTTGATACACTTAATGAGCTAGCATTTCTTGTAGGGTAATTATGATAATAGGAGTTCTGTTTAAATTTATAGAAGTTTTCTTTCACGTATATGAGTACTTTATAGATATACACGCAAGGAAATGTCAATATCTCTTTCTGGATGAAGGTGGATTTACAACTATCTCCAAATTTCATATCAAACATGAGCCTTAAAATTCGTTTCTGGCTGATAAATATCCTTTCGGAATTGGTGCAGTCTCCCCATAAGATGACATTATAAGACATGTGGCTATATACAAGTGAATAGTACATATCAACAAGTACTTTTCTGTCCACAGCTTTTTTTAATTTCAGTATTGCGAAAAACCCACAATTGAGTTTTTTCAGAACATGTTGTATGTGATTATCCCATGTCATATTCTGGTCAAGATATAGACCTAAAAATTTAGTTGATTCTGAATGAATAACTTCTGTAGATGCTAAGCTAGGACTATTCTTCGTACATTTGAATTGAAGGTAAACTGTTTTTTCGACATTTAGTAAGAGGTTATTAGCACCGCACCATATTCTGAAGGAATTTGTCACATTTGTCATTGTTATTTCAAGTTCTTCCAGAGTGTTTTATGAGACCACTACTGAAGAGTCATCCGCAAACATCGTGATCTGTCCATTGGTTACATGGTCAGGCATATCATTGACAAAAAGTATGAATAGTAGTGGTCCCAGCACCGACCCTTGTGGAACACCAATATCCATACAGTATTGTTCTGAAACTTCATTGTTTATTTGTACATACGCCTTCCTTTCAGTCAGATAGGATTCTAAGACATCGAGAATTTTTCCCCTTATTCCATTTCTATTAAGTTTTTCTAGGATGAATGATATTTTTAAAGTGTCGAAGGCACAGGAAAGATCAAAGAAGATGCCACCTACGTATCTGCCGGCATCGATATTAGCATATACACTTTCCATGAGTTCACATGCAGCACTCTCCGTTGATCTTCCAATACGAAATCCATGTTGTCGAGGAGAGAGTATTTTGTTTGTATCGAGAAAGTCAACAATTCTTTCGTGATACGCACGTTCAAAAATTTTGGAAATAACATTTAAAATTGTCACCTGCCTATAATTGTCTATAGAGGTGCGATCTCCTTTTTTAAATATGGGTATGACTTTACCTAATTTCAAGTTGGACGGAAAAACACCTGTTTCGAATGTCAAATTGATCAGGTATGCTAGGGGTTTTGCAATACATCTGAGAATATTCAATATGAGCATGTTCCGATAATCCCAAACAGTAGTGCCCAGTATATTTTATCGTTCCGATTTTACTGAAATTTACTGGCAACATTTTCGCGACCATTGCAAGAAGCTGTAAGAGGCTAAAAGTTTTCTGTTGGCCAACTGGTGCAAATGGTGATGTAGTGCCAGTATTCATGAAATGTTAGGTTAAGCGTTTGAATGGTTAGGTATGAGTCGAGTAAAATTATATTTTATTATTTTCAAATACTTTGGGAAAATGTATGGAAACGAACTGGAAGATCTCACAGAGGCGGTAGTCGCTGGAACTGCCTCTAATCTACAAGATGGTTTGTTATTTCCACTTTTGATATCGAATATT
Source organism: Phaedon cochleariae (assembly GCA_918026855.4). Classification (NCBI taxonomy): domain Eukaryota; kingdom Metazoa; phylum Arthropoda; class Insecta; order Coleoptera; family Chrysomelidae; genus Phaedon; species Phaedon cochleariae. The sequence goes on along the minus strand of OU896714.1, from coordinate 39,484,541 downwards.
TCACAGCTATGCTTCATTACTTCATCACTGGAAGTAGAGGTTCTAGAGCTTGGTGTTTCTCTTAGATACAAAATTGAAATCCAAACCGTAAAGACAAAACAGAAATATGTCAAATTTTCCATCATTACTTTTAGAAAAAAATATCTTGAGAAGAACGATTAGGGCTAGTGCTAGAAAATATTGCTTTATAGGCATTCTAGGAGACAAGCTATGAGGATATTATGTGTAGATATATAGAAAATTTGCCATTCACGACCGTATTCCGAAAACTACTTGATGGTGGCCAAAATTACCTCGAAACGCATAAAAACAATAATTATGTGTAGCATATCGGCGAAATAAAAACAAAGGGATGATGATTGCTCAGACAAAACGTTGGACCAGAAAAACAATCAATTTATCAACATCAAAAGCTGCCATGAACTTCATTATCAACGCCAAAAAAAATTAAACATCCGGGAATCCAGCTTTTTTCAATGGCGCAACTTTTTTACCAATCAACCAAATCTCTCGTAGTTTCCTTATCTTGGACACGGTGTTTATCTCAAAATAAACAAAGAGAACAAAAGAAAAGAAAACGACATGTTTGCATAGGAAATACTTCCCGTTCCTCTTAAAATATGAATTATTTCTCTTCGAATAATTTTATAGACAAAATCTGAGTGAGATACAAGATACAGGTGAAAACAAGAAAATAAATAATGTATAAGATTTCCACAGTTTGGGAAGGTTTATTAAAAATGATAAATACAAAACTTCAAATTCGAAAAATCAGGGGTATACAAACTCAACTGTGGATCTTGTCCTAAAGTATATATCGGTCAGACAGGTCGTACGTTTAATCAGCGCATTCCTGAACATAAGATGATTTTTTTTGGAAAAGAAAACAAATTCAACATATGCCAACCATATATTAGAAGAAAACCATAGTTTTGATGATAATTTCGAAATTCTACACTTAGATAATAAAGGAATGAGACTTAATCATTTTGATTCATTGGAAATCAACAAACTCAAAAATTCTAACATTTTACTTAACGATCAACTAGACCTCAATAGTTCACCACTGTTGAATTTGTTTTCTTAGGAGGTAGTAATATGTATTTGCTATCAACCCTTTCAAGTTAATCCGGTTCACCGTATTTTAATATAGATATTGTGCTTATTTTCCGAAAATTAAGATTTATCGAACCTCTCCACAAGTTAGCCAAGGTTAGTTTAGTTCATTGTACCAGAATTTCACCTAACGAAGCTATTGTGTTAGCGAAACATGTCATGTGATTGAGAATTTTTCGGAAATCTTATCGTTTGTGAAGTTTTTATATTTGCCTTGGATTTCCATCAAGTAACGGCCGAGTCAATTAAACAAAAATCGTTTGAATGCACCATATGAATGATAGGTTCTTTGAATGCATACATATAAATCAATGTTTCAACAAGATTTTCAATGCTTCATTCTTATTCTCTTACTTACCACCCTGTAATGGACTTTGAGACTGAGGTGGATCAGGTCTCTTCAAAAATTTATGGTTGAAAAATGATTCGAAGTTCATCCTCTCTCTGGCATTCCTCTTTAGCAAACCCATCAACAGCTCGCTCAGCTCAGGGCTCGTACCAACAGCGATTCTTCAAGAAATATTAGTATTTTGTAATATAAAAATTGGTGTTTTTACTCAAATAACTAAAATGACATTTAGCGTACGGATATGTACTACGCTAAATGATCGATTAATTATAGATGGACAATCTATGATTTATTAAAAAAATTGAACACGTTACCATGGCAAAACAATTTCTTAAACACATTATCATGGCAACCCGGTTTATTAAACACACCTTCAGTCACTTGAGTCCTGTACGTCCTGTCAATTATAGGAACTGTCAACTGTCATTTTCGAATTTTGTTGCAATTTGCAATCGGTGAAATCTGTTTGTATCGGATTTCTTTATTAAAAATGTATGCGAAATATTGACGGAAGTGAAATCGAAGATAATGTTTCAGGTGCTTGCATATTTCCAAGGACTCTGTGTAAAAAGTAAGCTCTCATCTTTGTGGGCAATTCATTCTATGCTGAGCATCACAATATATAAATGTAAGAACATTTGTGTTAGCAGAAATTATGCAATCAGAATATGGATACAAATCTGAGAAATCGAAAACTTTGATTCCTCAGTGAATCGTAGAGTTTTTATCACAACTTCTTATTCAAAGAGGTTAGTAAAATTAATGTATCATATGGACTGGACCGAGGACTGAACAAATCTACAACCAATATCGCGTATACGTGCCTCGTTGGTTGGATGTAGTGCTATAGTATTATGTTCTCAATTCCCATTCTCTTCGAATTAATTTGTAGGTTAACGGATGGGTTAATCTAATTTTCGGAATTATGGGATCTTGTCGAAGAGAGAAATTATGAGTTCGTAGAAAAAGTATAGTATGTAAATGTGACTGTAACTGTAACACGTGAAAAAGTATTTCAAAGTCCTCTCCCCGAAGAGACACGAGTGGGTAAGTGGATCAGTCCAATTCCCAGAGACCGAACACGTAATGTACACAGATGGTTAGAAAACCCCTCTTGGAGCCGTTGTATACAGCAGTAAACCAAAGACGGAAATCTCTGTCAATCTCGGTAAGTATATTACAATCTTTCAGGCGGAGGTCTTCGCAATTGAATCGTGTGCTAGAGAGTTGACGAATAGACCTCTAGTAAACAAAACAATCAGAGAGTCAGGCTGCTCTTGAAGCACTGAGATCCAGCAAGATAAATTCCAAGCCTGTATGGAGCTGTATTGAATCCCTAGAATGCCTGGATTACTTTGCTGTGGGTGCCTGGACACCAGGGGGTGGAGGGCGACGAGAAAGCCGACATCCTCGCCAAACAGGGAACCGAATCTGGGTTCATAAGACCAGAACCATACTTTGGGATCTCCGCAAGTGCGGCCAATACAACTATCTCGGGCTGGGCGGAGGGGAAAATACTCACGTACTAGTCTGAATTACCAGGATTAACTCATTCGAAGGCGTTTCTGCCTAAACTATCGAAAAATAGAACCAGGCAGATTCTAGAATGGAGCAGGGTTAACCTGCGAATTCTGACAGGACTGCTTACGGGACACTGTCGTCCAAGATACCACCTGGGAAGGATGAGTCTGAACTAACAAACGGACTGTCGGTTTTGCTGTGTGGAAGACGAAACGACTGAACAAATAATATAATCATGCTTTTGCTTAGATAGACTGAGGTTAGACATATTTGGCATTACCAATATTAGGGGTGAGCCAAAATAAACCCATCTGGGGTCGCAGTGGAGGGGCGTTATTTGCTCCACTCACATGGAACCTACCATGTAACGCGTTTATAAACTCTTCTTGACACTTGTTTATTAACTACGAGCGCAGCAGAGCTCTGCTATGGATGAGGATCATTGAGGCAAGGAATCGACCATAGAATAGATTAGATGAGTCATACCCTATACATTACATTGATTTTGTTGACTTGAATCACGTCGACAGAGATAACCGATGATAGAAATAAATGAGCATATGTAATGTCTTCTTCCGATTCATGGATTACCCGTTCTGTACTTAAAAGGGTCATTATTAAAAATGGTGGAAAAAACAATACATTCTAGACAAGGACATGTTGGAAGACAACAAAGTAGTTTATTCACCATTCTATAATTATTCATTATTCGAAGGTGTTGGGCAACAAGAAAGCCGAATCTGTGTGTATGAATACCAAAAAAGTTCACCAAAACTCTTATTTTGGAATAACACGACCAAGAAGATTCCAAGGTGGAACATAAATAATCTGCATTTTCTGACATAATTGCTTACGTAGGAAAGATGAACCAACAAACAGGACTATTGGTTCTGCTGTGGGGGAGACATATCAGCCAAATATTATTTCAATCCTCTGAATGATACCTTTTATATTCAAATCGTTGAAATTTGGTTCCGTGTTATCAACCATAAACTTTTTTTTTTTTACCATATACAATTTGACTCATGAAATTTGTATCCAACTGTGATTGATATACCATTAGAAGAAATTTTGTTGCCAGGCAGCATTGCAAAAATATCTGTATATATTATGTGATAATTTTCTCACATATGAGTAGCTAGTTTCAAAACTAACTAAATATGATTTTTTTTGCAATTGCATACCTTGTTGGTCCCAGCACTGGGACCAAACGCCCCATAAGTCGAAACTTGTGCGGGGTTAGGTATTCATACAAACACAAACATCCATGGCCTAACTAGGATTCGAACCTATGTCTCGGGTGGGAGTCCCCATACGAACTCAGCGCCTTCACGCTCTCGACCACCGACCTGATTGATCATAGTCATGTGATTTGAATCGCGCCCTCAATCATGTATTTGAATCAATTGATTTAAATCCTTTCAACTCTGGTCAAATCCATGTCACATCAGTGTTTAAAATTTGACATTTATGACGATGCAAAACCTGTTTTGTTGCAACATCTGGGTAACATTATCGAATTAAAATTCCCAAAAATTTATGAATCATTTGTATTCAATAAAATCCAGGAATCCAGGAATCTTAAACTTTGAACTCAAATGAAAAAGATCTAGGAAATGGTAATCCTTTCAGACCTGAAATTTTTGTAGTGTCATCACTGAAGTTTCGGGAACTTCAATAAGGTATTCAGTTTGTTCACTATTGATTGATGATGGAACACATTTAGGGAATAGGAAAAATGAATGTTTATCTAGAACATGTTGAACACTCACTTTGGTGAAAGATTGGCATTTTTCTCGTAAAACTGCTTCAATGCCTGTGGTGTAGTCGCTTGAAATGGAGCTTTCCCAGTCAAACATTGGAAAACTATGGTACCCAAGCTCCAGAGGTCAGCTTTGGCGTCATATTGAAGCGACATTATCACTTCTGGAGCCTATAATCCGAGCAGGAAATTTATACCACTCAACCACTGAATTCAGGCATACAGATTGGGAATGAAATTACCGGCATATACATAGGTCTTACAATAGAGGAATTCGGGTTTGGCATGCTAGTAGAAAAATAATGTACCCAACACGTGCGTAGTGACTTATCCGCACTTGTTAGGTGAACTACTATTTCCTACGACCACCTATGGAAGCAGCATAATGGCATTGTTTCTCTGAAAGTATATCATATCACCATAGCAATGCGAAAGTATGGAAATATTCCCGTACGCTCACGTGGTCTTTGTATGGTCTACATGATGTAGGGTCATTATAATACTGAATCATAATATTTCAATACTTACTATCACTGATTCTTCTTACACTAAGACTCACATTACTTGATGTTAAGTTAATGCATAAAAGCTTCTAGTCTGTAAAAACCTGAGAAGAACCATCAATTCAGTTCTCAAACTCAATAATCTTCAAAAAAGTTTGCACATGTTGAACACTTTTGCTATCCCCATTCCCAGTCATCTGAATTGAAGTCAACTTTTTTTAAATTATTTTTCCAAATTAGTTACTTTCTTTAATTTTTTTTATTCATTCAGTTCAAAGTAGTAGGTACTAGTAGAAGATCCGAACCTACATCGACCTTCACCGAGCTGATAATAGAACGAAATATATTTTATCATGAATTTAGTATATTAGAAAACATATTAAAAATGGGTTGGCTAAAAAAATCCTGGGCAGACTATTTTTAATTATTTTTCGAAAAATTATTTTTAATTAAATGTTGCAACATCAGGATAATAAAAAAATTGTGTCCTGACTGAAAGTATAAACCGTATAGAATGTGCAGCCGTTGGGTTGTCTACTATTTACCTGGGCGAACTACTGGGTTGTCAGGTAAACACAGGTATATCGATGCCAATTACTTTCACTGGATTGGATAATTTAAAAAAATTTATATCATCATAAGCGCTGTTTAATTGCGAACACGTTGATATAGGGTTGTCTGCGAAAATTCCGGTCCTATTAGGGGTTTGCGAATTTTAAAGATTTTAATTTCAACGCGCGTGGAAGTGTGTGACAGAGAGATCCGAGGTAAGTATACTGTGTAATAATAAAGGACCCAACATCGCAGTCGCTTGTGATGGGACCCTGAATAGTAGAAAGTGTGCGAAGTGTGCGAAGTCAAATCCTGAAAACTATGGTTGGCATTTTGATGATTTCTTAAAACCAACAGGTTTTATCGGAGATCAAGGGGTTCAGGGTCCCATCACAAGCGACTGCGATGTTGGGTCCTTTATTATTACACAGTATACTTACCTCGGATCTCTCTGTCACACACTTCCACGCGCGTTGAAATTAAAATCTTTAAAATTCGCAAACCCCTAATAGGACCGGAATTTTCGCAGACAACCCTATATCAACGTGTTCGCAATTAAACAGCGCTTATGATGATATAAATTTTTTTAAATTATCCAATCCAGTGAAAGTAACTGGCATCGATATACCTGTGTTTACCTGACAACCCAGTAGTTCGCCCAGGTAAATAGTAGACAACCCAACGGCTGCACATTCTATACGTTTTATACTTTCAGTCAGGACACAATTTTTTTATTATCCTGATGTTGCAACATTTAATTAAAAATAATTTTTCGAAAAATAATTAAAAATAGTCTGCCCAGGATTTTTTTAGCCAACCCATTTTTAATATGTTTTTTAATATACTAAATTCATGATAAAATATATTTCGTTCTATTATCAGCTCGGTGAAGGTCGATTTAGGTTCGGATCTTAGACTATACTGCATTGTTTTCAAAACAGTTTTTCACAACGACATGAGCTTAGAATATGAGAACTTGCCCTGGTACGGTATAGTACCAAAGACAAAAACATAGTTGATGTTAAGTTATAGTTGAGTTAATGTCAAGTTAATGTTAATCGAATGTTAAAGGAATGTAGAGCTAATCTTAAGTTATGAGTTAACTTAAGAAGTTAATATCAAATTAATGTGGATTCAAAATAAAGTTGATGTTGATTTAATGTTAAGTTAATGGTAGATAGATGTGAAGTTGATGTTAATTAAATATTCGTGGTCGTAGGAAAAATCGTGTACAAAACTCGTTGAAAAGTGCATTTGCTGCGCTCTGCGGCTCGTGCTAAACGAAATATCTCACTTTCCGCACCAGTTATGTAATATTATAATATTTACATAAGACAGCACACAGCAACACAGCACAACAAAATTGAAGATACAAAAAAATGATTCGAATGTTACAATTACTCGAATTGCTCCATATCTTACAAGAGGCGCTAATATCGTCTAATTTGTAATGGTCATCCGTCCAAATAACAACAATCTCTTATGCTTGCGACAAGAAAAAACATAAATGGTGTAAGTAGGTTCATTTTTGATAGTGTTCGATAAAATTCTGATAATTGAGTTGCTATTTTCATTTTAAAGAGAATTCATACAGCGACATCTATCAGAATAAGATGTCTCAAGATCCTTATATTGTGCTCGATATTGTGATTTTCGATTGTTTATTGCTTTCAAGTTTTGACAGAACAAAAACACATCAGTGCAAACACCATATACTTATAAACATCTCAGTAACACGTGCTCCCTCGCGAATCTGGCGAATTTCGTTAGTCAGAAGCTGCTTTCCTCAGATCCGTTGGATGTTGCCAAGTGACAATTTTGTATCCTATTCTGAATACTTTCAAGCATAGAAGCATTGCTGCCGAATTCTCAAATTCTCTTTGATATCAGGAAATAAAACCGATGAAACGAACATAGATTAGCTATTTCGGTGTATATTTGATACAAGTATATCGAACTATTCGATGTAAGGGAATTCTTGAGGAGGCTCAGCTTCCGTTGCCTCCTCTGAGAAACCGCTACTGCTCTTTTCGTACCCTTACATAGATCACCAGGTAATTTTGTGCTGTTCGATTGACCACAGTAACTTTCGTCAAAACGAACTGAAGATCCTATATGCCGGGAATTTTACTCAATACATCAGTATCAGCGTACAAAAGGTCGTGTCAATTATTTTACTTACCATATACATCGGACTACCACAGAGTGTAGCTGCCATCACACCATCTTGTAAAAATCTTGCAAAACCAAAGTCAGCTGAAAAATTTATGAATTACATTATATTTTCTTTATTGAATTCTGATGATTGAGGGAGGGCCGAATTGGACATTTCAAAGGTATAGTAAAATTAGAATTAAAATTGAATTTTTTTTTGGGACGGGAAAAAAGTCACTTTTCATAAATTACTTTTTTCCCGTGGGAAAAAAGTGAGTAGTTTTCCTTGATCCATTCATTGGAATTGGTTATTTTTACCCCAAATATAAAGTGTGTTCGCCTTGAGACTCACCAGTAAAACCTCAATTTCATGATACAATATTAAAACATAGATCAACAAGATATAGTCCAAGAGCCGGGGTTGACCAGGGCCTACTCTATCTTACCGGGCCAGAGCATCGCTTTCGTGACGTCACACTAGTAGGGACAAAATCAACGCAGTGGAAATTGTCTCTCCCGTTTCATTGATTTACCTCGGGAAAACGGTCACAGTTAGCGAAAAATATCAAGAGGTCAAATATGTACAGAAAAGAATTGTCCAGAACATGAATCAAATTTCAGTAATTTACGATCATTAATTTCAGAAATATGACATATCAAAATTAATTGACGCCATTCAGAATTGTCCTTTTTCAAACAGCTACCAAAATTCCAATATTCAATACACAGAAATGATTCAATCATGAAAAGATTCCGCATAGTATCTAGATTGACTGAGTTTTTTTTTCAAATTCCCAAGAGCCTACAACAAACCGATATTTCAATTCAAGTAGAACGATGATTCAGGTGTTCATTACAGAATAGTTCAAAAAGTTCGGACGCCTCCCATGCTAATCCTATCAACTATGGATATATGCTGTCACTGACTTTTTTGTAGGAAATTTGATTGCCTACAAATCGGTATAATACACATCCACTTTATCTCGAAGGGTTTTAGCAGCGTTTATCTCTAAAGATGATCAGGACGCACTTTGATGACGTTAGAAATCCTATCACTCGAGTGTGTTATTACACAAAAACGCCTATTCCGTATTAATTATTTTCTGCTGAAAAGTATATATTTGAATGATAACGTTCAATTCATGAAAAAAAAAATTATTTGAATATATTTGCAAACTATGAAAATTAAAAAGAACAAAAGATGTGGAGTTCACATGAACACAACCTAACAAAAATAATTGAAAAAATATGTACCTCAACAATGAGAGAAATAAAAATGAATATAACGACTGAATAACAAAATACCCAGAACAACGATATATAAATGAATAAGGAAAAAATTAAAAAAAAAACGTTGAATCCTTATACACAAACAAAACCAAACAAAATAAACTGTAAAAATGATCAACATAACAAAATAAAAAAAAATGATAGATATCACAAAATGAAATACACTCATAACAAAAAATATATACATACATCATCTTAATCACAAACTAAAAATTGAAATCTGAACTATATCTCTCTATATCATTTGCAATGGTTTTAGAGACTGTTCTGCTGATTCCATCAAAAGACCCACAACTGCAACATTGATTCTCGGAATAATTGAGAAGGAAATTGATTTTAATTTTTGCTGAATTCTCCAAAACTTCATGTTGTGACTTACATTGTAGAAATAGCGTTTCGAATTTTTCACCAATATTAGTTGGTCTGAACCATACGCCATTTAGAAATAAAATGAGTAATGAAAAGTATATCGCCCTTTACCAGTCCAAGGAATTACAGCGAAATTTGGGTAGGTAGGTATAACGGCCCATTTTTTACGCGCTCTTTATATTTAATTTCTTTCGGACTCATTGTAGGTAACTCTACAATTTTTTAACTATTCAATTGATTCATTATCTTAGTTTGATATTTTGAGTTAGTTTCATCTTATTCCAATTCCAAATTTGCAAAAAATAGTATTCTGTAGTACAACGTCCTGATTTTCAATAAAATGGAATTTCGTTACAACGCCATAACTCGGTATTGATTCATCCTATTGGATTCATTTTTTCACCAAAAGTTGAGGAATTTGTTGGGGATCATTTCGTCTCGATTGAGTGTGCTTCTAAAATTAATAGTAAATGAGCTATAGCCTATCAATTACGAACGCACCAGTACGGACTGATGTGAAATCTCAACCTACTAGTGTGACGTCAGCGTCGAGAGAGAGGGGATAGACTACGGCCCGGTGAGATATAGTAGGCCCTGGGTTGACGGTCATCTGATAACGAAATGGCACCTGTGCCAATTATTATCCTGAGCAAAATGATTGTAAAATTGCACTTACCTGAGCGATAATTTGCACTTAATTTCGCGATTTGATAACGATATAAGAATTATAATCTGAGTCAACTCCACGGCACAGCGATTTATTTGTTGCCGTTATTGCAGACAAACTTCCGTTATGTGATAACGAGTTGAAACAAAAAGCAAACTTAGCTGAATTAGTGACAGGGCGTCAATATTTCCGCAAATATTTCGCCCCTGTCCAAAGATAATATGCGATGGATCAGTGTAAAACCACATTGTAAAACGCATGTGGTGCTCGCACCAAACCCTCAGGTTGAGTTTTACAGTGGTTCATCGGATATTATCTTCTGACAGAGGGGAAATAAGATACGTTATTTTATTCAACGATGGCTCCTCCACCAACTGCGTTCATATATTCTTTGGTGGATTCCAGTTTGACGTAACCACGCGTTCATTTATTACAGTTGTGTCAACCAAAACTGCAAACCATTCCACCGATGTACAGAGATGATGGACAAATTTCGGTGGCTTCCGAAATGACAGCGACAGCAAAACCTCAAAAAACTAAATATTGGATTTGAAAGCTATTTGCCATCTGCCTAAGTAAGAATATTAATGAATTAATCGAAATCAGTCTAAAAAATGGAATTGTTTTGATATTTTGCTTCGTTTCCGTGGAAAAAAATTTATACCAATTCATTGTATAAATTTGTGCAAAACATTCCTTGAAAAAACAGGGGTGAAAATATATGTGTGATCCTTGTCCATAGACATAGAATAAGAATTAAGATCAATTTTTTCCCAATATTTCATTATAGATGTTTGACACACTTTGTATTATTGAAAACTACTCCTTCCTGGACCGAGAATACATAGTTCTCAATATACAGAGTGTAGAGTGTGTTAAACATGTATCATGAGATATTTGAAGAAAATGAATCTTCATTCTTATTCTATGTCTATGGACACGGATAACGCATTTATTTTCACCCCAGTTTCTGAAGGAATTTTTTGGCACAAATTTAAGCAATAAATTGGTATTTATTTTTTTCCATGGAAATGAAGCAAAATATCAAAACAATTCAGGATACTAAAATGTTGTATTCTTAGTTGGATAATAGGTTATGAAAATACGGAATTCAAAAAAATCGGTGGCGCACATTTTATTGACAATAATATTCGGTAGGATGCCCCCGGAAAGCTACTGGATTTCATGATTCCAATCGAATTATGGCTATATCAGCCCCTCATGACAAAAAATATTATTGCCAAATGTAAAGAAAATCGGTGGATTTTTGAGATATTCATAAAAACCGATTTTTTTTCAAGTTCAACACACTGTATGTTGAAAACTATGCATTTCCGGGCCCACGTATGAACATGTAAAACAAATTTCTTATTATATCATGTAGAATCATCCCCTTGATTTTTTGCGCATAATTTCCGGACACCCTGTATACTTGAATATTTCGCCCCAGCCATGCGTATTAGAATAGTTGTAGTGCGAGCCCAACATGAGTTTTACACTGGTCCATCGGATATCATCTTTCGACGGGGACGAAATAGTCTCGGAAATATTGACGCTCTGCCACTAACTTAGATCAGTTTGAGTCGCGACACGTTTGAATATTCGCAAACATGACATTATTCCTTTTCATTTGCTTTTTGGTTTAACACGTTATCACATAACGGAAGTATGACCGGAATAAGGGCAGCAAATGAATCACTGTGCCGTATATTTGGCTCAGATTGAGGGGTGGCATATGTAGGTTCTTAAGATCTACCATTCAATTGCTACCGGATGGCATATTTCTTATCTCGTTATCAAATCATGAAATTGAGTGCAAATTACCGCACAGGAAAGTGCAATATTTCAATCCTTTTGCTCAGGATAGTGATTGGCACAGGTGCCATTCGATAAAATTCAATACTTTCACAATTGTTTTACTCGCAGTTACGTATAGGAAGATGCGTCGTAGCACGTATTTCCACCATGCTTTTGACCAAGAAATATGAAACAGTTCCAAAGACTTACCAATTTTCAATTTGATCTCGGAGGGTTGAGGATGTGCCTTTGCTCCGCTGTGTGACAAGAGAATATTCTGTGGTTTCAGATCCCTATGAACTATTCCCTTGGCATACAGAGCTCTCATTGCACCAGCTGAAATGGCGATAAAAAACATAATTTTACATGGTGTTCGAAAAGTCAGGACACGGAAAATATCAGGGAAACGAGTATGACAAAGAAATGAAAAATCCACGTGTTTGATGATTCAAAAAAATCAATACATTGATAATAATAGTTATTTGTTTTACTAGGCATTAGGTCTTCTTCTCTGCCATATGAAACTTATAATTTCATACATCATTTTGTGCTCACCCAGAGTCATTGTCAATTGATTACCAATTTGATTCAAATCATTACTTGGAACGTTCCATAGCAACAAACTTGCCTGGGCAGTAAAAGTCGAGGTAAAAGTAGACCTTTCATGCCTGATAAGTGTCATTGAAAAGCCACTTTTGTGTCATTCGGCAAAAAAGTTTTTTCCATACACTCATTGATATATTCAGGAAGGAAAAGTTTGACCGGATTTAAATAAAAGTTCTCACACTGAATTAGAAAGATTCAATTCAATAGTCTTCGTTAAAAATGATATTGAAGAACGTTTTGGGTATTTTTTCTCAAATTAATTCAACATATCCGAACTTACCCAACTGAATCAGAAACAGACGGATAGTATCCTCACTGAGTGTCCCTTTCGCTAAAAGATCACATAATAATTAACACAAATAAAAATATATAGTGAACAAAATACTGATGATGGTTCATATTATTGTGTATACTGTAGATATATACTCACCATGCAAATAGTCTGCTAAATCTCCGCCATTGCAATACTGAAAAATAATAATAAAAAAAAATAGTAATTCAGCAACAGCTCTAAAATATCAAAATGAATCATCTAACTTTGAACAAGGCTTAACATACTGTTAGGGGAATTTCGATTTCAAAGTACTTGATGCCATACTTTTATAATAACATTTCTATAATCCAACTAGGAAAAAAGCCGAATACTCAAAAGTGGAATGCAATGGTCACAAAGAAGATGAACTCGAAGTCATTACAACCATAGTTCATGAAATGAACGAAAATGGTAGATAACGAGAGAAAAACAACTACTTTCCTGGCTATATGCCAAATAGAAAGTGAAATTACGTAGAAACAATTTCATGGCAGCCTACATTGAAAATTGAAACATTAACATTTCAGGATGATAAATGTCAAAAAGTAGCAATGTACTCCCAATCTATCAAAATAAGTGAATATATACCAGGTGTCCCATTTAAAATAACAAAATAACCTACCGAAAACAATTGGATACGTCAAATAAAGCTTATTTATGTGCTACACTTACACACCGTATTTCATTTGTTTATCTGCAGAAACAAAAGCTATGGGAAATATGATACGACCTGGATAAGAATATACAGGGTGTCCCATTTGAAAAAAACATATTGGCTTCATTTTCTGAAAATGAGCGATTACAGAAATGAATTGAGTAAGCCAATGTATTATACCCAGAAAGTTATACAGGGTTAGGTAACAGTATGGACACAGGTGAATATCTCGGTAACCGTCTGTTAGAACTGTCTGAATTTATGTACAGGGTGATTTCAAATCGTGGCAGAGTTGAAAAGGTTATATGCAATGTTGCCACTTTTAAAGTTATTCCGGAACTACACACACTGGCACAATTGGGGAACGGGTAAAATTTACACTAAGTTTGACATCAATTTTCTCTCGAACCGATCACTCGATTCAAATTTGTTTTTCACGAATTGTAGCTTCATTCTTCACGAATACATCTGGGAAATAACCACCTCCAAATGATTCGTCTTTATATCATATACAGGGGTGTAAAGAAAGTACGGATTTTTCGGTATTCTTTAAGACATCCTGTGGAGTGAACCACTGATAATTGAAACGATTTTCCAATACCAAATTATGGCCCAATCTATCCCGAATATTTTTGTTTTTTATTCATCTTGATATCCCAATTATCCAAGAAAATATAGAGTTTCAAAGAAGAGGTGGATATTGGTATTAATTTTACCACCTCGAAACTCGAACTGGGGAGAACGTGTCGTTTTTCAACTTGTTTCTGTGAGGATTTTTACTTCAAGATGAGAATTGTTCACAGTTTTACCTATCGGTTCACTGTTTAAAGACACATATACGAATACTCTCATGAATATGCAGGGGTGATAAAAGTTGCTCCAATGTTCTTTTGGTGAAATGCTATTTTTGTTAATCAACGTTGGCTATTTTGTTAATGTCATTAATTATTGTCAAAGTCAAGCGATTCACAATTCATAAATTTGATTAATGAAAATTCAACGTGAGAGATTTGACTCCTACTGATGTGGCGAGGGCTGTAGCATTGATTGAAAATGACCAGTGGGCCAATGTTCTTTTAACATAATTATGAGAGCCGCATCTGCACCAATTCAATAGATGACAGGGAATGACTATATCGCCGAGGTGAACAAAATGAACAATTTGATTTTACTGCTTCTGTCTCCTATGGCAGAGGTTTAGTCATGGTTAGGTTAGGTTAGTCTAGAAACCACACATTATCAGATCCAATATGAGTTTTGAGGTGTAAAATTGATACCAATATCCACCTTTCCTTTGAAACTCTGTATTTTCTTGAATAATTGAGATATCAAGATGAATAAAAAACGAAAATATTCGGAATAGATTGGTCTCCAATTTGGTGTTGAGAAATCGTTTCAATTATCAGTGGTTCAGTCCACAGGATGTCTAAAAAAAATACCGAAAAATCCGTACTTTCTTCACACCCCTGTATATGATGGAAAGACTCATCGTTTGAAGGTAATTATTTCTCAGATGTATTCGTGAAGAATGAAGCTACATTTCGCGAAGAAAAACATTTGAATCGAGCGATCGGTTCGAAAGAAAATTGATGTCAAACTTAGTGTAAATTTTGCCCGTTCCCCTAATTGTGCCAGTGTGTGTATTATCAACTTCCTTATTTTAAATAGAACACTGTTCTTCATTCGATTTTCAGATTATCCCTGAGAAGCCGATTTCATCGATCTATCACACTTGGGGTCTAGCGGGAATGTTTACAGAGATATAGGGTGATCAAAATCGAGATTTTTCCACTTCAGGATTTTTTTGTGTCAATACTATTCATTATGGGTCAAAATAACTTCCATGTTCCCATCTCAACTTCTGATTTACTATCTACTGACATTTAATTGGGAAAAATACAGGGTGATCAGAATTCTGAATCTTCTACCACTCTGTATTTGTTTCAATTAAAAATGGCAATAGTCAGCAAATCAGAAGGTAAGGTGGAGATATGGAAGCCGTTTTGACCAATAATGAATAGTTTCGACACAAAAAAACATCGATTTTGAAAACCCTATATCTCTGTAATCATTCATGCTAGACAACCAGTATGATAGATCAATGAAATCACCTTTTCAGGGGGAATATGGAAATTCAATAAAATACAGGGTGTTCTATTCAAAATGAGTTCAATAATAATTTTGGAATAAGTGAAGAAGTGGCAACATTGGCCATATCATTTTCAAATTCGCCACGCTTTGAAATCACCCTGTACATAAATTCGGAGGAATCTAACGAATGGTTACCAAGATATTCACCTATTTCTATACTTTTGCCTAACCCTGTATAGTCCAAGAAATAGATATAAGAAACATGAAAAATACTTCATAAATAACGAGGTGATTTTTATGTCACGTTGAGCCGACAAACGACACGTACTCATTCCTTTTTTATTGTGTAGGGGAGATAGGGAAAACTACTTTAAACCTTATGACATTTCTTACATTCTGAGTATATCTCCGAGTATATCTCATTATGAGTGAGAAGGATCGAATTTCGAATTTTACTTTTACAAAAGAATATACTAGGTAATAATAATCCTAATTTTCAACTAATTCATAAATTTGAATTTCCTAGTTCCTAGGAGCTAAATATGTTGCCTAGCAACATACCTATTTTTTTGTCAGTAATAGAAACGTCAATTTAAGAGCTGATTTTGGTATCAAAATTGACGACTTTTGTGTCGGTTGCAGAAAAACAACATTGTAACGGTTGGTTATTTGGGTTGAGACGCATACCTGATTTGTTTCCGATTTCAGCAGATTTGGCATTTCATACCCATGCCGGAGATATAAATACACCTTATTATAGTTAAGTATTGGAATTATAAACATCTCGGTTAAGTATTTTTGTTTTGATCAGGGAAGCCTTCAAGATTCAAATACTTGCTTGATCTGTATTTCATTCGTTATTCTCGGGATGGATAACTTGTTTTTGAATAATCACGGCAAGCAATAGTTTTTTGTCTCAAACAACGATATTGTTTAGATGCATTTGATTATCAAGTCAAACATAGTGTAGTATGGAGAGGAATGAATAATCACTATTATCATTGTTGATATGCTCACTAACCTAACATTTTCCACGTCTTGTTCCTATAGCGGCGCGGTATTTGCCATTAGAGCACCTGGTCCATACACAAATATGTCACTCTGTGGTTGTATTTATATTTAAACTACAATTCGAACATCCTAGAAAACCTAACCTGCTGTTAATGCATTGTATACATATGGCACGGCATTGGTGGTTACTTCACATGTTTATTTGAGTTAATTGTTTCGGTTGCAGAAAAAATAGCATGTTTCATTCGGATCAAAAGTGACTTTGTTCGACTCGCAAATTTTGCTTCCGCTCGGCTTCGCTAAACGCTCCGCCTCGCAAATGCACAATTCGCTTGTCAAACAAAGTGTAACTTTTGATCCTAATAAAACAATCTACTATTTTCTGCAACTGACTCAAAAGTCGTCCATTTTAATTCCAAAATTAGCTCTTGCAGTTGACGTTTCTATTACCGACACAAAAATAGTTACCTTTGTTGCTAGGCCACACCTTAAGTCCATAGGACCTAATGATGAACTTCAACTCCTAGGAACTAAAAAGGATGTTCTTTCTGTTGACATGATGGATGTCAACACAAATTGTAACAAAGTGAAGTAGTCTGAGGCCTTGTTTGTATCTACTTTCTCATATTACTAAAATAATCTGTCAAGTGAGTCACATTTGGTGGTTACTTCACTTGCCTTCATTTTAGGTAGTTGTGAAGTCACTCATGTTAATCAATGTTAATCAATATTGCAACAGTCATTGATCGAGTCATTGATACTTGCAGTGCATCTGACCTTGATGAAAGCAAGGTTCGGCTGTTTACCTTTAATCAATGATATACAAACATTTCAGTTGAACTTTGGAATATGATTATCTCCCCAAGTATTTTCTTACTTGTAATCATCAGGGCTGGCACGAATTAATTCATATGAATTGAGTCAGTTATTCAATTCGTGAATTAATTCAAATGACTTTTTTCTAATAAGTCGTGAATTAATTCAATATTTATCAAATGGGAACAAATCTCATTATTACCTTCAATTTAAACTAGTTTAAAATTGAATAACCGATGGCATCTGACAACTGACAGCCGGGAAGCACCCACACACAAAAAACTAAATTTTCTAAGAGCCGCTTTACAGTTTACAATATTTCGTTGCATGCAATTGATTGCTCCAATTCATATTTCCGGTAAAAATGATATGAAGGCTGTTCAACACTGAATTGGAATTACCGGCTTGCAATGTCTTTTTATCATAGATTCTGTGTATTACTTCTCACCGAGTTTTGAGTTGGGTCAAGAGTTGGGTAGAAGAAACCATGAGAAAGGCAAGAAAAGTAAAATCCAATGTGCATCTAATAATGCATGAAATTCCGAAAATCTAACAGGTCACCACTAGAATTGCACCAGTAATACAAATTACCAGACTCATTTCTTGCAATGCAACGAAAAATTGCTTTACAAGGTGATACTAATCCGTAGGCGCGCCATGGAAATAGCTGCATTTTTTTTAATAACTGTAAAGCGCCTTTATAATGGAGATTGCGAATGAGTAATATAAGTTGCACAAACATCATTTTTCATTCAATCAATAGTCTCAGTTTGTATTGCAAAAATTGCATATTTTAAGTATTTTATCGTTATACTTTGAGATTTTTAACGGAAATAAAAACTTAGATTTTTTCGGTGTACTTTTGTTCAAGTAAATAGAATTTGATTTGTTCTCAAATGAATTAATTCAAAAAAGTCCGAATTAATTCAAAAAGTCGTACTTTTTTAACTTTTTTATAAAAGTCAAAACTTATTCCAACCCTGGTAATCATACTTTTATTGCGTTTCGTCTTATATCTTCTACTACCCACACCAACAAGATATTAATCGCTTCAATTTCGGATACACCCTATATATTTCGACACATGAGTCCAAATTGATACTGATAAGTATTTACTATCAAGCAACGGCTTAGTTTTCACATTACATGCTCCCAGTATGTCATCACAACTCGTTGAATTTTTTGCTTCGTCCACTAATCTCTTGAATCCACGACAGAAAAAATGAATGACTAACTTTTTGACGTAGCTACTCGTTAACTGTGGTGAATATTTGATATTTTGGTTTCAAACCATGAAGTTGCCCATATTTCTCCTACAGCCCAAATAGACTTTAGCTACTGATTGGCGAGGTAGCGGGTCCATCGAGGGCTCGATTGTCAGGGACGGATTCAGTCGATAACTAGTCTTAGTAGACTCAAGGAAAAGGTTCCATAAATGCTAATCGTAAGGAAGATATCCAAGATTTTTTTCCAACCCATGATTTATACTTTGGGGAAAAATAAACCAAAGCCCAATTACTTGTGGTTCAAGGAGTTGAAAAGTTCAAGAAAGTATATGTCTTAGACGGAATTGCCAAACAAAATTATCATACGGTTCTCATATTGCCCCCATATTTTTGTATTTTCAATCCTATAGAATTAATTTGGAGACGATTGGAGAAAAGAATCCGTAGAAGAAATATGTCCCCAAATTTATAAAATTATATCTTTAATAACCACAGAAGTGGAAAATAACAGTGCTGCCAATTGGCATAAAAAAGTGAATATAGTTTCAAAATTCGAAGAATATTAGATATAGAAAACTGGTTACTCATCTGAACGCCCAAAAATGATTTATCATCAATTTGGCTGATCATGGTGAAGAAGCGATGAAGAAGATGAAGTGTTCAATTGAATTTTTGACAAAGGACCCCGCACTTTTAGTACGTAAAATGGTTCTCGGTGAAATTTTCTGAATTTTCAGTATGTTGTAGAATTCGATGAACTGATTGAACCTGCAGAATCGTAAAGTTCTTTGATGAACAGATTCTGAGATACAGGGCGTTGAAGTTACAAATCGGAATTTTTCATTTAATTATTTTCTCGAAATTCAAAGATGCCAAGTACAATTTTCTTCGCTCATATCATCAACGAACCTCCATATTACTCAACATAATTCAGATGGTTCAGATGATGTAATTGTTTATAGAGTGAAACATATAAACATTTTAGTGATGTCTGAAAATTCGATGTAATAATGAAATATCGAAAAAATAATTTAGGCATGCAATATACTATTCTCATTCCATTATGAATCACAATTCATACATTTTATACATGGTGATTTGAAAAATTGGTGACACCTAAGACCGATTTATTCATACACATCCTGTATATTCGAGTGAATTGTTAACCTCCCAAGATAGCTGATACCGTATGAACATGATTTCGTTGAGATATATGGGGTGATCATGGCGATTTTCGATGATGAATGATGAAAATGACAAAAAATCGTGTTTTTTTAAATCACCCTGTTATCCATGATTAACTCGGTGAAATTCCCTAATTATTTTTTAATATATTCATCATTCGCTCCTCAACGCTGTCTTGAAAATTCAGTTTCCTATCATGACGGGTGTCATAGTTATCAATTCAGGAACTTACCATTTGCATGAAGAGTTGAAGAGACTTGTTCACTTACATTCGCATAGTGGCCGATATTTTTCACAAATAGTGAAACGAGAGAATGTGGAGACGAAATTAAGTTTAGTATTCATATACAGGGTGAACATTAAAAATTCAATAACAATAGCAGATATATGAATTTAATAATATTAATATAATGTACAGATAGTTAGGCGAATCGAAAATCGCCATGATCACCCTATATATCTCAACGAAATCATGTTCATACGGTATCAGCTATCTTGGGAGGTTAACAATTCACTCGAATATACAGGATGTGTATGAATAAATCGGTCTTAGGTGTCACCAATTTTTCAAATCACCCTGTATGAAATGTATGAATTGTGATTCATGATGGAATGAGAATAGTATATTGCATGCCTAAATTATTTTTTCGATATTTCATTATTACATCGAATTTTCAGACATCACTGAAATGTTTATATGTTTCACTCTGTAAACAATTACATCATCTGAACCATCTGAATTATGTTGAGTAATATGGAGGTTCGTTAATGATATGAGCGAAGAAAATTGTATTTGGCATCTTTGAATTTCGAGAAAATAATTAAA
Organism: Phaedon cochleariae; assembly: GCA_918026855.4. NCBI lineage: Eukaryota > Metazoa > Arthropoda > Insecta > Coleoptera > Chrysomelidae > Phaedon > Phaedon cochleariae. Next base: position 39,463,732 of record OU896714.1, on the reverse strand, counting down.
TGAAAAATACCGATTTGTAACTTCAACGCCCTGTATCTCAGAATCTGTTCATCAAAGAACTTTACGATTCTTCAGGTTCAATCCGAATCAGTTCATCGAATTCTACAACATACTGAAAATTCAGAAAATTTCACCGAGAACCATTTTACGTACTAAAAGTGCGGGGTCCTTTGTACGAGTTTGAATTAGCAGCGGATTTCCAAGATTTTCCCTCCTAAATTTCACAATGTAACGGTCTTCAACAAAATGAATCACAAATATTTGACATCCCTCAGTTCTTGTTGTATAAAAACATAATACTATACACATTTTGAGTTATTTCTCTTCAACTTCATAAATCACTTAGTAATTTACAAGTAGGCAAGGAAACAAACCATAACTATACGTATATATATTTAGATAATTTGATTCAGGTTACTGATATCATCATTATTCTCTGTTGTTTCTGAATAAACTAACTGGTTCCGAACACTTGCGGATGACTTCGGAATGTTGGCAAAAAAAATCAAAAGGATTGCGCCTTCATTTTCATATTTGATATAAGTATTTGTCCTACTATACAGGGTGTTTCAAAAAAACCTGACCCCCTGCTAGGGTAGGTAGAACACTGCGAAATAAGTTGGGTTTGCTCAGTGAAAAAATGTCCTAACGGCATTCGTTTCCATGATACAAGGTGTCGAAAAAATGATTTTTTTACACAATTTTCACGATTATGTCGAAACTACTGGCAACATTGTGATGCAATTTTGTACGGATGTTTCCTTAAACCTGACATATCGCATGAATTTGTTTTTATATCTGACTCTCATAGAGGGCGCTAGTTACACGGTTCGTACCGAGTAGTTTAGAACATAACTTTTTTGAGGTTAGATTTTTCAATCCAAATATGAACCTCATTCAATTTCACACCAAAAAGGTACTCTTGGTAAAACTCGATACTGTGTTCCGTTTTTGGAATATTTCGATTTGAAAATATTGGAGTAGTAATGAAGCTGGTATAAAATTAATTTTATTGAGTTCAATTACCTATTTATTCAGATTCAAAAACAATAAAATTATTCTTGTGCTGAAGTTATTGATGGAACAAAGAATCATAAGTAGAAAATCGAGAGATATTTGACTAGAAAAATGAAATATTGAATCAGTTAGAGTGAGTGTTCAAAATGTCCTACGTTTCGAGGAGTACACGATTCTATTTTCTCTTCTTAAGAATTATTCTTCTAAACAGTTGAGGATCAGCTGCTAGGTGATTTAAGTAATGTTCGATTATGTCTTACAACTCTTGACGTGAATTTACCTGTGTAGCTTAGACTTTCTGCTCAAGATACAAAAAAACTGTGTAATCCATGTTCTTAGTCAAATCTGTTTCGATGTTATTCTTGTGATTCATTGTTAAATCAATAGGTTTAGCATCAGAAATGTATTGTTGTTTTCGGTTTCCATTAAATAGATGATACATTTTCATAATACTCGCTCTAATGCATAGCTTTATACAGTTATCACTTCATCATTTTCAAATCGAAATATTCCGAAAACGGAACACAGTATCAAGTTTCACCGAGAATACCTTTTGGGTGTGAAATTGAATGATGTTCAAGTTCTCATCAAATTTGGATCGAAAAATCTAACCTCAAAAAAGTTATGTTCAAAACTACTCGGTACGAACCGTGTAACTAGCGCCCTCTATGAGAGTCAGATATAAAAACAAATGCATGCGATGTGTCAGATTCCAAAAAACATCCATACAAAATTTCATCACAATGTTGCCAGTAGTTTCGACATAATCTTGAAAAATGTGTAAAAAAATCATTTTTTCAACACCTTGTATCTTGATAACGGATGCCGTTACGAAATTTTTTTACTGGTATTTTGCAGTGTTTCAATTCGGCTGCGCCCCGTTAAAAAAATCAGTTCTCGTCCACCAAAGTAGCATTTCGCGCGCTAGATACAAAAATAACTATTTTGTGGCATCATTCGTTTCACAAAAAAGTAAGGCAGTAATGTGAAAACCGCAGCAATCTATCTCCCCAAAGATAACTGATATATCGCGCAGAAGCATCGAAAACTGGACACACTGTACATTTCAAAGACTCAAGTAAATTCGATTTCAAACCTCCAGGAGAAACTGCAATGCAATATCGAGAGAAAAATTCCGTCAACGAAAATAGATCCTCATATCATTGGGCACATGATATACAGGGTGGCCCACGGTAGATGGTACCTTAAACGTATACGGAAAACGGTACATTGGATTATCCTGAAAATTTGGTTACTCTAATAAGCGTTTGTGATCTAACGATTCAAAATATTTTCAGCGAAGCAGCGTTGCCACTTTTACCAAAAAGGAGCATCATCTTTGTTATTTCAATTGTAACACCCTGTATTTTATTGCGTTTTTAGATTTTTCTCGAAGAGCTGATTTCATCAATGCATCACACTTGGGGTCTAGCAGGAATTATTACAGAGATATAGGGTGTTCAAAATCGAGCTTTTTCAACTTTAGGATTTTTTGTGTCGAAACTATTCATCATTGGTCAAAACGGCTTACATGTCCCTATATTAACTTTTGATTAACTATCTACCGACATTTAATTGGAAAAAAATACAGGATGGTCCAAGATTCAGAATTTTGATCACCCTGTATCTGTTCCAATTAAATGTCAGTAGATAGTGAATCAAAAGTTGAGATAGGGACATGTAAGCCGTTTTGATCGATAATGAATAGTTTCGACACAAAAAATCCCTGAAATTGAAAAATCTCGATTTTGAACACCCTATATCCCTGTAATAATTCCTGCTAGACCCCAAGTGTGATGCATTGATGAAATCAGCTCTTCGAGAAGAATCTAAAAACGCAATGAAATACAGGGTTTTCCATTTGAAATAACAAAGATGATGCTACTTTTTGATAAAAGTGGCAACGCTGCATCGCTGAAAATATTTTGAATCGTTAGATCACAAACGCTTATTAGAGTAACCAAATTTTCAGGATAATCCAATGTACCGTTTTCCGTATACGTCTAAGGTACCATCGACCGTGGGCCACCCTGTATTTTATATTAAGCTAAGCATATTGCTATTTCAGAACTATATTTTTTTGGCGTTTTTAGAAAAAATTTCGTTAGCAACTTGTGCGCGAAATACTTTGGTCATCTTGAATAATTTTTCAATTCGGCTGCGCTTCGTTAAAAAAATCAGTTCTCGTCCACCAAAGTAGCATTTCGCGAACTAGATACAAAAATAACTATTTTGTGGCATCATTCGTTTCACAAAAAAGTGCGGCAGTAATGTGTCAAGCGCAGCAATCCATCTCTCCAAAGATAACTACTGATATATCGCGCAGAAGCATCGAGAACTGGACACACTGTACATACATTTCAAAGACCCAAGTAAATTCGATTTCAGACCTACAGGAGAAACTGCAATGCAATATCGAGAGAAAAATTCCGTCAACGAAAATAGATCCTCATATCATTGGGCACATGATATATCTACGGACATAATTCAATACGAGCAAATATGACTAGGATATCTTATCTTATCTAAGGTATTAGGTCGGTCGAGCTACACATCATTCTGTCTTCCTATACGGGACATCACAAGGTGGTATCGGATTCACAAAAAATATCGCCGAAATGAAGTTCTTCACGGTTGTTTTCCTAATTGTCCTCAGTTACGGGTGAGTTTTGTTTTTGTGTCCGGTGGGGTGGGATTCTTTGACAAAATATTAAGTTGCGCGGTGGTGATGAAATTTTATGCGATACAAGCTTATTTTGTACCTACTTGACTATATTTTCGATCATTCCATTCGATTACCATGCTCTTTTTTCCTATTCCAATAAATTGTTTACCAACTCTCCAATCCCTATAATGTTCGAAGAACATCGTGCGTACACCTAGGGAGGATAGAAAGAGGAGGTAGGTGTTGAATTTTTTTTCAACTTTTGGGGATTATACGTTTTTGGAAATACTTCCTCAGGCAATGAATTCCAGAACTTTCCCGTTCTATAGAGAAACGAGTTTTGATTTCGTGCGTATAATTCAATTGTTTTCTAACGCACATGGTGCTTACAGATACAAGATTTTTTCCATCACTATAGCTATAGAACCTGCCATTAATTACTCCTTTTCAAGGCTGAACGTGTTTTTTTTTCACCAAGGTAGTTTCCGTCATTTTATGAACTAAACTGCTCAACACATGAAACGTAAAATCGCACTTTTCTGATCAAATTTGAATAATCATAACTTTCGATATCCTCAACCGATTTTCAATTATTCTTCAGTTTCGGAAAGCTCGTTTCATTGACTAGCGAACCTATGGATATCAATCAATCAATCAATTTATTCAATTCAATTCAGATACATACATACATGTTCTTTTATATTGTTAATGTTACATATCGTAAATAAATAGTATCTTATTACATTAAATTTTGAAAGAAATTATTAATAAGTAATAAAGTAAATAAGTGGTGGTGTTCAGTTCATGGGAGTCGCCTAAGCAGAGCTTGTTTTGCGTATTTTCCCAGATCTGGACACAACCATGAAGGTAAATAGAAAAAAAATGAGATGAAGGAAACTATTCATTCATTTCAGTAAAAAAATATAAATTAAGAATCAACAAAAATCAATGATCAACTCACAGGAGGATCGGACAAGACACTCAGGCAAAAGGGAGACAGCTTTAAATAAGATATCAATAAATTATTCGGACATGGTTCAGTAGATAGATTCGAGTGTTTGTTTTAGGGAATCAAAGTTGTGATCGACGAAGGATCTGATTGTTTTCTTGCGTTTTTTAAAGCTTTTTATATTACGTAGTTCAATGGGAACTTGATTGACAAGTTTTGGTACAAAGAAAGTAACAAACCTTTGGGTATATACATTTTAACAAAAAGGAACACTAATTGTTCTCTCGGATCTGGCTCGGGTGTCATGTATGTGTCTTAGATATGTAAGAGGCGAGTTCATCGTCCATAGTATACAGTGATAAGTGTATAATTTTCTGATATTAAATAAGCTAGCCTCCTTGTATAAGCTTTTAGTTGGATGTCTTCTGTCTCTTTTCAGTACTATTTTAAGCAAGTTGTTTTGTATTACTTGAAGATTATGTAAGTGTGTTTTATTCAACCCACCCCAAACAATAATACAGTACTTTATAACTGATTCTGCTAATACATCGTATGTCATTAGTAATAAATGTTTATTTAGTTTGTCTCTGAGTTGGTAGAATTTGAAAATGAGTTTTCTAAGTCTTTTCACGAGAAAGTCTACATGTTTGTCCCAGCGTAAATGTTGGTCAAGCATCACACCCAGATATTATATGTTGTTGGTGAGAAGGTCAAGAATTTGGTTTTATCGATGTTTAGACTCAAAAGACTAGAATTCAGCCAGGAAAATATAATGTTTAATCCGTTTTGTGCTTTCGCATAAGTAGAGCCCCATGTGTTATTATAGAAAATCAAGGTCGTGTCATCAGCAAACGAAATAATATCACCCTCAATGTTTTTCAAGTTGTAAATGCTGTTGATATATATTAGGAACAGAATTGGACCCATGACAGTGCCCTGGGGAACACCCATGGCGACTGGCTGTGGCTGGCTATAGGTATCATTAATTTTGACCCTTTGGGTTCGACCTTGTAAATAATCGGCTAATAATTCCAAAGACTTGCCTCTCACTCCCACATTTCCTAATCTCTGTAACAAAATATCGTGATTGACAGTGTCGAAGGCTTTGGCCAAGTCTAAAAACACTGCTAGACACTTTTTCTCTTCATTGGCGCTATTCAGTATTTTATTCACTAAGTGAAACATGGCGTTTTCCGTTGACATATTTTCTCTGAATCCAAATTGGCATGGTGATAAAATGACTATTTCATTTTCTCCGGATGAGATTCTACAGGATGATAATTAAAGCTGTGCATTTTTCCAAAAATTTCAAACGCCTCCCGTTTGAAAGAAAATTTTTCGATTTCTTTTTGGATATGTTTTCTCGATACTGTGAAAACATTTTTGGAATTGTCACACGCGTTACTAAAATATGAATGTTTTATTAAGATAATGCATAATTTGATGCTCTAATTTCCATTGGCTTTGTGTTCCTGTCAATCTGGTTCGAACGGTGGTCGAAAATCTTGAAATAATGCATGATCAACCTATTCTTATATACAGGGTGGTCCAACTGCTTGTTAAGAATTCATGTGTTATTGAATTTTCGTACTTTTCATGTTCACTTCAATGTTAAATTCAATTAGACGTGGAATTGATGTGATTTGAACTGGTGTTATTGATGAAAAGTCATGGAACTGGAACATTGTGACAGTACGAAAAATTCATGGTTTTTCTGAGTCAGGACATTACATTTCCATGTGACTCACGTCTGCCATTCTTTTGAATTTCGACAAATATTCAATATTCAATATTCAATTGTGAAGACGTTCACCGCAAATGAAATCACATCCTGATACTTGTTAATCTACTGCAATTGTGATGAATTCTGTCAGTTGCATGGTATGTCTCGGCAGCAACTTTATTTAGACGACATCCTGTATATTTCTTCGGTCTATCTCATTTGCCTTGAAATTATCTTGACATGGTGATGACAACCTCTCCTACACTCATTGATCGCCAGAAACCTAAGCGAATGGGTTTCCTGCTTCAAAATTTTCTTGCTCGTCAAAACCAGATTTTGTTATTACTTGATGTCATAATTGTTGTTTGAGTAAGAACCATCCTGTATATAAGAACCAGATTGACAGGAACACAAAGCCAATAGAAATTAGAGCATCAAATTATGCATTATCTTAATTAAACATTCATATTATTTCAGTAACGCGTGTGACAATTCGAAAAATTTTTTTACAGTATCGAGAAAACATTCGAAGCAATATGTTTTCGACCCCAAAAAATAATAGAAACATTTTTCTTTCAAACGGGAGGCGTTTGAAATTTTTGGAAAGATGCACTGTTTTGATTATCATCCTAGAATCTCATACGGAAAACATGGAATAGTCATATCTATAGGTTCGATAGTCAATGGAACGAGCTCTCAGAAACTAAAAAATAATTGAAGATCGTTGAGGAAATCGAAAGTTATGATGAATCAAATTTGATCGAAAAAATGCGATTTTACGTTTCATGTGTTGAGCAGTTTACTACACCTTTTTCAGTTGAATTTCAGAATACGTCAATTCAATTCCAGAAAGCATCAATTGTAATTCAGAATAGTCAATTCAATTTCAGAAAGCGTCAATTATATTTCAGAATAGTCAATTCAATTTCAAAAAGTATCAATTCAATTTCAGAATAGTCAATTAATTTTTAGAAAGTCTCAATTGATTTTTAAAAAGCGTCAAATGTATTTCAGAATAGTCAATTCAATTTCAGAAAGTATCAATTGTTTTTGAGAATAGTCAATTAATTTTCAGAAAGCGTTAATTGTATTTTTGAATAGTCAATTCAATTTCAGAAAGTATCAATTGTATTTCAGAATAGACAATCGAATTTTAGAAAGCGTCATTTGTATTTCAAATGATATTTTCTGAAATACAAATGACACTTCCTGAAATTCAATTGAATATTCGGAAATAAAATTGACCTTTTCTGAAATACAAAGAACTATTCTGAAATACAAATGACGGTATATGGAATTCAATTGATTATTTTGAAATACAAATGCTGCTTTCTGAAATTGAAGGTACTATTCTAAAATACAATTGACGCTTTCTGTAATACAACTGGTAAAAGTGTATTCTACTCCTTTTCCAATTTTAGTTCTAAAAGCGTCAAGTTTATTTCAAAAAGTATCAATTGTATTTCAAATCAGTCATTTTGATTTCAAAAAGTATCGAATGTATTTCAGAATTATCAATTCAATTTCAAAATGCGTCATTTGTATTTCAAATTAGTCATTTTAATTTCAAAAAGTATCAAATGTATTTCAAAATGGGCTTATATCACAAAACAAATTATTTCATAATTCGATAGAACTCATCCAAACTAGCTCACCACCACAAACCGTTTCTTGCTGTGAGCTCCTTACGTTTTATAAAAAACAAGGCGAAGATGTGACGTCGAATCCCTAATACTGAAACAAGATTACTCCAGACAGAGATGAATGATACATGATTTCTGACAGAGTGAATTAGCGCGAGATCACAGTTGAAAGAATTAATATATCAGTTGCCTCAGTCTCCGTCGGGCGTTTGGTATTTTCTTTCAACTATGGCGAGATGAGGTTTCTACGTCATAAGAGGGTCCGTTTTCAGGAGGTACTATTATTTATGTCCAAAAATAAAACAGTTGATTTTTCGATCGAATTATGTCGTCAATCATTATTTATGCATAAAAGGATCATTGTAAACATGGTTTGAGTTAAAATTTCTACTAAGGTGTACACGCCCATTATCAATTTGATTTGAAAATGCGTCAATTGAATTTCAAATTAGTCATTTTACTTTCAAAACTATTCATTTTTATTGATGATGCCACAATGAGGGGAACCAGAAGCCAGAAGCGTTCCAATAACAGGGCGAATGAAAATATCACCTGACACTCATCCAAACGTTTGCCTGTGCTTTTTCAGTTTTGACTATTTTGACTATTTTCGAAATCAATTTGATAATTTTGAAATACAATTGATGTCTTCTGAAATTGAAATGAAAAATCAACTCGAGAAAAAAAATCAGGAATGAATCATATCTCAATGCAATTGCAATTACTGCATGAATTAGGTACAAAGATACATATATTTTTGCGGTATATAAGATGTTTGTTGCATGCTATTTACATAGGTGTTGTAGTTGGGAAATTCACTGATAAGATAAAATTCATATCCACTCATTTTTGGGCGTATCAGCAGCATTCAATAATTTTCCCGAAATAGCTAGGAAGTCGACAAAGTATGAGATAACTATTTTCATTGATAAGTGTTGGGAATATCATGGACCTATGATGTCATATCGGTAGAGTACATATTCGAATCATTTGTTATACATGGTTGGTTACGCCACACTCACCAACACCATGCCATCATTGGAGCACCGTGGGGAAGTCGGCGACCTATTCCTTCACTATACAGGGTGGAAACTTTAACTGAAATAAATTCGCTACTGGGGGAGTGAATCATTTTTCTGTAAATTCGCGAGACACGTCAACGTTTAATAGTATATTATGTAACAAGTGTCATAAACGTCTTTTTAGTAACGAGTATTTTAAGCACGAGCGGAGCAGAGCGGAGCGAGTGTTTAATAAACGAGTGTCTAGAAGAGTTTATAAACGCGTTACATACTATGCTTTTTCTACGAACTCCGAAAATCACATTAACATACCTGCTATTCCTGCTAACCTACAAAATAATTCGAAAGGAATGGAAATTGAGAACATAATTCATGCAACTGCATGCAACCAGCGAGACACGTATTAGTGATATTGGTTGTAGATGTGTCCAGTCCATTGCTTACTAACCTTTGTTTCACGTTTATTGTCATGGTTTGCGCAGAATAAATAAATTGTTCTCAAAGATGGATGCTTCATGTTTACACTTCTACGAGAAATGCAAGTACCAGAGCATTCTCTTCAATTTCACTTTCGTCTACATTTCGAATATATTTTTAATGAAGAATTATGATACGAACGAACATTGTTTGAATAATTCTGATACAAAATTTGAAAATGACAGTTGACAGGTAATACAATTGACAGGCCAGACATGTCTCAAATTACTGAACCTGTGTTTAATGAACTGTGTTGCCATGGTAATGTGTTTAAGAAATCGTGTTGACATGGTAACGTGTTAAATATTTTGAATAAATCACAGATCGACAATCCGTGATTAATCGATCGTTTAGCGTGGTACATATCCGTACGCTAAATGCCATTTTAGGTATGTGAGTAGAAAAATGTATTTACCCACATTTGGCGAGCAATATGGAGAATATAACCCTTCAGGGGTAGCTAGAATCAACCCCAACATGTTTATTTTGAATGCAACCCTATGGCTTGCGACCCCTCATTGGAAAGCTGGTTGAAAGAGGAATCCAGCGTACTGATCATATTTCAGTTTGCATTACGTTTGGGGGTTGCATAATATCAAAATATAATTTCGAAGTAATATATTTTCAACAAATTTTCATAAAATTTCGACTTTTAGTGAAAGAGATATACTGAATTTTCACCAGTTTGCAATAACACTTCGTTTCGAACTGTGAATACGGCAAAAAAACTAAATTTATTTTTTCGGCTCTTTAAAAACACTGGAATACAATAGCAGATAGCAAAATGAATTTTGAAATTTCATTTCGATTTTATGCAACCTTTGAACGTATGAAAAACGAAAATTTGACTAGTACGCTGGATTCTCCTTTCCAATAGCTTTACAATGAGGGGTCACAAGCCATAGGGTTACATTTGGAAAAATCATGTTGAGGGTGGTTTCAGGTACTCCTAGAGGGATATATTCTCGATTATTTCATTCACATCCGGCTGGACCTATGAAATGTCATGATTGAAGTCACATGATATGCGATATCAGCGGCTATTTAGGTAAACAAACAATATGAGCGGCTATTCTGTTCGCCAGCTTAACAGTGCTATGGTTGTCAACTTTTGACATACCTATCAGTCACTCAAAAATTGAAATGTCTCGTTTTGGGTCAACTTCCACTACGGAAATTCTCAATTATGTAAGCGAATCGATATCAGAAAATAACAAGGAGAGTAAAGAGTCTGTCTTGAACAATTTGAATATATCGAATTCAAAGATTTGCGTTTAAATAGAAGCTTTTTATTAAAAAGTTTTTTTTACTTTTAATTCATTCTTCAATTTTTAGTTATCGCTAGCTGGATTTTTCGATTTACTCTCAACGAGCCTTTTCATTTGATACCCATATTGTAGAAGTATATTAAAAATAGCTATTCCGCCATCTTGAATGGTCCGCCATATTGGATTTAGAATAACGTCACATTATTTTTCGAATTACTATCAACGAGCCCTCTCATTTGACACCCATATTGTAGAAGTAGATTAAAAATGACCATTTCGCCATCTTGGATGGTCCGCCATATTCGATTTAGAATGACGTCACATCATTTTTCGAGTTACTCTCAACGAGCCTTTTCATTTGATACCCATATTGTAAAAGTATATCAAAAATAGCTATTCCTCCATCTTGGATAGTCCGCCATATTGGATTTAGAATAAAGTGACACCTTATCGTGCATTGTCATCCAAACTGAACGTGTATACAAAAATCGGTTGAAGATTTCTACTTCAAAATTGAGTTCAAAGATTCCACCCGAACATACATACATACATCCATACAAACATACAATGCAAGTTAAATAAAAGCTTTAAAAAAAATGTCGCTGTTATCTGTTACAGCCGTAGAAAAATCATGGTGTATAACTCGCACGGAATGCTAATTTCCTACTGGAATGATTCATTCTCGTAGGAAATCACTATCATTCCTTGCTCGTTAAATGATATACTATTTCTTAGGACTTCTATTGTGATGAATATTGTACTCATATTGTTCTCATAACAATTTCAGTGAGCGTTTCATCAATAAATCGAGTTTTCAATCGAAACAGAAAGCAGGCAAGTAATATTTCATGGAAGTGATTATCTTCTGTAGATATTTCTCACTGTCAGCGAAAAAATGTCAAGCGATGACGATGAGATTATTTCTACACCACCAGAAATCCTGGAAACAGCAAAAATGGCAACGAATGATTCGAGATAGAAACGAAATCGCTTGCAAAAAATTACTCAGGAATATTTTTTTATTTTCGGAAAATATTCTGTTACTTTCAACAACTGCACAGTGACTATGAATAACCATTATAATATTTTTATAATATATGTTTATCGAATGTGTTTTTTTGTTTAAAGTTTGATAAGATATGAAACGGCTTCATTTCAGTTCAAATTGTTCGTTATGCAATTGAACAATAAACAAATACAAGAATTGTAATTTGTACCTTTTCATGCATCGGTTAGGTTGAAGTATTCGATATTTGTGGCTTAACACAATATCTGTACTATCCAGGAGAAAGCATAGCGTAGTCGTAGAAAAAGTCTAATACATTTCTAGAGTTGTAAAGCAATTAGCACTTGTAGAGTTACACCCTCCATTTCTTGCGAAATATGCGTGTTCCTACAATCCCTATGAAAGCAGCATAATAGCACCACACTGTGTTGTTGCTCAGAAAGTTTAGTGTCTCATATCACCATGGCGATGCGAACAGTGTGACAATATTTCACGTGACTAATTCTTTGACATCATTGGAAAATTGTGAAAAGTCGGCTTTAACGAATAATATTCTTCAGGAATCTCTGCTATCACATCCTTTTGTCGTCAACCTCATATATCGAACAACTTTTAACCAAAACTCGTTTTTCTATGTATAGAACAGCCAAGCTCTCGGCCAAAGGAAATATTCCCAAGAGCTTATCATCTCCAAAAGTTGAAAAAACATCCTATAACTTCCATGCGCTTCAAGAGACCAAAAAAACACTATGAATTCAGGAAAAATCGACCTGATAATTCAATAAAAACGATAAAACGAACGTCATCGTTTTAAATAATGCTGGTATCATTCACCCAAATTTCTACCTCAATTTATGAAAACTTCAAGATCAACAGAAATCCGAGCAGAAACCCATACAAAGAATTAATAGAAGTCAGATCGGGGAACCCTGATGGCAAAATCAAATATGACTACTATTGAAATATGAAAAACAGAACACCCTGTCCCTGTATAATACCTCTCATGCAACTTCATTGTATTTCAGATGACGTAGAAAATTTCAGTTCGTTTATAATATAATTTTCGGAATTTGTTAAAACATTATTGATTTAGGTTAGTCGACCATTATTGTGTAATATTCTAAAATAATTAATGGGACCAAAACAATTTTCAACTTTAATTAAATATATTCTTTCTTTTTCAGATACTCCGATGGTTTCGAAGATGAATTCATTGGTTTGCCAATTCAATTTGTAAGTCCGTCTGACTTTCCAGACATAAATTAATGAATATACGGTGTCAAAACGAGAGCAAAAGAAACTAAATGTAGTTTATTCTACAACTTACTTAACTTATAAATAGTTATTTTGTGATTTAGTGGCAATATCTCAACACAGAAAAAAAATAATACTATCTAAAAAACAACACTACTCTCTATTACAATACACACTTTACGGTAAACATTTAAAGTCTCAAATAGCTCAGCTGATCTTGGATTTGAATATCGCACTGTGTATTCAACTAGCGCCGCCGAAATTACTATTTATAATATAGTCAATAAAATATCGAATCTTCTTTCATCAAACAGTGGAACACGAAATTGCAATATGCCTCTCTAGATATAGAAAAAAATTGCCGGCATTGGAATTTCCAATGCATTAGAACGAGATGTCCTCGAACCAGTCGACCAGCTCAAAATTCAACAGAAACACGCGATGGGTAATCAAGTCTCCAACTGTACTACTCTACATGGATTCGTCCCCACTTTCTAGTTAAAACTCGCCTCTGCTTTCAGCAGGAGACAGGCTCGCTGCACAGTGCCTAGTCAGTATGAAAATGTTATGTGACGAGTTAGCCTATGTTGTTGTCCGATCAATAGTTGAGATCACGATGTCCTATTGCATGCGTAAAATATTTGCTGCAATATATGTAACAAATACCATTTCAAATCTCGAATAATTTTCCTTGTGAATATGAACATTTTGCTAGGTATTTGATTCTCAACCGTTATGTGCTTATAAATGCAATGATCCGTAAACAGTGTTGCCATTTGGTGTGAATGAAATGTCACAAAAATGCATAGGAAAAGTAGTCCGAGGTAGCTAGTAAGCGACCTCTTTTCATGATTTAGCGACATTTTCGATACAAAAACACGCTTGAACAAAGTTAAAACAATAGAATTCCGAAACGTCGCAAATTGAGTTCAGCTATCGTATTGATCTACCCTGAAAATTTCGAACCTATCACTTTTTACCAATTAAAAAAAGCCTCTATTCGGTATCGGTGGCATAGCAACTAAACAAATTTCTGGAAATTTAATCCTCCACCTTGGGAAAAGGAGCATGAAATTACACTGGAAATTTTTGGACGTTTATAGGTAAAATGACATTTACATTCAACTTCAGATTATGAAGGATTTATTCTATAAGTTGACAAGTTCCCTGTCAGAAAATATATTTCTACCTACTTCAGCCAAATGAATAAAAAACTGAGAAATTGAGATACTATCTACTTATTTTTCATTATTTTATTTAACTAAAATCATTCAATTATATTTTGTTTTTTAACATAATAATATTACGTGAACAAAATTGATACAGAATAGTAGGTACTTGGAGTTTCTTGTGAGAAAATACAAGGTGTTTCTTAAGTACGCGTAGAAAATTCAGGAACATGTTGCTGACGTCAAAATAAGAAGGAAAGTTCATATAAATATATGTCCGAAAGTTATTCGTTTCTGATTCTTGTTAATAAATTTCAAAATGATTATGATATTGGAAGAAAATTTGGTATCTAGTGGTATTTTTCAATGACATTATCGAATTTTATGTTAGTTTGTCTCTTTCGTGGGGGTGGCGCCACATACATGTCTTTTGAGTCTTTTGAAAAGCCATAACTTTTTTGTGCATACCTGTATAGCGTTTTACAGTAGACATATAGATTTCTAGAACATTTTTGAGTGAAAAATATATTCCTGGTAGAGGTCGCTGCGAACAACTGTTTTCGAGTTATTGGGATTCGAAATAATCGATGCATTTGAATTATTTCCATGTGGCGCATAAGTCGTCTCTAGTGAATTTCAGAAAAGATACGCCAGTGCATGTTTCTTCTATATTCTCCTACATTCAATATTGGAATGTAGGCAAAATATGATTCTCACTTCTTTGTACCTACTTTTTCGAACGCTTCCAATTTAAAAAAAAATAACAATCAAGTGAGAACTTGTCATGTTATATCAATCCGTTCTTGTGACAGTGAAGTTTGTTGTCTTCTGTACTTGTGATCCAAGCTTTTTCAACTAACTGTTTTAGTATCAATTTGGTCTCAATTACTGTTATCATTATTAGTATTAAATTGTAATAACACCCGATTCCTATTTTTTTATGAAATTAATGAAAAATAATTTTCCTTACTTAATTAATCAATTTTGAATTCCAACTTCTTGTCATTCCAAATTACTTGCATTGATTATTTCAAATCCCAATAACTCGAAAACCGTTGCTCGCAACGACCTCTACCAAGAATATATTTTTTACACAAAAGTGTTCAAGAAATCTATTTTTGTACTATAAAATGTTATACAGGTACGCACAAAAAAGTTATGACTTCTCAAGATACTCAAAAGAAATGTAGGTGGCGCCACTCGAAAGAGACAAACTAACATAAAATTTGATATTGTCATTGAAAAATACCCCTAGATACCAAATTTTATTCCAAAATCACAATTATTTTGAAGTTTTTAACAAGAAACAAAAATAAGAATTCAACTTTGACACTCTGTATCTCAGAAACGGATAACTTTCGGGCATATGTTTATACGAACTTTTCTTCTTATTTTGACGTCAGAAACATGATCCTGAATTTTCTGCACGTACTTAAGAAACACCCTGTATATTTCAACCAACTTTAGCAGAATGGAATTGTGGAAAACTAAGATATTGAGCAACTATTGACTCATTTTATATTATCTTGTGTAACTAAAGTAAGTTAACTATGTTTTATTTAACCTAACAATGTTATGGATGTGAATTTTATCAAAACTACATATTTCTTCGACTTCCTTGTAACAAAACATGGTTCCACCAACTTTAGTAGAATGAAGTTAGTCGCGAATAATAGTTTGAACTACCACCAACTGCCTTATTAATATTTTGCGTAACCGTAGTCGGTATTTTGTATTTTATTTAGCGTAAATCCTAGTATTTTTTCAATGATATTTTGGTGTGAAATTAATATAACAGGATTTTTTTCTCGAGCACGAATATTAAGAATTTTCAAGGTATTCGTGTTCTCGAACAGATTTCCGGTAATAATTGAAGCTCTTGTGGTATTATAAGTGAAAACACTAGTTTTGGATGGCCAGCGTAGCCTGGTGGTTGAAGCGTCAGCATACTATTCACGTTGGATTGCCGGTTGGTGGCCTAAGAAAGTGTTTGGGATCACACGTAAGGGGGTAACAGAATGATGGATAAGAACAATTTTAGAACAATTTGGAGACGACAACAATACACGTATATTGTGATCGAGGCAAACAGTCTGCAACAGGGGGAACAGTGGTACAGTTGAACAGTTGATCGTCCACCGCGTATCTGTTGAACTTTGTGCTGGTCGACTGGTTGAAGGAAATATATTTCAAATGCATTGAAAAACCTATATACCGGCATTTTTTTCTACGTCTGGTCAACAAATATGAATAGCTATTCGACTGTTGCATCCCACTGGCAGAATAATATAATTGTTTTTTTTTCTCCTAGGAAGATCATATCGATGATGCACTGTTCTGGAAATCAAATGACGTAAGTGAAATACATTGAAATAATCGCAAAAAATAGAAACAATCATTACAGGTAGGAGACCCTTGGTCAGCCCATGAACAGCGACAAACTGATGAGGACTGGGAAGAAACATTAGCAAAATTATGCCGAAATACTGATTTGACCTTGAACGGCGAACCAGTAGACTGTGAGAGTCTGGAGATCATTCCCAAATCAGGAAAAACATACCAACATGAAATAAAGAAACGCGAAGCAGAACCTTCAGATCTCCAAGAAGGATCAGGAAATGGTGAGTAAAACGAATAATCCAGATCGTACGAACGTCTGCAGATAATTCACCTAAAATAATTTCACAATTACCACCAGCAAAAATCTAGAGGATCAGGATCACTTCTTTAAATGGAATGCCCTGTACCTTTTTCGAAGCATCCCTGTGACCTTCAACAACTCCTATAATATTGTTGACTTTATCTCGATCATTTCAAAGCTATTAATTTTTTTGTCGAAATAATGTCATCTCCAGATGCATACCGAAAAAATCACTGTAGTAACAATTAAGAAATTCAAGAGAGGATAATCATAATATCGTTTGATGGGAACATGTGTGATATTTCTGTAGAATTTTCATATCCTCAGATTACACAGGGTTGCTAAACATGATTTTTCAATTCAGAACTTTTGGAAATGATTCTTCTCAAGTTTTTCAAATGGAACACTCAATATATTTTTAGGCCATTTGGTGTAAAATCGAAACACGAACATCTTTTACCTCAACATCTATTTTGATATTCGTAACCATTTTTGAATTATTGAACTTTGAAATGTATAGGTTGGCCATTTTCATCGATACACATTCTCATCAACACACATCAAAACTTGTTTTTTTTTTATTGAAAGAATTGATACCAGACTCAAAGCAAACAGAAATAGTTCATATGCCAGTTATTCATAAAGTGAAAAAGAACAAAATTCCCATTTTGCATAATTTTGAATTATTATCCTGGTTTTGTTTTTGATGTGCTATGAATTTATGGAATATTTTGAAAATGGACTTTTTTTCTTTTTTTACTTTGTAAATTACATACCAGCATATGAACTATATTTATGATGTTTGCTTCAATTCTGGTTTCAATTCTTCCAATAAAAAAACAAGTTCACTAAATTATTAATTGGACTTTTGAAACTGATGAGAATGTGTATCGATGAGAATGGCAAACCTATAATTTTCGGAGTTCAATAATTCAAAAATGATTACGAATATCAATATGGATGTTGAGATGAGAGATGTTTCGAATTCACACCAAATGGCCTAAAAATACATAGGGTGTTCCATTTGAAAAATTCGAGAAAACCTACTTCCAAAAGTTCTGAATTGAAAAATCAGTTTTAGCCACCCTGTATAATTTGAGGGCATGACAATTCTACAGAAATATCCCACATCTTTTCATCAAATGATGGTATGATAATTCCCTCTTGAATTTCATAATTGTGACTACAGTGATTTTTTCGGTATGCATCTGCAGATTACATAATTTCGTGAAATGATCGAGATATAGCCAACAATATTTTAGGAGTTTTTGGAGCACAGGGATGCTACAAAAAATGTGCTAATATACAGGGCTTTCCACTTAAAAAAAGTGATAATGACCCTCTAGATTTTTTCCGGTGGCTCTTGTATATGCAACAATAATTCCTAGTTACGGACCTTGTTGTCTCATTCACATTCGTTTTTGAATCGATTTTCTACCTATCAGAGAACTCGAGCAATCGAGCTCCGACGCACTAATGCCTCACCCTGTATAACAAATTTGATGTCAACATGATTGAAATATGTTCCTTGAGTCATGACATGAAGATTTCTCCATGCAAAAAATTCAAACTAAAGGGTGTCTCACAAATATTTTCGTTTACTCTGGCGCAATACGCATGTTCCGAAAAATGAGGTCGTTGGCAATCAACTGGCAACACTGTCAAGTTTCAGTTGCAATGGAGCATTTCACGGGACCGCAACATACTTTTTGGGTTTGTGCGTTTCATAAAAAAAAACTACCCAGAAAAGGTCATCAGTCGCAGAGGAGACATTAACTGGCCATCAAGAAGTCGCGATTTGACACCAGTAGATCATTTTTCTCATGGGAATACCTCGTGAATAAAGTTACACCCCTCCGCCTCAAGATTTGGGAGCATTGCAAGCAAAAAATAACAAATGAAATCAACTTTATTCCTCGTGCAATGCTGATCAGAGAGTGACGAAAACTATAGTCCCATATTAGGCGAATGGGAAAACATGTATGATGCCCATTTATCCAATACTCTTTTCCATAAATAAAGATCCAATGTTCAGGCTTTCTTTTGACAATAAATTCATCTTGATGGAAATAATGTTAGTATTTTTTTTTTCATTGCATAAAATACGTAAATATTTTTGAGACACCTCATATATATCTCTTATAGAGCAAGCGGAAGATGAACCAGTTGAACAAGTAACCAAAGAACTAGTATCGAAAATACCATCCGTGGTAGAACCAGAAGCTACAAAATCAGTAACAGCAGAATCAACAACGACCGAACAAGTACCAGCAGAAACAGTAGTGACAAAAGCAGTACCGGCAAAATCAGAAGCACCAGCAGTTCCAAAAGCGGCGGAACCAGCTGTGGTTGAATCAGTAGCTGTAGAACCAGTAAAAGCAGAAACGGTAACGACAGAATCAGTGCCAGCAGTAAAAGTACCAGCAGTAGAAGTACCAGCATTACAATCACCCGAGACACAAACAGAATCGACTTCAACAGTGCAAGTGCCAAAAGAACAAGTACCAGAAGAACGAGTACCAGGAGAGGCAGAGAAGAAATCAACAGTAGTAGAAAACAAAGAATACACTGATATTAAAGCTGGAAGGATACTAACAAAGGAATACGTTGATGATAAACAAAGTGGCAATGCGGTTGTGAATGGGATTGGAGGAACAATGGAAGATACTGAAAATGCCTTGAGTAAGGAGAAACCTAGCGAAAGCATCAGTGAGTAATATTATTATCTTTTTTATTTATTCATATGATGACATTCACAATTCACAGAAGAAATTAAATGTTTTTTCTGTGACGGGAAAAGAGTTTGGCATTTCATCTCTGTTGGCAGGTTCACTTTTCATAAATTACTTTTTTCCCGGATATATATCACATATATATACACTGTTGATGGCTTTTGTTGTGCTATAGTTCCGAAAAATGAGTCAATAATACCGACTCCGAGAAAGAACTGCAAGTCCATTTATCTTCCATTCAACTTCGCGGTTACGTATATTACTTGACAACCACTAAATTCGCAATTTCTTGAAATCAAATCACAAAATTAAACTGACAGAAGTAACATCAGATATTTGATTACTTCAAAATAATGATAAAGATGCCTACAACGCAGGTGTCCCTACTGTTAAAAATTTAGAATTTCACGTCGATAATTTTCAGATTTCAAAATAATGTAATATCTTCTCAATATTGATTCGTCCTTTCTTCTGTCACAGAAAAAAATAGTGTATTATACACAGGAAAAATATTAGATTTTATCTCACGGGTTTTTGTCTCCCTCCGCTACGCGTCGGGAGACAACACAACCTGGAGCTAAAATCTCGGCTAAAATATACTACTTTTTTCCCTTGTATAATAATAGTTATTTATTATACAAGGGAAAAAAGTAGTAGATTTTAGCTCCATGCAGGTTGTGTTGTCTCCCGACGCGTAGCGGAGGGAGACAAAAAACCGTGAGCTAAAATCTAATATTTTTCCCGTGTATAATACACTATTTTTTTCTGTGACAGAAGGAAGGACGAATCAATATTGAGAAGATATTACATTATTTCGAAATCTGAAAATTATCGACGTGAAATTTCAAGTTTTTAACAGTAGGGACACCTGCGTTTTATAGGCATCTTTATCATTCTTTTGAAGTAATCAAATATCTGATGTCACTTCTGTCAGTTCAATTCTGTGATTTGATTTTAAAAAATTGCGAATTCAGTAGTTGTTTAGTAATATACGAAACCGCGAAGTCGAATGGAAGATAAAAGGACTTGCAGTTCTTTCTCGGAGATGGTATTATTGACTCATTTTTCGGAACTATAGCACAACAAAAGCCATTAACAGAGTATATATATGTGATATATATCCGGGAAAAAAGTACTCACTTTTTTCCCACGGGAAAAAAGTAATTTATGAAAAGTGACATTTTATAACCTGCCAACAGGGATGAAATGCCAAACTTTTTTCCCGTCACAGAAAAAATAACTATTTTCTTCTGGGATCGAATGAATTTTGCCTAGTGAATTCGATTATCAAAATATTAAGTTAGGTGTTAGTCATCACAGATAAGAAAGTCACATCCAAATTTTGTCATACAAAAATACCCATTTCATAATAATATCCGAATGAAACTACAGGGCATCTGATATCTACTTTCAATTAACAAGTAAATAAATTATTGAATAGTAATTGAAAGGTATGTTCCTGTTTCTAATCATGACCTAAGAAAGATAAATTATCAACTGATATTACATCATAGCATCATACTACAATCAGTAGACTCCAAATCAGGAGTGTTCCAATGAAATTGAAAATATAAAAAACTAACGTTCGATTAAATACAGGGTGGCATTGAAATAAGTGCAAATATTTCAAACGCTGAAAAAGCTCGACGTATACTATCGAATGGCACCAATAAAAAATATATTGGAATCAAAATAAAATTTGGGGTTAGACCCCTTTTTCTACCGAAATTTCCACACTGTAGTAATTCTGACGTCACCTCTATTCAAATTTCCGTGCGGAAGGCACAATCAAGCAGAGTTCAATCGTTTAAATTGTTAAATTGTTTTAAAGTGGCGTACTTGATTTTTTATCATGTTTTATTCAATTTTTGGGATGAGATTTCTCGTCAATGAGAAGAATTAGAAAAAATATGATATACGAATCGTTAGACTGTAACATATCGATGTGCTGAAAAAAAATATATATAACCAGTGTTTATTGGGGATTTTAGCAGTGTAAAAGGAATACTCTTTAAAGTCTATCCAAGCTTTCGGAAATGTTCATTTCTATCATCAGAAATGATCTTTGGTGAGGTTGGTTACAACGTTGTTCGATATATAAAATTGTAAACGATATTGTGTAAACACACATAAAAAAATTCCAAGTCACATTGTTCACTCATTATTCCAAATTTTTTGGGATTTTCTCTCCTCGTTTCTATAAAATAAAATATGAATATTACCTATTTCAATATACGTGTAGTAAGGACAAATCAAATGATTTGCCCCAAAATGTCACTGCGTTTAAAGAATTTCCCTATCAGAGAGCCTAAAAGAAAAATTCACTAGCTTGTCAGTGACAATTTGTATTGAAAAAAGTTTGGAGAAGAGAAATAAAGGTAAATAGAAAAAATATC
Source organism: Phaedon cochleariae (assembly GCA_918026855.4). NCBI lineage: Eukaryota > Metazoa > Arthropoda > Insecta > Coleoptera > Chrysomelidae > Phaedon > Phaedon cochleariae. Next base: position 39,441,770 of record OU896714.1, on the reverse strand, counting down.
AAATTTTCACTTATCTTTGGACGTTTCGGGACCGACTCTGCTCCCGTTTTCAACATGAGAAGAGATTATTTCAATAGCGAAGTCGTATAATATGTCTTGAAGCTTCTCAGTTTTCAATGACAATTGGTGACATTGGCAATCAAATGAGTTACAGGATGTTTTCATTAATTAATCTTGAATTTACCATTTTCATGTTCAGATTTTGGTAATGAATACCATGTTCTGTCTATATCAACTGAACAAGAAGAAGAATGCAAGCAGATTTCTTGATTTTTCTCTTCTGGTTGTTATCATCTTTTCCAATGATTTTAATATTATTCCACTCTGCCATATGTTGTCCGTCTTCAGTAAGGATATGTTCAGCTAGTTTCGATTTAACGATGTTTCTTTTCTTTATATTGTACTTATTCGACTTATTCATGGCTTCAACTCAATCAGTGCTCGACCACTGATTAAAGTGACAACCAGCAAATGACTTGTGAAAGTTCCGCCAAATTATTTAGAATGTTTCGCAGAATTTTTGAAGAACCTAAATTAGTTTTTCACAATATTTTGCACAAAAAATGCAGCGAGAGACGAAGGAATATGATTTTTCGGGTAAATGGTAATCTCACATAGTTTTCATTATGAAATCTTGTAATTTCTTATTTCTTATTGAAATTTATTTTGCCACTTCTGCAATAGAAGCTAATACTGCGAAAGATTGAAAATGTCTACAACACACACGATCATATTTCGTCAGCATGTCAGACCAGTCCTCCCGTTTGATTGCATTAATCCAATCTTCTTGTGTTCTTTTAGAAATTTCATGAGTATTTCTATTAGCTCCTATTGCAAGAGGAATTCCGGTAAGAAATCAGAGAAATTACCAAATTTCAAAATGAAAACTATATGTGAGTGACTATAGTAGGTACTTACTTTTAAATCATAATGTACTAACCGGATTCCTTCGTCTCTCGCTGCATTTTTGTGCATTTTACAACAGCACAATGTGATGATAAGTGCGAATTAATGAATAGCCCTTAGCCTCTAACAGGGTTCCGTGCAATGGATTATAGGCTATAAATACTGACACGCAGGCTACAAAATCCGTGCAAATTACTGCAATGATATCAAGAATCCGTACAAAATCCGTGCATTATTTGTAGAATAAATCGAATGGAAAAAAATGGATGGAGTTATCAATTTTGTGTTGCTGTTTGATGATGTACGTTACCTATGATTTCTGTGAAAAAAATCGACTTTAGATAATCTCAAAATAAGCTTATGCCTTATTGCGCTGGCGACATCGGCGACACCTAGTAAAGGTAGAAAGAAATAAGGTGGATAGCAATAAATTTAACCGTAAGCGTAGACATCTACGAATTGGACTCTTGGAGTTGTCGCACCGTTCGTAAAACGTATATTGCTCACTGTGATCACAATGAATAGTAAGTACGATGCTAAAAATTGCGATTGTTAATATTATATGATGGCTCTCACAAGACTAGTGAATCCGTGCAGAATCCACACAGAATGTCATTACTGCATTTTTACTGCAAGGTGATGCCAATACGTGCAAATTCAGTAATTACGCGCACATTGGCATCACTGGCAATGACCCGCGAAAACGTTGCCAGTTAATTTCAGTAAAATCGGAACGATAAAAATATACTGCGCAGTACTGTTCGGGAATATCGGAACATGCTCTGAATTATCTATTTCCTCTCTAGTAAACGCCAGCGAAGAACCGAAATCCGGCGAATCGTCGGAGAACACCACACAAGCCGGCGCCGGCAGTAACAAACTCCTGATAGGGTTGTTTGTGGCCGTGGTGGTGGTGGGAGGAGCCGCCTTCACTTACAATTACGTCAAGAAGAAGAAGAGCCAAAATAATAGGCGCGCTGCCAATGGAGAAGCGAGGAACGACGCAGAAGAAGGGAAGGAGATGAAGCCGTTGGTGGACAACGTCGGAGAGAAGGTTTCTGTCGAATACAAGGACGAGAAGGAAGAAGCAGTGAAAGCTTGAGTGGTGTTGGGACTCATACGATGTGTATATAAATAGAAGTTTTAAAATAAAGTGTTTTCTATTTTGCGCCTCTAATGTCAGTGAATGCGCATCGAAATAGCTTCGATTACAATATGCAACTTTTATCTTTACAAGGTTCGTATTACAAAACTTTCAGACAAAAGTCGGACATGGGATTTTTCTGTTCTTTGTCGATTATTAATGAATGATATCAAAATATGAGACATCAAAATTTATCAGAATCAAATTTCATTTCGACGTGGTCCCAAATTCCTTTATAATAGGCTGAAACATCATCAATAGGAAATAGGTCAAGAATACGTATCGAAATAGCTTCTATTGCAGTAAGCAACAACTTCAATTTTCAAAAGTTTGGTAACATCAAATTGTCGGCGAACGACAGAAACGGAGTATTCTGTTATGTGTCGACACTAAAAACGAATATTATTGGTGTTGAGGTTCAACATTTTATTATTGTTTCATATTTATTATGTTACTTCTTCGAAGTTACCTCGACATCAGAGCAGTGCGTATCGTTGATTTTTCAATATTTCTATAGAAATAATTGAATTGATCACTCTGTCGAATGAAATAGATATGTCATAAAACATCTAATTTTACATCATCATGTGATTGTATAGTTGTATTGAATCAAACCAGAATATACAGACAGATATATAGAGACAGTATCTCTCGCAAGTATTCCTTCACCCCACAATTGGAATCAAGCAAACTATCGACAATCTCAATCAAGATATTATACAGTCCACTCTCCGATCATTCACGCTCACTCAAGAAGAGGGCACAGTCCCTAACAATTGGTATTATTGAAAAATGATGAACCGATCAGAATGATGAAACTTGAAATTCCTGAATATCCAAACTCATTTTACACTTTGAAGGGCCGCAAGGAAGAGGCCAAGAACATGAAAAATAAGAAGAATATCCTCAATAACCTATGTAAAATGCAACAGACAGAGTGATGTCCTAATTCAATACAATGCTTACCCATTAGGTTTATAGCTTTTTGTTGATGTACATACATAAAAACCAAAATATCTCAACCAAACCTGAGAATTTCACGATAACAGGAGCTTTGTAATGTCACTAATAGGGCAACTGGAAACATCGGCACGAACTTTGACGGAAATCTCACAAAGATTGTTCGACTGTCCAATGGTTATTATCTTTCAGAATACTAATGGTGAAATATTATATTGTGTTTCTTTGTTATCCGAATTTGAGAAAGTTATGTTTTTTCTGTAACGGGAAAAAACTTTGGCATTTCATCTCTGTTGACAGGTAATGAAATGTCACTTTTCATAAATTACTTTTTTCCCGTGGGAAAAAAGTGAGTACTTTTTTCCGGATATATGTATATGACATATATATACACTGTTGATGGCTTTTGTTAGGTTATAGTTCCGAAAAATAAGTCAATAATAACGTCTCCGAGAAAGAACTGCGAGTCCTTTTATCGTCCAATCGACTTCGCGGTTACGTAAATTACTAAACAACCACTAAATTCGCAATTTCTTGAAATCAAATCACAGAATTAGACTGACAGAAGTGACATCAGATATTTGATTACTTGAAAAGAATGATGAAGATGCCTACAACGCAGGTGTCCCTCCTGTTACAACTTCAAATTTCACGTCGGTAATTTCATAATAATGTAATATTTTCTCAATATTGATTCGTCCTTTCTTCTATCACAGAAAAAAATAGTGTATTATACACGGGGCAAATATTAGATTTTAGCTCATGGTTTTTTGTCTCCCTCCGCTACGCAACCTGGAGCTATAATCTACAACTTTTTTCCCTTGTATAATAAATAATGTGTCTTGAGAAATTTTGAGAAAGGAAATGGACTGTTGGTAAAAGAATAATGATATTTCGCGAAATTTTTACATACAGTTATGAAGAGATAGGAGGGTCGCCAACGGAGAAAAGAGGTACGACACAGAAGATGAAGCCGTTGGAGACAAGGTCTGAGAGAAAGTTTCTGACTACATACAAGAACGAGCAGGAAGAAGCAGCGAAAGCTTGAGCTTCTGCACACATAATTTGAGATTGTTTACCTTCAACCCTTCATTTGAATTTGTGTAAGAGATTGCTATTCTTCTGAAAGGGATAATTATTTGAAATCAAGTTCAGAAACCTAAATTCATACTTCAGGTGTTTTGAATGTCATGTCATCATTTCATACTATTTTTATACAGAATTGAAACATAAGAACCCATGTTCATTCCTGATTTTACTTATTTCGTTGAACTTGTAAATATTATGAGACTCACCTCCATGACTAAATAAACATTGTTAGCAGATTCCTTGCAGTCCAGCAGAGCAACTACATTTTCATGGTGGAGTTCAGTCAGTTCCTAAAAACCCAATGGAATAGAGTTACCTACCTACTTTAAAATGATAATCTATACTAATAGTATAAAGAGGAAAGATTTGTTTGTTTATCTGTTTGTTGGTTTGTATTGAATAGGCTCCCAAACTACTGGACCGATTTGAAAAATTATTTCACTATTTGAAGCCGACATTATCATTGATAAACATATGCTGCTTTTTACCATGGGAAAATGCTTTATTCCTAAAGGAAACCGGGTAATAGGACAATGGGTAGTAAAAACAATTATCCTTTCTTACTGATCTTTTCCACATAACCTATGAATGGCTGGACCCATTGGGTTGAAATTTTATATGGGTATTTTGATGGTTTCTTGGATGATTTGAAAATACAATTGGACGCGGTAGGTGACGCTGCTATCGATAAGTCAACTACTAACCGGCTTGATGATTGGGGTGAAATTTTTTATATGTAAAACAAAAATTCACAAGATACTGAGGGAATGAAAATAGGTGTAAGTATACAGACTGATTCACGGTGCATGGCACATTATACGTTTCTGAAGAACACAACGTAGCATTATATTGAAAATTTGGTTTCTTGAAAAATATTCTCAACACTGCGACGTTGAAGTAGTAGTATCTTCGATTTTTTGAATGAGATACCTACCCTATATATTATTCCATTTTCAGATTCTTCCTAAATAGCTGATTTCATCGATCTATTACACTTGGAGTCTAGCGGGAATGATAACAAAGATATAGGGTGTGAAAAATCGAGATTTTTCAATTTCAAGAATTTCTTGTGTGAGAACTATTCATTATTAGTCAAAACGGTTTTCATGTCTCTATCTCAACTTTTCATGTACTATCAATTGATATTTAATTGAAATAGATACAGGGTGGTTGAAAATCTTACTTAGGAACCACCCTGTCCCTATTCCAATTCAATATCAATTGATAGTAACTAAAAAGTTGAAGTTGAAGACAAATTGTGAATAGTTTCAACACAAAAAAAATCTGAAAGTTGAAAAATCTCGATTTTTCACACCCTATATCTCTGTAATTGTCACTGCTAGACCCCAAGTGTTATGGGTCAATGAAGTCAGCTCTTCAGGGTAAATCTGAAAAGAGATTAATATACAGAGTGTCCCATTCAAAAAATCAAAGTTGTTGCTACTTTTCAATATAAGCGGCAACGTCGCAGCGCTGAGAATATTTTTTTAGGTCCATAGAGCACAACTAATTATCCTAGGCACCAAATTTTCAGAATTATCCCAAGTTACGTTCTCCAAAAATGTCTAATATGCCTTCCACCGTGAATCAGCCTGTACAATAGTAGTAGTAGCTATCAGTAAGCGCAAAAATTTAAAAAAAAATAACAAAAAATAGTTACTGTAGATATGCATATAGCTCAGAATGACTGCAACAATTTTTTTTTTGGTACACCAATCCTGGGAAGCTGGGCCAGATAGCTACTTTTAAATTAATTCAAAAACTGGGAAAATACAAATAAAACCATGTGATGGACTTAACCAAAACTGCACAAAAAATAATATCGGTATCTACCATGGAATTGATAAAATATGCATGTTCTTTGATGAGATAGTCTGTTATTTTTTTTTCACAGAGTAGTGAAAATGTTCAGATCCAGTAATATCAGATGACACAGGGTATTGGGTCACCCCTACAACTTCTGCATTCATGAACAAATTTTAATGGATTTTTTGGCATTGATCACATTACAATCCAATATGGCGGACTTCCGGTTTTCCTGGAAATGCCAGCAACTTTGTCTTTTGAAATGGAACACCCTGAATACTTTTACATATTCTAGTTCAACAGGTCAAAACAAGTGCAATCTTTATGGCAAATGTAATTTTTTTGAAAATGTTGAAATTAAAATTGTCATTCTATTTTACCTGGTGGATGAATGAGATATGATCAAAGCTATTCACAATGAGTGGCACATACATACATATTTGTTTCTGAAAAAACATTTTTGTGTCACTCATCAATAAATCATTTAGGTGCATTTTGAACAAGAATTCAAATTTTTCAAATGTAAACCCTATGGCCCACCCATAAGTCTCTCTAGAAAAAAATTGAAGAACAAAATGACATATCACTTTGGTGCAGTAACAAATTATATACATAAAAAATCAACAACTAGTATCATGAATTTCCTTGTAGTTCAAATAATTTTTCAAGTAAGCTGTGAAAAACAACATTTATCTGAATCTTGTCAAAAAGATTGCACTTGTTTTGAGCTGTTGAATTTGAATATGTAGAAATATGAAAATATGAAGTCTGCATTACTGGATTGTAATTCTATCATAACATACTTAACTGTACAAAAATTTCAGAAAAATCCATTTACAAATGAAGAAGTTACAGGGGTAGCCTGATACCCTGTGTCACCTGGTATATAAATATTTCATGTTATATTTTGATTAAGGTTTTTCAGACTAGTTCCAGTATTTTTACTCTTATATTTATCAACAATATTCTCTTGAATATTATTTATTATGACTGATGAAGAGAATAAGTAGCACTTCAAACAACCAATCATACACAGAATAGACTCAGAGTAAAACTTGATGTTGGTTGGGACTAATTTAGAATGATAAAATATATCCGCTGAGGCCTGGAATGGAAGTAACAATTCGAATGACTGTTAGATTGAATTTTATCAGGCATTAGGGCACAAAGCTGTGAGAACTTGAGGGCTATGCTGGTCAAACAGAATAGCCTCAAAATTAAACTATAGATCATTACACTATCATTCCTATTGTATCCCTCAATCAAAACCTCAAAAATCAGAGGGATAAGTTTGAAGTCCAGCTTAACTGTTGCTTTGATATCAGATTTTTTCTAAGTTTTCATTTGAAGTGACCTGTACCTTTGTTTTATAAATGATATAATTCAAAATATGTTTACCTTCAAAATTTTTATCTCTTTCCCAAGCAAATTTTGTGATTTTGCTAAACTTTTCTTTGTGATGCTTTTGATCGCCACAGTGCAAGAGGGGTTCTGAAAATGAACAAAAAATAGATTATTCTCAGCTCTAAAAAAAGTGCATTAGGTACTGTAATACTAACCTGTCTTAATCGTCCTTTGAAAACTACAGCAAATGCACCATGTCCAATCAGGTCCTTACTACTATATTCATAATCTCCCACAATCTCCATATTTCTATTAATCCAGTTCAATATTGTAATATGTACAAATTATGAATATGAAAATGTGAACACTCCTACCTCATCACTTTGTTTATTCTATAATGAAATGATCATTTTCCAAAAGTTTTAGAGACACTGGATTCTACTCATTTTTGGGGAATCAGAATAGCTGAAGCTGAGATAAAAATAAATAATATTATAATTGAAGACGAAGAACCTAAGGTTTAGAGAATTATTACTTCGAATTGGAACAATAAAAATATTGACTATTGAAAACAACACAATGCGACTGTCAGTGTCAATATGTGACATGTGACATTTGCAACAACCACATTTGACTGGCACTTCAAACACAAAGTGCCTAAAATCAGAACGAATACAAGTGATTCGCGGCAGGAGGCTACTGCATGCGGCTGCCGATCAGAATTCTGAATCTTGGACCACCCTGTATCTGTTCCGATTAAATATCAATAAAGAGTGAATCAAAAGTTGAGATCGGGACATGTGAGCCGTTTCGACTGATAATGAATAGTTTCCACACAAAAAAATCCTAAAGTTGAAAATCTCGATTTTGAACACACTATATATCTCTGTAATCAAGTGTGATATATCGATGAAATCAACCCTTCAGGGAGAATCTGAAAATACGATAAATGACAAAGTGTTCCATTTGAAATATCAAGGGTGCTACTACTTTTTAGTAGAAGCGGCAACATTGCATTGTCAAATTTATTCTTAATGAAGAGAGCGTATTCCAAAATATGAGTTTGCACATTTTCATGAATTTTCATAGACTTATTCTCGATATAAAAATAATGTAAGCTCGTCGTGATATACCCGTTTATCTTCGGTGAATCAGCCACAATTAAGCTGCGAATAAAAAATGTTTCGGTGCCCGTCAACAACTATGATTTTGGTGATGTTACGCAATATACTGGAAAACATGATGTACTGTTCGGAGTCTTAGGTCCTAGCGGATCTGGAAAAATCAATGTTATGCTGTCACTCATAGAACATCCTAATGGTTCACGGTTCGAAAATATCTACCTCTACTCTAAAACATTGATTCATCTCAAATATCAATATTTGAGATCTTTGCTTGAACCACTTACTGGAATTGGCTACCACAAATACAGCAATAGAGTGAAAATGTATCCCTTGCAGAAAACATCAAAGTTGATTCCGTGATCATATTCGACAACTTTGCATCTTGTGATCAAAACATCAAGAAATATCATTCTTGTTTTGGACGACATAAACAAACTGACTGTTTTTAAGTTGTCAAACATATTCCGCTGTTCCTAAACAGCTTATTCGCGACAACTCTATTTTTTTTCTTTCTCACAAGACCTGCTCAAGACCTTCCTAATTTGAAAAATCTATGATGACCATGCAAACATTGATATTGATTTCCAGGATTTCAAAGAAGAAGCATCATCCTGTTGGAAAAACAAGTATAATTTTCTCGTATTAGATAAAGACTGCGTGAGATATCATCGGGATGATATGGACGGGGTTCGATACGTTGATACGTATATAAAGATGAATCTTCAAGATTCACTTAGTCATAATGGATCCACGATTAGTGAAACAATTTGTGAAAGCTAGACGAAAATGAAATAAAAAATATATAAAAGTATGAAAGGAGATATTGTAAAATCACAGACAAAACTTGGAAAAGCATATGAACCACTTACTCAACCTCTGAAAGGATTGGTATAAACTTTGGGAATACTCATCAAACAAGAATTTGACATTCCAGAAATTCAGCTGTGGTATTGAAGAACCTCAGTTCAACAAAACTGATATAGAGCCACCGAGTTTAATAGCAAACGGAGAAATCTATGAAACCAGAAATGATGAGGGATAATTGCCAGATAGAATCAGAGAAGATCATCAATTCATCGTAAAGAGGAATTTGTTCTCAGCAAACTCAGATATGGATTTTATTTCACAACAGTCTGGCAGGTTTGACAAGCAACAGAACTAATATTCAATTACGTGCCAGTATCATAAACATATAATTATTCGCATAATTAGATCTTCTCTATGTAATATTATTGATTTTACATACTCAAAACCAGACGACTGTTGGTACCAAATATAATCCAATTTCACAGTGGAAACCCAAATGGATTTCAGTTTCACTTGTCTTGCTAACAAACTTTATAGTTGCTCAGCATCGTGAACGAAAGCTATACCGCATGTATATGAAATTCAATAGATGATACTAAATGGTTATTTTCGTTCATCGTTCATCGTTCATCGTTCATCGTTCATCGTTCATCGTTCATCGTTCATCGTTCATCGTTCATCGTTCATCGTTCATCGTTCATCGTTCATCGTTCATCGTTCATCGTTCATCGTTCATCGTTCATCGTTCATCGTTCATCGTTCATCGTTCATCGTTCATCGTTCATCGTTCATCGTTCATCGTTCATCGTTCATCGTTCATCGTTCATCGTTCATCGTTCATCGTTCATCGTTCATCGTTCATCGTTCATCGTTCATCGTTCATCGTTCATCGTTCATCGTTCATCGTTCATCGTTCATCGTCCATCGTTCATCGTTCATCGTTCATCGTTCATCGTTCATCGTTCATCGTTCATCGTTCATCGTTCATCGTTCATCGTTCATCGTTCATCGTTCATCGTTCATCGTTCATCGTTCATCGTTCATCGTTCATCGTTCATCGTTCATCGTTCATCGTTCAACGTTCATCGTTCATCGTTCATATTTCGAACCAAATTGTGAGTCACTGAAGTTTTTTATGAAAATATTACGAAAAATGCATTGGCTCCAGTGCTCACTTCTAGTGGTATTCAAATAACCACTGCTCAAAACTGCACTTTTAACATTAGTTCATATAATCATTACCACAAATTGAAAATATGTAGGATGCAAGAGTGATAATAACGTGCCCATAAGTTATACTGTATACCTACTTCTTTGTTACTTTCATCAATAAATTATTTAGAAATGACATTTTATTTAAGGGAGACGGAAAAATCATATGTATTACATGGGGGTAAAGTATATTCTTTTGTTCATTTTCCTGCCATTTCACGTATTACTTTTTATAAGCCTACTTTTCGACCTAGAATCAGTAAATTTCTCTCAAAGTTGGATTTCCGAAAATATATTTAGCACACATGACATGAGTACAGTAGTTCAGATACCCACATCGAGGTTTTCACTATTTCTCAATCATAAGGCCCTGCTCATTCAGCTCATAGTTGAACTACTGCTCAGCTTGAAATCAGAATCCATTCAGTCAATCTAGTCAACCCTGGTATGCAGTCTAAGAACAGTCTCTTTTGGTGAAATATATCAAGCTTTCAGTACGAATTATATGTTCCCTACCTCGCAAAGATTATGCTGGAGTAGTAAACTCTAAAACTATAAAATTGTCCAACTATATCTTGGTATTGTTGAATCAGGAATGCCATATGGAAATTACGTATGATACGCCAATGACCTCAATATAACCTACAAAACAACAAATGTCAAGAATCTAGTGATTATCCCCAGAATTGAATGAGGATGAAACTGGATGAAACTATATAACTGTTTCACAAACACTTTAGAGTGAGAGGAGACGAGGAACTATCCGTACCCTTTAACGTCAATTTCCATCAAGGGACTATATTGAAAATTATCTCCAATTCACATAAATTCGTCGGCGAAACCAGAAAAGTGTGTAACTCCACTTTTCACTGAAATCGAAATTTTAACGACATCTGATGGATCAAATTTATATCTATCATTTGACGAAATGGGTATCTCCACAAGATTGAAATTATCTGTGTAAATGGTCTTTCAGAAAACCGTGTAACTCTGTACCGAGAGAATTGTGCTCGTGAAGAGTGATTGGTAGAATATACACTGAAACGGTCATCAATAACTTCTAACGTCTGATATTCTGTGAATATAAGAATCAATAAGGTCTGTGCATGGTGGCATATTGCTTCGTCCTCCTATTTCCATTACTTCTCATTCAAACGCGTTGAATTGTACAGGAGGAGTTCAACAATTTTCCTTGTCTGCCATGTTTTGATGCTCTCCTGCAAAATTTACTTATATGGAGTTACACACTTCTCGAGTTTCACCGACGTAATGTTGAAATTTTATCATAAAAATTCCGAGATTAAATTCTCGAAATTTCGAGATTTTCAAAGATAAATCTCATTCTAGGGGCACCAATACACCGTCGTGAAAAAGATACACTTTTTTCAGTTTTTTCTGAAAAATCTGTTCCTCTCAATTATTGATCCCCAGACCGCTTACTTGGCATGCTGACGATTGTCCTGTGAGCCCATCGTGTGATGCGTGGGGAGCTTGAATATCGGATGTTTCGTTAGGGTACTGTCAGCAGACTCTCGATCTTCAAATTGTCATTCAAGTGTCATTTGTCACTTGTCATTGTCATTGCCTTCGTCTGAGGCCATTGCCATTCTTTGAATTTTGTTGATGTCTTTTTTGTGTGAATAATTTATATTTGATAATAATCATTCTTTTGAACATTTTCATAGTAATTTTTTATTGTTATCAACGTTTCTCTGAATAATCCTCATTTTCAGTTCGATTTCATTAAGGTAGCCATTGAAAATGAAGAGGAAAAAATCAATGCAACCAACAACTTCACCTTGTTCATCCCCAAAATTGGATGTAAATCTCGAATTAGGTAAGCTAGTTTTGTTGTAATACTATTATTTGTTTGCTTATTTTCATAGCAAAACTAACCTGAGAAAAACTTATGAGCAGTTGTGAAGTTTATATCAAGGTTTATTTATACATACACTAGGCTGGGGGTATGCTATCTAGCAAGGGATACAAGTATCTAGGAACTTCTGGATCAAATCACCAAAGTTTTGGTAGGAAAGGGTACATGTGTAATAATATACTTGGAAGGCAATCAATTTCACTATGCCTTTTAGCAATCCTTTAAGGTGGCGGTGTTCTGGAGACTGAATTGGGTCTTCTTTGTTTTGCCTATTTGTTCATTGATTATCTCTGTATTCAACAATTGATTCTTTGAACTGTAATATAATTGATCCTGACACAAATCTGATTGTGATCATATCCATTCAGAAATTCATTTGCTGAGCAATCTCCATGATTTTTCATGTTTTCAGTGATAGAGATGAAAGAGGCGTGAAATGAGCACAAGGAAATCAGATAAACACACCTGATTGATCAATGAAGTATTTCACAGGCATCCCAGCAGAAAAATCATTCAGAAATTCCTTTGCTGGGCTCTAAATTGAATGTTTAATTTTTTCCACTGTAGGATGATTGAATGAAGAGGGAAGCTACAAACCAGACAATCACCTGATTATGATTAGTAAAATATTTGCATTGAGGGTCAAACATCCATAATATGGTACCACTCCTGTAAAACCTTTTTATTTCATCTTGATATATGTACTTGTTTTTGACAATGCATATTCAACAAGTGGGGAAATCATTAGGTCCAGTGGGTCCAAGAAGAAGTTGAGAAAAAACAGTGCAGCAATTGGTGTACAAAATGTTCAGAAATGAATGGCAATACTTTGGGCAGTATCAGCATTATTTGAGAATGATCTGCAATTATTGGCAATTGTCTGTATTGAAGAGTCCAGTAATAGGCAGCATTAGGTCTGACTTATTATTAGGTAATAGATAGGAAATATTCAGCAAAAATCGGAAATAGGTCTGTAATAGTCAGAAATGAACTGCACTGAATGATATGTTGGAGGAAAATAAAGTGGAGAGGGTGTCTTATTTCAGCATAATTTGGAAATCCCAAGGATGTAAACCATCCTTATCAATTTTGCAAATAACATATCCTCGGTCATATCTTTCTTAGGATTGATTTTTATATGTATGTCCTTAATTTGAAATACCTCAACTCCCAATATATTGAAAGTCCAATGCGAAAATGCCCAGAGAATGTACCTATATTCTTGGTTCAAAACCCACCCATTGGACAGGACAAAGTTGGTTTGTTAGCCAATAGATGTGCATACCAGATTTGAAAAAGGAATTACCACTTGTAGCCCTACAGGATTAAAAATATTTTGAATGTGATAAATGATTTCAAATGAATGAGCTGTCTACAATGATCAATAATAGGTATTCAAACAGTAAAAAACTCTCTCAGAGAATTGAAAAAAAAACCTGAATGTATTTCCAGAAAATAGAAAGACTAATGACCTGAATTCAGATGTACACTCATCTTCTGAGAACATGTTGTGGTTGGACAGTATGTACACGCTCTTGTTGCAGCAGTGATTGTGAAAGCTGACACTGTCCATCATGTCCTATAAAGACAACTATACATAGTTACCAGTTCTGATGACCTCGCCTCTTGATGTAATAATATATTAAGAAGATAGGCATGATTGGTGGTGCAATTATAGAAATATTGATATAATTAATATTTATGGGGAATTTATATATTTACCTCTGTTTTTCTGAACGAAACAGTATACTACAAAACATTTAGAAAAATTTATATATCAGAAATAGATTGGCATTAGTGCAATAAACTTGCATTTAATGCAGAAACCTGCAATAAGTGACATAATTCTGTGTCGTGCCGCCCCCTTCTCCGAAAAACACTAATTTATTTAACACAAGAATTTTGAGTACTTAATAGCTGTTTTTATAGTTTTCGTTGACTTGATTTAATACACATTTTTTTTATCTATTGGACCACACATGCATAAACAGAATAAAAACTATGCAAAAGTTGGAACAACACATCAACTCCGACTATAGGTCCCTTTGAAAGAGAGCGGCAGCGTGGCCCGACATTCCTTTCATGATGTGTTTCAACTGACTGCATAGACAATAGACTATACCTTGGAAGGATAGGGAGAAGAGGCAGGTATTGAAATCTATTTTGGATTTTTTGAGGTTATAAGCAAGGTTATAAGTTCTTGGGAATACTTTCATTGGTAGAGAATTCCAAAGCTTTGCCGTTCTATAGACTAGCGAGTGTTGGGAAAGTATTCGTGGATATATTTCAAGGTTGACAACGAAAAGATGTGCTGACTGGGCTTGTCCAGTTCGTCTGACTAGTATTACTAGTGATGAAAATATAGCAGAGATTTCTTAGGAACCTCTCCCGTGGAAGTATCTATAGAAACGTGAAAGGTCGTCGACTTTTCTATGGTGTTCTATAGGGGTCAAAGAGTTGGTGAATGTGGCATCACCCACCAGGCAAATGGCTCTTCTCTGGATGGAATCTATGAGCATCAGCATATATTTGGGTGCTGAACCCCATACATGAGAACAGTATTCTGAATCCTGCCGTATCTGTGCTTTGTAGATCATGAGAAGCTGTTGAGGTGTAAAGTAGATTTTCGCACGGTAAAATAATCTGAATTTTTGTGAAGCAGCTTTTGTGATGGATCGGACATGATATGCCCATGAGAGAGTATTGCTGATGGTAATACCGAGCATAGATATAGTTGTCTTGGTGGGATTGGGAATGGCATACTGAGTTCCGCTTTTCTAGAGAAAACACATGATTGAGTTTGCTTGGCTTTGTTGGTTCCCCAGGAAGGAATTTCAGCAATAGCTTCATTGACACGTACCGTTGACCTGCCTTTGTCGTAAGTTCTTAGTTACCTGGGAAGAAATGGGAATTCTAGGAGATGATGCATTATGTAGAGTACTATCATTTGCAAAGCTGTGGATAGGGAAAGTGGTTGCACCCAACAGATCAGTGTTATGAAGTAGGAACAATGTTGGTGCCAAAATTGATCCTTATTGTACGCTGGAATTGATAGCAATGGAATCAGACGATACTTCGTCCACGACCACATGGAGCGATCAGTCCGAAAGAAAACTCGATAAAACATGGCATAGCTGAGGTGGTAAGCCATATGATGGTATTTTGTGGAGGAGAGCTTGGTGCCAAACACGGTCGAATGCCTTCGATATATCCAACGCTATAGCTAGAGATCCCCCATGTTTTTCCAATGAAGCTTGCCATGTATATGGGTGACGTAGGCAAGTGAATCTCCTGTTAATCTCCGGTGGCAGAAGCCATATTGTCTATCATTGATGATTCCTGAGCTTTCCAGATATTTGATGAGCTCAATGTTGATGGCTTCCTGCATCACTTTGGAGATAACTGATAACAAGACGATAGGCCTATAGTTGTTGGGCAGGCTTTTGTTTTCTTTTTTGGAGATTGGTTGGACTCTAGCTAGAGCTAGAGATGGTACATAACTTGCAGAGAATCAGTGTCAATTCTGGTGCACACTCTTTGAGAATAATGGGTGGAATTTCGTCGGGACTGTAAGCCTTATTCATTTTGAGACCAACCAGAATGCGTCTGATAGTGCGTTAACCAAAGACGATTTCGGGTATTCGACTTTGGTGGAAGCCTGGCGGCACTCTTCCCTAGGAATCTAAGGCGGTTGCATCGAACATCTATGCAAAAATGTTAGCTTTCTCTTGCGATATTATTGCTAAATGTACCGTCGGCTTTGGAGAGTGGTGAGAATGAACTATTAGTGAAAATTCTTCCGACTCCATTGGCCAGGAACCAAAACAAACAGGAGCCATTGGGACTATCTATGAGTGTTGATCTTATTTTTGGAATTGTATGATTCTTTTTATGCATCTATTGTTTGGCTGCAGTTATGTCTGTCTTCAAAATATTCTAGTCACAAGGTTAGGGTTTTCACTCCCGCGATGGTAGTCTGTTTGTTTCAAGGCAACGACTCTAGAGCAGATCTTGTTGAATTAGGGATTCGAAGGTGATGATCTTCGAAGAATGAGTTATGCATGTGTCCATTCCAAGCTTGTTGATCTCGGAATTTTCCGCAGCACACTACCACTAATCCTCAAATATGCTAAGGGCACTCGGAGAAAATCATGCGGATACCGTCCCAGCCTCCTGAGTTATAAAGTAAGTATGTGTGGTTGCTAGAGCAGTTGATGGAATAAAACATGGGCAGGTTGTGGAGACGAGTTTGTGGTCAGAATTGCCAAGTGGAGCTCGTACATCTATGGTGTAAGGTGCTGAATTATACTGAGGAACAAGTCAAGTTGGCTGAATGAGCTGCTCTAAGCAGTGGGTGATGGCGAAAGCTTTGGTTTGTCGCCCATCTTCATCCGTTTTGTTTAAGTGTACGAGCCAAGCAGTGTTGTGTACATTGAAATCGTCCATGTTGATGACTTCTGCTGCTGGATGGTTCTGCTGAATTAGGTCACTCTTCAGGCCGAGAACTCGAAGAGCTCTTCATAGGATGGATCACTTGGTGATAAGTAGAGACAACAAAGATATTTGGTCTGTTTCTGGCTATCAAGTTTGAACCACCTAACATCAAACATATTTCAAAGACAGGCCGCAGAGAAATTATCTCGATAAATCAGGCCGATATCGTACTAGAGGAATATTAGGAATTGGATGATTAATGATATTTAAATTTGTGAATATCTCGAAAACGATCACTTCAAACGATGTTGAGGAAGTGTATGGTGTATGGTGGTATGGTGCTAACGGAGCATCTGGGAAACAGGGCGCGTTTCAGAGTAAACAGCCTTAGCCCTGTACAGGGGGCACCACAGGGCTGGACCAACCCCTTCCCCCCCGACACTCGTAGGAGAAGGAAAACTTTTGTACTTCTTCGTAGACGAGATCAGGGTTCGGAAGAGTGATCTTCAGGAACCTGAACAAAAAGGGTCTTTTATATTGAAGTGGCCCCAAAAGTGGGTATTTATCCTAAGGGTATTTGTTTAAGTTAGTACGTTCTGAGTTGTTATTTGTATTTGTTCCTCACATGAAGAATAGAATAGGTTTTTTATTTTTTTATCAAAACTCCTTCATCCATAGAACGGCTAGGCTCTGGAATTCATTGCCTGAGGAAGTATTCCCAACAACATATCTCCAGAAGTTCAAGAAAAATTTCAATACCTACCTCATATCCCTATCCTCCCTAGGAACGCACGATGTTCTTTGAACATTATAGGGATTCCCTTTCGTGCGCTCCAAGCGATAAAAAAAGTAACTCTCCAATTGATAGTTGATGGCGGAAGCAATATAACGATTCCTGAACTATCCGGATGTTTGATGGCTTGATAGGCATAGTTGTTGGGTAGGTTTTTCTTTCAATTTTTTGGTGATTGGTCGGACTCTTGCTATTTTCCAAGAGGATGGAAAATCAACCGATTTGGATGAGATGGTAAATATCATTATTTTATTGTTCCTTACACAAGACTCGCAAGAGAAAACTGAAAGAGTCAATTCTCAATTTCAGAGGATTTTGATTTTTCAAGATCTCTTTTTGAATATTCCAGATATAATTCAATGTTCGACATGGCAAATAGCCAGGAAAGTAGTTGTTTTCTGTTGAATATTCAGAATTATATTATATGCATATCTTTATATCAAGGAGAATGCAAATTCTCTACTTCAGAAGATTTTGTTTTCAAATTCTTATCGTGTGTGTTCGATAGATGTAATTCAATATTCGTCGTGGCATATAGCCAGGAAAGTAGTTGTTTTCTGTTGAATAAACCGAGAAAGAATTAATATTTTCATCACATGGAGAATGCGAATTCTCAACGTATTTCTTTATATGTATATCCATTTTTTGTGTTCATAAATATATATGAGAATGTTCCTTTTCAATACTTTCACCCAATCAAGGGGTTCAAACTTGAACGATGGAAACTTGTTATTTTTATAGACCTCAATCGCAGATTCGTGATTAGGTTTTTCTCAATCGAGAATTTCTTTCCACGTCCTGTATGAAGAATGTCAATTTATCATACAGCCAAAAAAAAAACTGAGAGTCAGTTTATTTTTGTTTTTTAAGTTCGTTGTTCTATGTTCCTCTGACATGAGATAGGAGTCAGTTTTTTTAATATAGATTTTCTTGTTTATTGTAGTTTTTAACAAAGGGTGTCATTTCTGTAGTACCAGATTACCAGATACCAGACCACTGGGAGTGGGTTCATGAAGAGTTTTTCAATCTGAACATTGTTTTGTTTTTGTTTTTGGTTGTTTAGAAGCTTGTCAAATTGAAAAAACCTGTCTTAAGACATTAGACTTGCAAAAATAGTGTAATAAATAGCAATTTCCCATGTTTTCTGTTGAAAAGTTCATAAATACAAAATATCCTCATAAATATGGTATTTACCCATGAGTCGTATATGGTAAAATTGATAACAACGTGTAGGTAAGATGCAATGGGCCACTAGGCGGGTATACCTTGGAGTCAGGCTATCAAATGGGGGACTAGACCCAAATGATGTCTCTTTCTTTCTTGAAATTGTTTCAGGAATAAATCTTTTGAATATTTTATCTTACTGATGTTACACCCTAATACGAGAACAAATGGTGGCTATTCTTAAAAACTGACACATTACAGTTCCATCATGTTCTACACTCACTTATAGTTACCAAAGTTTTGTTCATTACTACATCATCCACAGCAACTTTCGATTGGGTGATTATACAGTGTGTCCCACTTACCATGCTCACCATGGGTATCTTTTTAACGGTGAGAGATACGAGGTCGGTTAAATGACACCAAATGTGGAGTTTTCCAAGGTCAACCATAATGTGAAATAATATTTTGATAAAATCTATTCGTTTTTGTTTTATACGCAAAAAACAGATTTTGATCATTTTCATGTCTCCTCCGTAACTTCTTTATTTATGGAAATATTCAAATAGGAATTTCACATTCTCATGGCAGTTTTTCAGAGTGATTTCTGAAAAAATATGAAATTTATGCCAACTCTTCTGGAATTTGAGATATCAGCACCAACTTTAGTTTTTCAAATGTAGGTCATAGCTCACTATGACTTAGTTACAAATAACTTTTTTTTCTCTTTCAGACCGACAAGATTTGGTACGATTCCATTCAAACTTGGTAAGTGGGGGTTTTTGAGGTCAGAGATCATGATTTTTTCGTTAAAATTCATAAATTCAAGATGACGGCTTCCAAATAATTTTTTGTTTTGTATAAATGACGATAACTCCGTTGTTATGAACACAAAACTATTACTGCGACATATCATCTGAAAGAGAAAAAAAAGTTATTTGTAACTAAGTCATAGTGAGCTATGACCTACATTTGAAAAACTAAAGTTGGTGCTGATATCTCAAATTCCAGAAGAGTTGGAATGAATTTCATATTTTTTTCGAAATCACTCTGAAAAACTGCCATGAGAATGTGAAATTCCTATTTGAATATATCCATAAATAAAGAAGTTACAGAGGAGACATGAAAATGATCAGAATCTGTTTTTTGCGTATAAAACAAAAACGAATAGATTTTTTCAAAATATTTTTTCACATTAAAGTTGGCCTTGGCAAACTCCACATTTGGTGTCATTCAACCGACCTCGTATCTCTCACCGTTAAAAAGATACCCATGGTGAGCATGGTAAGTGGGACACACTGTATAGCGCTTGTATGATACAGAAAGTGTTTCAGTAATCGTATTATTTATATCTAGATTAATGTTATGTACTTACAAATATTTCTCGGCTTCTGAACGGCATCAGTTCAATATTCTGTCGTTTATAAAATTAACATGTGTTTTGCAGATATCAAAGCACTAAGAGGAAAAAACAAACAATTGACTCAAGCAGTTGCAAAACTTCAACAAGATAAAAAGTCTCAACAAGATCAAATTACTTCATTACAAGAAGAGTTTTTCAACTTGAACTCAAAATATGTGGTGAGTATTAAACAATGATCTATTGCATAAATCAAAATGTAACGTTTGATTTTCTGTTCTAGAATTTGAAGAATATATTCTCTAATATCGACGTCGCTGCAAAAGTGATGTTTCCTAAACAGATGGAACTTGCTGAAATGTTTGGTAGGATAATGCAACTCTGTGCAGTAGGAGTTACTGTCAGCAATCTGAATAAAGGTAATAACTGATTATTAATTATCAATTTCATATACCTGGTGAAATCGAAATGAATACATTCATTCTATCGTTTCAATAAATTTTTGGGGAGTGTTTTCTCATTTCTGTAAAAAAATGGAGTATTTTTTTCAATATGTTTAGTAAATCAGATAATTTGCCACAAATTATCAATGCATTAAAAAAAATCACAATTGACCATATTTTCAGATGTTAGAGATTTCATATTGTGAGGTTGGCTACAGAAGTCTGAAATGTGAATAAAATCGGCGCCACTGTAAAAAAATCGTGTTTCTGTATGATCAAAAACTGTTGAATGGTTCATTATTGAAAATAAGAGCAAGAACAACTCCTTGAAGACAATGCCTTCGACAAATGACACTCAAGTGGACAGAAACTGCTGTCAACATAGCAAAAAATGTATAACTACAGTAGACACTCGATAGTATGAACCGATGTCTGAACCAAAAAAAATCAAGGTCCCTTTACATTATCGATGTAGGAACTTTTAATAAGCAACATAATCTATCTAATTAGGCAATCAAATGACCTGTGGTTGGCACAGTATCAAATTATTAATGTGTGATAAATCGTTTTTATATGCACAATTTTAATGGTATCAGAAATACGAGTCATATAATCAAAGAAAATCACAAACAGCAAGTATCTAAGAAGAGAGAGAGAGAGAGCAGTATGTCACAATTAGTTAGTTTAGAGAAAATGTATATTGAAGTATTTATTACTGTGCCACCTTTCAAATATTAGTTTATTCTGAATTGAGTCCAACATAACAACACATTTCATTGTATATTTGATCAATTTGGTGTCGTTATAGATTATTTTTGTTGTAAAAATAGTAAATTGGCGTTTATTGCTTCTTAGTTAAGTATGTTACCACCTATTTTCATATTCAGCTACACTATAAAGCAGTAAAGACCATCTTTTGGTGATTACTGCTTTATAGTGTAGTATCTTTTCAAGAAATGGGGCGAATGTTCGAATAGATAATTTTACTTCAACTGTTGATGGAACAAGTAAGAAAATAATCGAAAGATATTTTCAATAACGTTCGTGAAAATAAAGAAACAATTTCAAAACTCAAGAAAGAACTAAATTAATGAAAAATAAATTCAGAAAATTCGGAAACAAGAATTTTACGTATTCAGTTGTCTGCATATTCGGTTCTCAAATCGGAAGCGTCGTCGTTCACTGGAAGATTCAGCCAAAATTGTCGCCGATTTTCAGGGATCAATTCAGTTAGATTATCTAAAATCATACGTTTCCTTTCCTGTTTAATTCCTCGAAGTTTTGGAATCATTTTTGGTTTCTCGATGCATCCTTTTGGCAATTTAATCTTCAAGAAATTCAGTTCCATCGACGTCTCCTCAGAAACACTTTTTTTATAGAATAATACATAGCTGTCACGTTTAGCAACAACTTCAACTATGTCCTTCAAATACGATATTGGTTTCGTGTTGTTTATTTTATGAATGGACGAACAAAGAAATTATTTTGACTCATCACTTTCACAACTTTTCCAGAATAAGAGGATTGCACACATGTAACAAAATCAGTGAAATCATGAACTTTCCTCATACGTTGTAACGATTTTCCCACCTGATAGTGGAAACTGTCAGCTGACGTAAACGGTTCAAAATATCTGAAGATTATTTTCTGAGCCGAAATCTTTTGTGAATTGATCATGTAAACCAGGTATGAGAACAATGACCAGTTTATATTCTGACCTGCACAGTTATCCAGCCAGATGATAATATTCCCCTTGTCACTCATATGCAACATGAATGCATGAAATGTACTGATGAGGTCCTCCTTTTTTCTGCCTGATATACATTCATACCACAGGCATGCTAGGGGTTTAATTTTCTGTTTATTACCTTTATTACCTACGGGTACGAAACTTTCTTTAAAAACTATGATCCTTTGACAAAATACGACCCTCTTAAACATGTCGATTCGAGGCAACATAATAACCTTCTCGAGATCTGCAGAGAAACATATCAAACTTTTTCGATAATCATATTCTGCATCACTCTTGTACTGTTCACGAGACTCATTTGATTTCTGTATATTATGCTGCTTCCACAACTGGCAGCGACTGCATTTTTCTGATAAAGAGTTTTCCTTGTGATCAGAATTGTGAAGTTTGAATCCTTCACATATCTCGCACTCTTCATGTGCTAATTTTGTGAAGGAAATATTCGAATCCTTCGATACACATTTTCTATGAAGCTCATAAGAGCATTTGATATTCGGATACGAGTTTGTGAAATCGGTATGCATTGTCCTGATAGTGAGGTCGATTGGGAGGTATCCTCTGATGTTAGGAGCGTGTTCCCTACGGTAATGAGACAGTTGGTGCAAAAGTTTCAACATGACTTTTCATCATGTCCCTGTCTGTTTTTGGCGTTTTTGCATGTTTACCTCTCATATCGATCGAAGGACAGATGTTTGCATGTTTTTCTTTGGTCATAACGTTTGTAATGTATTATTTTTGCGATCATATTCTAGTGTAGTTAAGAAGAAAGATTTTCATACTTCGAGTTTCTCACCATTCTGGTTATTCAGAAAATATTTGAAGGTCGTTCTCCCACTGTCCCGTCTTCTTCTGATATCATGAAAGGAAATATTCGAAGAAATAAAAATCCTTCTCGGTTGCCAATTCATAGACCAATACTGTGAATTGATTGAAGAACGATGGTCATTGGAGAACTCCTTGCACTTTCTTGAACATTTTCTGCAATCTAACTGCACATGTTTGATCTCGTGTTTCATCTTTTGTCTCTTTTTAGCATCTTTCTTTCTGTCATTCAGACTCTTCTCAAATTTTCTCCTTTTTCATACTTAACCTTTCTCAGTGTAACCTTTTCCAGGAATTGCACAAGCATCAATTGAATCCTCAGCAGCAGCGGATACAGTGGGAGCAGTCCCGGTATTACTTCTTGTAGTGACATCTATGAGAGCGGACACATCAGAATTTTCGGCGATATCTGATATGTTTTCATCACTATCCGATTCATTTGAATCGGTCCGTATGAAATCGGGGTCCTGAACATAGTCTTTTGAGTCTAATACATAATCAGCAGATGTAGATGCTGGAGCAGAAAATGATTCTGATTCTATATTAACATCATTTGGTTGTGCATAATCTTGATTGTTATCACTCTGCTTACCATTTTCAATAATATTGCAAGCTACTGGCTATGGGTTGGTATATACTAGAGCTTCTCCATTTATTTCCTCGTTGTCGACCAAAATTGTGAGCTTTCACTGGCACCAAGTTTCTACATTCTGCACTGTTATCCCATTCATTTAGTTCAACTGGTATCAGGGCGATGGTCTCATCTTTCTTTTTCAGCAATTCGACAATTTTCTGGCCGCGAGTAGTATTTTTTTTGCTCGAAGCAGCCATGAATGCTGATATTCTTCAATAGACGAATTGAAATGTGCGGTGAATTATATATTCGACTGGTACAGTCTTATTCGGTTGGTATGAGCATCGGTCGTTAGCTATTTTTTACATTGAAAATTCAAGATGGCGAATCCAATATGGCGGACGAGTTTTTTTATCTGATTTTATTCAAAATTGGTATCTGGGGGTTTCCGGAGTCGAAGATTATGATTCTTTCATCAACATTTGTAAATTCAAAATGGCGGAAGATTTTTGCAGTTATGGTCCGATTCTGATCAAAATTGGTATCTGGGGATTTTCGGGGTCAGAGATTATGATCCGTCGTCAAAATTAGGAAATTCAAGATGGCGGATCAAATATGGCGAACGAGTTTTCTAATTATAATCCGATTTCATTGAAAATTGATATCTGTGGGTTTTTGGAGTCGGACATTATGTTTCCATCGTCAAAATTAGGGTATTCAACATGGCGGATGCAATATGGCGGACGTGTTTTGAAATTATGATCCGATCCTATTCAAAATTGGTATCTGGGAGTTCCCTAGTTGGAGATTATGACTCTTTCGACATAATAAGGGAACTCAAAATGGCGGTTCAATATGGTGGACGATTCTATTCCGAATTTGTATCTGGGGGTTAAATTAACGAGTTTAATCATATGGATTATTTCTTGCCAACCCTGCTCTTAACGAGTTGATTATTTTATGATACCGGTTCAGTCATCACTCAGTAATAAATACTCGGAATTTGAATTTTTTCTCTTCACTTGTTGATGTATAGAATACATTTTTGTGTTCATATGCGAGAATTTATGAATTCATTACGTATTCAGTACTATCAATAGTATATCCCATACTTTTTTTAAATTTCAATCCCGATACCGAAACCCTGGGATTCCTGGGTCGTGTGGATTTGATCCCGGCAGCACGGGATTGTATTATTACTCCAGGATTACAAACCCTATAAGTACAAACAAATTTTATAAAGTGCATTGTAAGATGTTATATTGATAATAATAATAATAATTTTATAGATCTTAGAAACCCAGAGTTAATAGACACGTCACGAAATTTGAGATCCGAGAGTAAAGTTCATAAAATTACCACAATGAATGAACACGCTAAAATTCTTTGGCGTTACCAAAATGGAATACTGTATTTAAAAGAAAATAATAAACTCAATGTTCAAGTTTGACAGTCATGAAATCCAGAATATAGTTTGATGCCTATATTTTCTGTTTTTTATTCAGTCTGTTTGCTTTCAGCACAAAGTCCAATTTGTTTCTTGTGTTATATTGGTGCACATCTGTGTGAGAGAAATATTTTTCCAAATTCAATCGAATATTCAATCGATTTTCATAGACAATAACTGAATATAATGTCATTACTTTGAGATTTTTGAATAGTGGTCTGCACGTTTCATCAAGTTTAGCTGTTGCTATTCTTCTTATGGCGAATTTTTATAGCACAAATACTCTTTCAAAATGAATTTTTGATGCACAACCCCAGGATATTATTCCATACCAACCTAAGAACTGAATTGAATATCGAATGATGATTCATAAGAGCTGCATTTAGGTTACAGATTTTTTAATCAGTCTGATTGCATATTATGTTGACCTACTTAGTCTGGTACAAAGGTTATTTATGTGGTCTATGAATCAATTTGCTTTCTCGTTTCAAAAGTTAGGTGTTTTGTTTTTTTGTTCATTCAGTATCAGCTCATTTGCAGTGAACCAATATCTTGCTTTCTCTAGTACTATATTTATAAAATTTGCTGAGGACATACCAAATCTTCTAATGCTTATACTCAAAGTGGCATCATCTGCAAACATTGTGGTTTTTACATTAGATGAGTTAACGAAGTGTGGTAAATTATTGATGTAAATAATTAAGAGGAGCGGTCCTAGTATTGAGCCCTGAGGGACACCTCTTATCATTTCCTCTTCATCACTACGAGACTGACCAAATTCTACAACCTGGAGTCTCTTTTCAAGATATGATTTTCTCATTTTCCAGCGCACTCCTCTGACACCATAGAAATGTGAATTATCGAGGAGGATTTGATGATTAACACAATCAAACGCTGAAGTAAAATCTGTGAAAACGCCGATATATTTTTCTCTATTTTCGAACGCATATTTTATATATAGCTGATGAGCGAATTTATTGCTTACTAGATAACATGATAACAATTTTCATTTCAGATCCCATAACACAAACTGTCAAACCGCATATAGTGAATGGTCACGTTTTGCAGAACCCCACCATAACTTTATCCCGATTGAATGACAGTCCATCTCGTACGCCTCCAAGGCCTAGTGGACACAGAAATAATAGTCCTGAAGGGAACATGTCACAGAGACGCAGTAATGACAGACCAACCACTAGTAGTGAAGTGGGTATGCCTAGTAGTAGTCGAAATACTATGAGAGAAGATGATGATAGGGAGGTGAGTGATTTCTGATGGATATTTCGATTTATTCAAGCATACTTGGAACAAATTCATCTTATTCATTTGTTATAATTATCGGAAGAAAAATTTTTGAAGACAGTGATTGCTCAAAGTGAATCAGTTTAATTGAGAAAAGAAGAATGCACAAAACCATCTCCACGTAAAATGGCGGAAATGCATTCCATTCGCCATTTTGTGGAAGAACAAGAATAACAGTAAGCAAGAGTGGATATTAAAGTCTCATGACCAAAACCTTCACTGAATAATCTAGACTTGTGAAAGACAGCATTAATTCATTGGAATTAACATGTGTCCAAGTCTGAAATTTTTGTCATGGTTCTTAGGTTCTTTCAGCTCCTCTCCTGCTTACTGTTCTCCTTGTTCTTAAAAAAATTGAAAAATGGATCGCATTTCCTCTTGTTTTTGGTCTTGAACTATGTGGATTTTCCGACTTTATTTTTCTCACTAGGATTGTAAAGATTATTAGTGTAATTATAATTATTTTATATGTAGTATCTCTTTCTCCCTTGTATCTTATAGCTCTTTTCCATTGCAGAGCTTCTTTATAATTCTGTTGCTGCACTTTTTTTGGGTCCAAAAACATTTCCCTATTTATCTATTGAATTTTCGTGGAAATTATTCTGGGCCTCTTTACTTCCTTGTTTTGGAGATGATATGTTGTTATTCATGTACTGAGATGTCAAGAACTATCTAGTCTAAAAGGAGCATTTGAGAGAGAGAGGGCAAATCTTTATTAGGAATATACCCTAAAAGGCAAATTGCCGAAGTCTTTCAGCCCAGGAGTATTTGATTTTGTGTGAAATCACAGTTATATATTTCATAGCTCATTGTCAAATACTTAATTCTTGTCAAATATGGCTATCTCTTGGTTATATTCATGTGTTTATCTTCTTGCAGGTTTTGATGATTCTTTATCTCACGAAAGTTTTCAGATAAGGAATTTCAATATTTGAATGTGATTTCAGATTTATTATTTTAATAGGAAACCAATTTTTAATCACCCATCAAATTGTTTAATATCAACCAAACTGAATTGGTATCCAAAATTTTTAATGTGAAAAATATAGGAATACCTTCATTAGCCATGGAGATATTCGAAATTCTCATTTACGCTTCCTTCAAAACAACGGTTAGTTGAACGATTTTTATCGCAGGCAGGTTCTCCTCCAATGGTAAGCAGAAGAAGAGGAACAAATTTAGAAGTGTTAGATGCAGTCAATTCAAGTCAAAACGGTAAGTTTCCTTGGAAAACTAATAACCAGAAATGATTCTAATTGATCCTGTGAATTATTTTCTGGTAGAACTAGGATGATTTATTAATAATAATTATTATTCTATTGATATGTGAAATTATTCATTCAGGAATATTGCATTCATCTGTGGAAATAGAAATTCAACCTTGTTTTATTGTTTTGACACATTTTTTCACTTGTATGGAAGTAACATTGCTGAATCTCAGAATAATAATCTACTATCATAATGGGCGAGTGGACTGATGATGAATTATTGGCATTCAAGTACCCAACATTTCAAACATACCGTCATGGCCGCCATTTGGCCATACGTCGAATAGATGGTGAAGTCAGTTTTTATGCTGTTTCGTTATTGGTCAGATAATCTTTCATTTCCACTCATGAAGCAAGGTTGTCAAGTCACCAATTATAATCAAGTTATCAAAAAAAAATCCTGTTGTTGAATAGAATATAATGGGAGTAACCCATGATATTATAGTTAATTCTTGACTTTTTCGAGCAACCAGCATTTCCAAATATTTCATATTATCCATAACAAAATATGTAAATGTTGGAGACTTGACAACATTGTGCTGAATGCTGAGAACTGACAAGACCACGCCCACAAGTGCGCCGTGTTGTCACGTTCACCGATTCAAATGTCCTCTAGTGTGAATTAATACAATTATTATTTACACAAATGTATTATAAGCAAAAAGCCACAAATCATAATGGAACATTTTCCGACAATTGAATTTTTATTGCTAATTGGTAATATTACCAATACTCTATTAATAATTTATGAATTATTGAATAACTAATATTTCTGAAGTTCCTAATCGTA
This sequence comes from Phaedon cochleariae, assembly GCA_918026855.4. NCBI lineage: Eukaryota > Metazoa > Arthropoda > Insecta > Coleoptera > Chrysomelidae > Phaedon > Phaedon cochleariae. The sequence goes on along the minus strand of OU896714.1, from coordinate 39,413,355 downwards.
TTTCAACACATGGCAAATGTGATATATTTTGCCCCTACTTACGAAATCGTGGCTTCAGTTTTTACTGTCGGTAAATTTCTAGCCGTTTGAAAATTACCGTGGCACTATTGATGATTTTAGCACCTAAAAATCGACAGAAAAAATCTTGAAAAATATGAAATTGAAAGGTATTAGAGTGTAGATTCTATTTAAGAAATAATAATAAATTGTCCACTCGCCTATTCTTCCATCCACATTATATTGGTATAGATATTTCCCGAAATTTTTTTTTTGTACTAGGTGTGTTATTCCTATTTCGTTTTCAATATACATATACAGGGTGTTTCACAGGTAAAGGGAAATATTTCAATGGTAGATAGGGGTCACCAAAGTGGTTCTGAAAATACCATATTTGATAGCTCTTAGAGTTTTCATAACGGAGGTACAGGGCGATTTATCGATTTCGAATAATTATTCATTCGTCTATAAGTATTGAACTACCCAGTATATTTTCTCAAAATTTGGTATGGAGCTTAAACTTGGGACGTTGAATTCATTCACCTATCGGGCGAAGAGAAAATCCAGGTTCGGCTTCAGGAAAAATTCACATTTATTCGAAATATTGAAATAACACACTGTATGTCATAATTGACAGAGTTCATCAAAGGAATCGTAAAGAGGAGGAAAAACTGAACTGGATTTGATGCTTTTTGTTTTCCCGCCACCAATTCTCATCGTAACAATCATAAACAGAAAGCTGAAAGTATGTCAATTTGAAGAGTATTGAAATCATGAAACCAGTGTCAATTATGATTATTCGATATATTTTAGTCAAAAAATCGCTCGAAAGTACTTACTAAGTCTCACAGTTTTTATAACGGAGATACAGGGTGAATTATCGGTTTTGAATAATTATTCACTCGTCCATAAGTATAAAACTACCAAGTAACATTTTCTCAAATATGGTATGTATAGCTTAGGTTAGGTTAGGTTCCATGTGAGTGGGGCGAACACCTCCCCTCCACTGCGACCCCAGATGGGTCTATTGTGGCTCACCCCTAGAGGTTACAGTTCACCGTACAATCCACATCTTTTTACAAAGTTCATGGTTGAATTGGGTGAGATTTGTCTGAAATCGATAGGTTCTAGGTTGGTAAAGCCAAATGTGTCGAACCTTAGTCTTTCTAAGCTAGAGCATGAACATAATATGTGTTCAGCCGTTTCGTCTTCCACACAACAGAACCGTCAGTCCGTTTGTTGGTTCAGACCCATCCTTCCCAGGTGGTATCTTAGACGACAGTGTCCCGTAAGCAGTCCAGTCAGAATTCGCAGGTTACCCCTGCTCCATTCTAGGATATGCCTGGTTATTTTTTCCGATGGTTTAGGCAGGAACGCCTTCGAATGGGTTAATCCTGGTAATTCGGACCAGTACGTGAGTGTTTTTCCCTCCGCCCTCAGTTTACGCTCGGCGTTCACAGCGAGCACGTTATCTATTCTGTGCTATCCTAAAATTATTTTCGAATTGTTCCTATATCCAGTTCGAAAATTGAAAATTATTTACTAGTCCCTATAAGACAGTCATAATCTTGATTCGGACTATCGATATAATATATTTGTTCTCGTGAACTGTGTATTTATTCAATTAATTTCCAATCGTGAACGGGTCTCACCATACTGTGAATCGCTATCAAGATGGCCAGTTGCCATGCGTGTCTAAAAACTATCTCGATATCTGATAAGAGTAGAGTGTTGTGTTCAGTGTGTAGGAAGCAGTGGCACGGGGTCTGCGCTAACCCACAGCCTGCTGACCTGGAGGAACGCACGCTAAGCACGTGGATATGCGCTGATTGTGTTTCGTCTCCATGCTCTACCAAAGGTGATGGGCTGGGGAATGCACAATTTAATGCAATAATGGAACAACTGCGTGTAATCAATGTTGGCATGGTTGCATCAAATGAAAAAATCGAAGACCTCAGTCGATTGGTTGCAACGCAATCTCAATCTATTGTCAACTGTGCGAATGAGATAGCAACCCTTCGAGATGACCATCACAATCTGCGTGATAAGGTCCTTTCATTAGAAGCTAGCATAAAGCGCGATTCCAGCATTGATATCCAAGATCTACAGGGTGAAATATCGGAACGTATTAGAAGAGAGAGGAATCTTATAGTTTCAGGACTCCCGGAAAGACCCAATCTCAATGATGAACTTGTTGATTCTGAAACAATCCTTGCAAAAATTGTGCCGAACAACAATATAAGAATAAAATCGGCCATTCGCATTGGGAAGCCAAGAAATGACAATAAGCCTCGTCCACTAAAACTGTGTTTGAATTCACCTGAGGAGGCCCTCCTTATACTAAGAAATAAATCTAAGATCTCCAAGCTCCATCCTGAGCTCTCCATCAAATCGGACTCAACTCCAAGTCAATCCAAGCACCTTGCTGATCTTCGAACCCAGTTGGATCAAAGAATCAAGAACGGCGAAAAAGATATTACAATCAAATACATCAACAGGATTCCTAAAATTGTTCCTCTGAGTACAACCGTGAAAGATAAGGGTATATCAAAACGAGTACGGGAAGAAGATGAGTCTCCGAAGCGTCAAGATGGACTCAAATTATCCAAGGCCTACGAAACTCCTGCATCAACCCACAACAAGAAATAGCAATCATCCGATATTATTTTTTGGAACTGTCAAGGCTTTGGGAATTTTGAAGAATATCTACGGTATGATGACAATTTTTTGGTGTTATGCTTAAGTGAAACTTGGCTGACATTTGAACCCACAGAGCTGGACACACTCAAAGTAATTAACTCTCCTGCCCTAAAAGAAAAATCTTCTGGCAGAGCAAGCGGTGGCCTTTGTATCTATTACCAGTCTTTTCTAAATGTGAAAGTTCTTGATAAGTCTCCATGGTGGATAGTCTGTCATTGTAGTTTCAAAAACATACAATTCATCTTATATTCTGTATATTTCAAACCTTCTCTAGATTTAATCCATTTACTGGACAGCTTTCAAGCAGTTCTTGATGAAACTTTTGAAAAATATCATAACGTTCCTTCTATAATTGGTGGTGACTTTAATTGTCGGGTTGCCGACTGTAGTTCAATACCGATAGAACTGCTTGAAAATACTGATTTATTTGAAAACAGACTCAGCATGGATGCAGTTTTGAACACAAGAGGGCGTGATATACTTGATTTCATGCAGACCAATGGTTTCTCTCTATTAAATGGCAGAACTTCACTAGACAGGCCTGCTCAGTTCACGCACATTTCACATAATGGTGACAGTGTTATTGATTTGGTATTCATTTCAAACTCAGCACTTGATTTTGTTCGCAATCTGCAAGTTCTCAATAACGAGCTTATCTCCGATCACTTCCCCGTTTCTATGTCTATTTTGAAAAACATTGAAACAAATCGTATGGAGAAAAATAACATTTTGGCCCCAAAACTAACTGCATTAAACTGGAAAGATTCTCTTCTTCTTGACTACAAACAAGCTATGAGAAATTCAAATAGAATTTACTATATTCCTGATATCGAAGCATCTTACAAAAATTTATGCTCTGCGATTTACGAAATATCAAGTCTTTTGAACCTGCAGAAACATGTTCATACATCTCCACCATCTGAAAAAATTATTAATAATATGCCTTGGTTCGACTTGGAATGCATTGAATCTAAACGTAATCTGAAGAATCATTTGAAGCAACTCAAAAATGAAAATTTCTCTGCCGATCGTAAAAAAATATTTTTAGATGCGAAGCGTTCACATAAAAAATTGCTCAAGCTTAAAAAGCAAGCTTTTCAGCAATCACTACTACGTACCCTCAATAATAGTAATAACTCTAGGACCTTCTGGAATACTATTAAAGCTTTCAATCAAAGAAAACCTTCGAAATCACTGAGTATACAAATATGGGAAAACTTTTATTCTGAAATATATCCCCCACGCATGATAGATAATACGCGATATATTGATGCACGTCATCCTTTTCTTGATGCTGAAATCACAACCAATGAAATATACAAAGTCACAAATGCTTGTAAAAACAACAAATCCCCTGGTTCTGACGGTATTACGTATGAATTCATAAAATATCTACCACATAACTGGATTCTGTATTTAACTGGCCTGTTCAATTGCATATTAGAAACTGCAACTGTACCTAGTAGCTGGAGTAGTATTATTTTATCCATGATTCATAAAAAAGGGCCTGCAGACGATCCTTCGAATTACAGAGGAATTGCTTTAGTAAACTCGCCAGCAAAGATTCTTACGCATATAATCCTTAACAGGTTGACTAGCTGGATTGAAAACCATGCAATCCTACCTGAGAATCAGTCTGGGTTCCGAAGAGATAGGGGCTGTTTGGATAATGTATATACTCTGAACTGCATAATACAGTTACATCTCAGGCTCAAAAAAAGGAAAATCTTTGCAGTGTTTGTTGACTACAAACGAGCGTTTGACTCTGTCAACCATACATTGCTCTGGTCGAAACTTTTCACTACTGGTGTTAGTTCTAAGATAATTTACTTGCTCAAAAATATCTACGATAACGCTGAAATGAAAATCAAATCGTCCGAAGGCCTCACGAAATCTTTCGATATCACAACCGGTGTTCTACAAGGAGAATCGCTCAGCCCACTATTATTTGCATTGTTCCTCTCTGATATTGAATCTTTCTTCCGCTCTAATGGTGCGGTAGGAATCAACATTGATAATGAAAATGATCTCTTAATGCTACTCTATGCGGATGATCTGGTAATTTTTGCTGATTCAGAAGTTGATCTCGGACGCAAACTAAGCATCCTAGAACGTTATAGTGATAACAATGCTTTGACAGTTAACGAGAATAAAACTAAGATTATTTGTTTTTCTAGAGGTAATTATAATACTAACAATTCGAGGTTTTTATACAAAAATAACCCTATCGAAATAGTTAGGCAATTCGTATATTTGGGAGTAACATTTTCTTCCTCATCATTTTTCCGTAACATGGCACATACTTCAGCTAATAAGGGTAAACAAGCTGTAGGTGCGGTTTTATCTATAATGGCTAAAGCTAGATTGAATTCCTGGAAATCTAGGGTGAAATTGTTGGACTCGCTTGTTCTGAGTGTGATGACTCATTGTGTACCGACATGGGGCCTACGTTCTGCTGAAATTTTAGAGCGTGTCCAACTCAGTTTTTTCAAAAAAGTTCTATGCCTGTCCGCCAATACTCCAGGGTATGCCATAAGACTTGAAGTGGGAAGAGTAAAAATTTCCTATAATATATTCAAGCAGGTTTTGAATTGGCTCATCAAATTACTTGAAATGAAAGATGATCGTCTCCCCAGACTATGTTTTGAAAGGCTTCTCAACCTCAAAAATACTACAGACATAAGATACAATTGGTCCCAGCAAGTCCTTCAACATCTTGAATTTGCAAACTTTCAACTACCTTTGTCCGAAATCACTGGCAGAATACTCCGTCAAAATAAAAAGACATTACTTTCCAGATATTTGACTCACCTACAAAATGAAGACCGTTCTCTGCTTACCCGCTCGACATTTTTGTCCCTCAACCAATATCTTACTTTTTCTCATGAAACTCAAAGTTACTTACATATGAAGGTTTCACTGCAAGTTATTAGATCAATTTCACAACTCAGGTTAAGTAGTGACTATACTATAAAATTCTCATATCGTGGCTCAACATATCGCATAAACCCAAAGGAAATATGTTCAGTGTGCAACAAGAATGAGTTCGAAACTATACAGCACATTATGTTCGACTGTCCTATTTACACTGCTATGAGGCCCCAAAATACTCCATTTTTGAAAACCATGAACAACTTGGCCGACACTCTCAACAATATCACGCCTTCTTCTGCTAAATCCATATCTGCCCATTTATGTAACATTGTGAAACTCCGCTCATTCATTATGAATGAGTGAAGTACTAATGTTTATATTTCCCTTCCTACAAGATAATTTAATCATTATAATATTGTTTCCCTTGTCTTGGTCATACCTACTTGCTACTGTTACTACTACTTCTTACTTTTGCTCTGTTTTTAAATATATTATTCGCTGAATTGTTAATTGTTGTCCAGTTATATATCAAGTAGGTCGTTCATCAAGGTTGGCCTTATCTAGTTTTGGATAGATACGTTAGTACTCTGCTTTTAAGAACACAAACTATGTACAATGCACATCTTCAAATAGGTTGCTTATTTCTAACTTATAAAATACCAGACGTAAATTTTGTACTTATATAGGTATACAATTACAAGTATAGGAATTTGATATAACTGTGTAAACTCCTTGTTTATAAAACTGTGAGTTTTTAGAAAACAATAAATGGATTGATTGATTGATTGATTGATTTTCCCTCCGCCCAGCCCGAGATAGTTGTTTTCGCCGCACTTGCGGTGACCCCAAAATATGGTTCTGGTCCTATGAACACAGGTTCGGTTCCCTGTTTGGCGAGGATGTCGGCTTTCTCGTTACCCTCCACCCCCTGGTGTCCAGGCACCCACAGCAAAGTGACTCTGTTGTTAGCACCCAGGCTTTCTAGGGATTCAATGCAGCTCCATACAAGCTTGGAATTTATCTTGCTGGAGCTCAGTGCTTTAAGAGCAGCCTGACTGTCTGATACAATACTGATATTTTTGTTTACTAAAGGTTTATTCGACAACTCTCTAGCACACAATGCAATTGCGAATACCTCCGCCTGAAAGATTGTAGCATATTTGCCGAGATTGACGGAAATTTGAAAGACTTTTTCACGTGTGTCTGAGTGGCCAACATGTCGGAAACCATTCCTAGAGTTTGGTGATTTTTTGTTTCACACAGTATCCCTGAGTGGTCCAGCAGTCGCCCCCCTCTGATTTGATTTTCCAATGACAGGAATCTGTAGGAAACCATCCTGGCTTCCCTCTCCAAGACAATGTGGAGGGGAGTGAGGTTCAGGAGGTTTTCCATCGCTGCCGTTGGAGTAGAGGACATCGCCCCTGTAATGGCCAGGCACGCCAGCCGCTGGAGACCAGCAAGCTTTGCCCTGGCTGTTCCCTGCAGACCTTTAGTCCACCAGACTACCAAGCCATACGTGACCATTGGTTTTACCATTGTTTGGTAAATCCAGTAAATCTGTTTGGGGTTCATTCCCCATGATTTGCCGCATACCCTTCTGAGGTTCCAGAGGGAAAATCTGGCTTTGTTAATAGTTTTTGCCATATGGGCGTTCCAGGTGAGTCTTTTATCTAGGGTGACCCCTAGATATTTCACCTCCGTCGCAAACGGAATGCTCTCTCCATATAGGACAGGCTGACGAAGCTTATCTAGCTTTTGCCTTTTGGTAAAAGGGATGATTACAGTTTTCCGGGGGTTCACAGACATCTGCTCCCTCTCGCACCATCTGTACACAGTATTGAGGGCTTCTTGTAGGCCGTTTGAGATCGTCGCTTCAAATTTCTCTCTTACTATTAGGACGAGATCATCTGCATAGCATTGGAAATCCACCCCCTGCATGGAGAGATCGCTCAGCAGAGAGTCTACCAAAAATGACCACATAAGGGGGGAAAGTACCCCGCCCTGTGGACAACCTTTTGCCGCCCTAAACCTGATCGACCCTCCATGCAGTGATGATATGACGTACCGATTTCCAATCATGGTTTTGATCCAGTTGCATATTTGCCTGCTGATTCCTCTACCTTGCATTGCCATGTAGAGTGATTGTGGTAGGGCGTTATTGAACGCTCCTTCTATGTCTAGGAAGGCTGCCAGCGCAATTTCCTTATGATCTAAGGAATGGCATATTGATGGGGATTTAGGGGATGCTGATTTGTGTATATTCACAACCCTCGCTGTTGACCAGCCTAACGGAATGTAGCTCTACGCCAAACTCGCTCTATATAATTTAACCAGGAGAGGTAGTAAAACTTCTCTACCCTTTTGTAAGAGGGCAGGAAAAACTCCGTCCTCTCCCGGAGACTTGAATGGGGAGAAACAATTCACCGCCCATTCCACTGACTCTGGGGTGACCACCATTGAGGCATTCTTCCAGTCCTCCTTTTTTGGTCGTATTATCGATCCCATTGGAAGTGGAATCTGCTGACGGTCCTCCAGGAGCAGGCTGCCGGGAAAGTGAGTCTGTAGAAGAACCTCTAACGTTTGCCTACCAGAGTCCGTAAAAGAGCCTAGCTTACTTGGGACGATGGATTCATTAACCTATCAGGCGGAATTATAATTCGATAATTCACCCTGTATCTCTGTTATAAAGACTATGAGACTTTTCCTGAAGCTGAACCTGTATTTCCATTCTGCCTGATAGGTCAATGAATCCATCGTCCCAAGTAAGCTCAATACCAAATTTGAGAAAATATGGACGAGTGATAATTCACCCTGTATCTCTGTTATAAAGACTGTGAGACTAAGTAAGTTCTTTCGAACGATCATTTAACAAGAATATATCAAATAATCATAATTGAAAGTGGTTTCATATTTTTAATACTCTTGAAATTGACATACTTTAAGCTTCCTGTTTATGATTGTTACGATGAGAATTGGTGGCGGGAAAACAAAAAGCATCAAATCCAGTTCAGTTTTTCCTCCTCTTCACGATTCCTCTGATGAACTTTGTCAATTATTACATACAGTGTGTTATTTTAATATTTCGAATAAATGTCAATTTTTCCTGAAGCCGAACCTGGATTTTCACTTCGCCCGATAGGTGAATGCATTCAACGTGCCAAGTTTAAGCTCCATACCAAATTTTAGGAAAATATACTGGGTAGTTCAATACTTATAGACAAATGAATAATTATTCGAAATCGATAAATCGCCCTGTATCTCCGTTATGAAAACTCTAAGACCTATCAAATATGGTATTTTCAGAACCACCTTGGTGACCCCTATCTACCATTGAAATATTTCCCTTTACCTGTGAAACACCCTGTATAAACTGTCAACATAGTAGTAGATTATGGTATCAAAATCATATTTCTCTACTGATTACTGCTGGGATGTGTTTAGGAATCAGGGAATCAGAGAAAACTTCAAACTTAACGTCACGTGATGAGTCATAATATTAGGCAGGTATTATATTTTCTCCCTATGGTTTCCAACATTGTCTTTTTAGTTGGAATGGACTATAATGTGATTATAATGCTATTCACGCTTGATCCCCCATTATTCTGAATGAAGCACTTAGTGATTGCTAGAAACCAAGCAAATATAAAACTGAAAAACACAAGATAAATTTCGTGGTTTGTAGATAGTTTGGTCTATTAGACGATTTTTGGTCAAGAGCAGAGTAATGTGGGCGCACTCTGGGACAACGCTCTGTTATTTCGTGAACTATCCATGAAATACTCTGTGGAAAATATCATCTGATTACCAAATAAGTACTTTAGTTTAGGTTAACACTTTGGTGCACTGAAAACACCAGAGTCATTACTAAACGCACCCCTGACAGTTTTCGAATTTCCTATGGATTATTTATCAGTATTTTTTTAAAATTTATTTGAAAACTAAGAGATAACAAGATCCATAATGAGTAATAAACATATGTACAATTATTATATGTGTGACTTGCATGTCAACAAACTTGTATAATTATTAATTATACTTATTAAATAATAATAATAAATGACCTACGCCACGCAATTGATATGTTGACGGTTGTCAAAACCTATTATTTTCTTATATTGATTCTTCACATCTCTCAATTAGAATCCCTTGAAGAAGAAGAGGACACAACTGAGGCCGAATATTGGTATGTATCATTACATGAGTTTTGATGTCGCATTCAAAATGAAACTTTTCAGTTCACGATTATTAACGATCCAAGAGGAAGATGAAGAGCAATATAGCGCCGCTCTATCGTCTGCCAACAATTCTCAATCTGGACTATCTGGGAGAGTGCGAGAGGTACAGTTTGTTTTGTCAATAGAAATGTTATCAAATTGAATTTCATTCGAGTCTTGAAAGAGTACGGACCTCAACTTATTCCTACCACCAACTAATTTCACCTCATTACTTTGTGATGGTTTTAAAGATATTTGAATTTATGATATGTACAAAAATGTGAGATTGAATAGGCTACTGGACTGATAGTGAATAATTTTGGGCATTGAATTACTCCCCTGTGGGCCATGTGTCGATTGGGACCTGAATTGATTTTTGCAACTCTTCTTACGCGTTTTTGCTGTAAATAATGTGTCTATGCGTTGTTTGGAATTGTTGAATTTCTAAGCTCGTTTAAAACGTGCCGTCATAGCCGCCATTTGACCATGCTACGGATATAATCATGGTGACGTCATATCTTATGCTGTTTCCTTGTTGGTCAGGAAATCTTCCATTCCCGTTCGTAAACCAAGGTTATCTGATCACCAATTATTATAATCAAGATATTAGAGAGTTGTTGAGAGTTCTGTCGTTGAATTAAACTACATTCGAATACAATAATCCATTTGACCTAATAGGACGAACCCGCGATATTATAGTAATTAATTTGTAACTTGGCATAATATTTCTTATATTCCATAACAAAACATTATGTAAATATTGGCTATAGAGAATTGGCGATGTTGTGCTGAATGCTGAGAACTGACAAGACCACGCCCACAATCCTGTGTTGTCAGGTTTACCGGATCAAATTATTATCAACACAAATTCATCATAAGCAATAATAATAAGATTTTTCATAGCTAATCAAGGATATTTCTGATACATAATTGAGAATTTATGAATTATTAAATAAATAATATTTCAGAAGTTCCCATTTGTATGCTATGTTGTTTTTTTATCTTTTGAGGCGCACAAAAGGAAATTCGTATAATGTTCGTGGAAGATCGTACGTATTCAGGGAGGATAGGGAGGTGAGGTAGGTGTTGGACTTTTTTTTGTTAACTTTTGAGAATAAGTACTTCTATTGGCAAAGAATTTCAAAGCTTCGTTGTTCCATAGACCAACGAGTTTGGGTAGGGTATTGTTCTAATGAGATCAAAGGATTACTGAGTGTGGCATCAACCATGTGTAAAGTAGATTTTCGCACGGAACAAGGGTCCGAGTTTTTGTGAAGCAGCTGTTGCGATGCATCGGACATGATTTTCCCATGAGAGAGTATTGCTGATGGTAATACCGAGTATATATATATATAGTGGTCTTGGTTTCTGCCCCTACTTATGAAATCGTGACGTCAGGTTTAATTTGCGGTAATTTTCTAGGAATTTGAAAATTAGTAGTTTTGGGACGTATTCATAAACATTAGGGGATATGTTTCTCATCCGATGAATCATAGCCTTGGCTGAATTCCTAGACTCGCTACGCTCGGCTATGAACTATCAGCCGCGGCAGTCAATCTACTACTTTGCTGCCTAGTAAAACAAATAACTATTGACACTGACATTGGGTTAACACAAAATGATGGAGTTTTCAACAAAAAAGTTACACAAAAATGGTTTTATAACATTTGGAGAAGAAATATATATTTCACGCTGCAGTCAATCTACTACTTTGCTGCCTAGTGAAACAAATAATTATTTCTTCATATAAACATATGTCGAGCGAGGTTACAAAAATGGTTATCTGAAATTGTGATCACAATAACGGAACTCTTCTTCTTTTTTGCTTGAAAAATTATGTTTACCTAGTTTTGGGGGAGCTGGAGAGAAGGTCCAGACTTTGTGTAGCTCGGAGGGAATGCATTTTAGCACATATGTTTATACAGGGTGTATCTGAATAACACCGAAAAAATGTTTCCTTGTGACAAGGGAAGATCCAGACTTTGTGTAGCTCGGAGGGAATGCATTTTAGCACATATGTTTATACAGGGTGTATCTGAATAACACCGAAAAAATGTTTCCTTGTGACATACTAGCAAATAAAGTTCATATAAACATGTTTCCTAACTTGCTCCGTTTTTGAGATACAGGATGTTGAAATTGGAAGTATAAATTGTTTTTATTTATAACCTCCATGGTGCCAAAATTCAGAATGGATGGAGACTGGGAAAGCCCCAACATTTCAGAATGATTCTAATGGGGGTTATTGAGTGATCTCAATGAAAGTCTTGAAAACACCTACATCAAAATTTGGAGTCAAATCGAATTTGTATTATTTCCTCAAAAACTAAGCTACATACAAAAATCACACAGAGGATAAAAAATTTGTTATTTCAATAGTTCAATCTAATGAAGATATGAAATTCAGAAAAACCGGTGGTGTACAATGACATTCACCATGAATATCGATAAATTTACCCACTGTGACGTCTCTGAAAATATTATTTCGAATCTAATTGCACTAGAAGAAGCACTATATTACTATTAACAAAACCACAACGTTTTATTGAAATTGATGAAAAGACAATTGAGAAATGAATAGAAAAAATAATTTTCAATAATATCACAAGGAATCACCCCTTGAATTTTTTCGGTGTTATTCAGATACACCCTGTATAAAGAAAACATTCTTATTTTGATCCCAACAATATGTCCTTGAAATATTTACATCTAATTTTGTAACCCTTTATGAGCAACATTCACGTATTGAGTTATAGTGTTTTTATCAATGCATTTTTATTCCAATGGAAGTTACCAGATTATGGTGAACACATTTATCTATTGGTGTTCGAAACTTTTCCAGCAGCTGCTACCAAACTAATATTGGTGAAGACCTTGGTGGATGTGTCAATCTGCTATGAGTATAGGACAATAATTATTAAATAAAGTCACACTCTCATATGAGCAATTCACCAGCACAATACAGGCTGATTCACGGTGGATGGCACAGGATCGTTACTGGAGAACGCAACTCAGGATTATTCTGAAAAGTTGGTGCCTTGGATAATTAGTTGTGTCCTATCGACGTAAAATATTCTGTGTTGCGACGTTGCCGCTTATTGAAAAGTAGCAACAACTTTGATTTTTTAAATGGGACACCGTGTATATTATTCTATTATCAAATTCTTCCTGAAGAGCCACCCACAGTGAATCAGCCTGTATATTGAATTCCCCACAAATTAAGAGGAAATGGGAAATGTTGAGAAAGGGTTTGGCATACCAAAACAACCATGACTCGACCGGCACAACCATAACCAAATACAAACCTGAATAATGTTGAATATTGAATGCATCATGCAAGTGCGACACTGATTTGGGCGGTTATGTAAACATAAACTCTTCTTCTTAGAATAATGACACTCACTCTATTGGTAGTTTTGTATACTTATAAGTAGTAAGGTCCATTCATACAGACTCTACTGACTGGAAATCGGGTTACTGGAAGACAGATGCAATGATAAGCCCGGGCGCACATTGAAACGCCAGCACGTGTTTTTGTAAACAAATTGTTTCATTGGCTATATTCCGAATTCAACTGACAGTACTGAATCTACTGATTTTTCATTCCGAAATCAAAAAAATCACTGAATGTGACAGATGCTTGTGAGCAGATATACTATTCATTCCAAATATTTCGACTCAACATTCTGCTGAAATTGCTGAGTATCAAAAGGTAGTGTGGCTTCAGTAAACTGTCATTATTTTAGAGGAGGAAGGAATCTACCATTTATTTCCGTTGTTAATTATATTATTTTCGATATCAGAAAATACCCGTTATCGAAATACTAAACGCTGAGAATATAATATAGAGATTATATAGAGTATGAAGTAGAAGAGAGGTGACGAAAGAAAAAGCAGCATTGGGTAAATGAATATCTAAATAAACCTGTAATGTTTCCTGAATTCATCATCATTGATGCCATATTACATAAATGTTCAAGAATTCTTCATCACTCGAGCTTGAATAGTCATCGTCAACAATCGAAGAAACTATGAAGGCTACAAGAACCGATTGTTCTTTCATGTCAAATATTATATTTCCAGAATGTCTGTCAAGCAGGAGGCTAAATAATCTAGTTCAGATAAACGAGATACTACATACTGAAGAATTTCACCACCTGATCAACTGCTGCTGACTACTGATGAAAACCATGGAAACGTGTTCCGAATTAAAGCACTGTATTTTTGATTTTATATTTCGGAACACATATTTTCAGCGGAGTCAGTGGATCTGCTGACAGTACTGACCAGTTGAATTCGGAATATAGCCAATGTATCAAAGCAAATTGCGACATAGGCTATATTCCGAATTCAACTGGTCAGTACTGTCAGTAGATCCACTGACTCTGCTGAAAAGCTGTGTTCCGAAATATAAAATCAAAAATACAGTGCTGTAATTCGGAACACGTTTTCATCAGTAATCAGCAGCAGTTGATCAGCTGGTGAAATTTGTAAGTTGTCATTGATCTGGCAGATGCTCCTGCTTGAGCTAAATAAATAACATGCATTTTCTGATATCAAAATGATATTATTAATGTATTATTGATAAGCCAAGACTTAATGTTCGAAAAACAACGGAAATGAATGTGTCATTCCTTTCCCCTCAAAAATAATGACAGTTCACTGAAGCCACACTACCTTTTGATAGTCAGCAATTTCAGCAGAATGTTGAGTCGAAATATTTGGAATTAATAGTATATCTGCTCACGAGTATCTGTCACTTTCAGTCAATTTTTTTGATTTCGGAATGAAAATTCAGCAGATTCAGTACTGTCAGTTGAATTCGGAATATAGCCATAGGGTAGTGCAGGGCAGAACTATGCATCGAATGACCTACGTCATTCAGTGTTCGATACACAGATTTCTGCGCGAGACGTGCAAACGTGTGTGGCTGTGTGAGAGTTTATACAATAATGTATGAGGAATTGATCGAATTGGCCACGAGGGAGACTATAGTATATGATACAAGTCATGCGAATTTTATGAAAACCAAATATATAGATGTTATATATATTTTGTAAATCGGGTGTCTGAAAATTCTAGTTAACTTTGCGACGCCGCATAGAAATTGCAAAAATAAGACTTGGTTGTGCGAACAATGAAAATATCAAAAAAATACAGGGTTTTTAATTTCAAAACATCATAATTCATGTAGCCCCGCGTTAACATAACATCCTGTAGAGATTAACATAATTTTGATTTGTAGACCTTACGATGATGTACTATTTTTCCAAAAAGATCCCTTATTACACTGGAGCTATAAAGCTTCTCCACAATACGTACCGGTAAATTTGATGAAATATTTCAAATAATATTCAAAATTTTATTTTTTTAGATCAGGATATTCCTCGATCCACTTCCAAAGGAAAGCATTGCAGCAAAGAATAACGTCAGTCATAATAGATCGTACCTTAACTGCTCAGTTCCTGATGAACCAAGCACTTCTGCGATGGACGTTAGCAGACAGATTTTAAATTCGTCCTTGGGAAGTCCAGATGATACTATGAAATTGATAACGTCAGCGATAGATTCGCAGACTTTCAGTTTTAATACTTCAACTCCTTTGAAATCTGGTTATTTTCAAGGAAATCGAAGTAGTACCAGCACTCTGAATGACTCAGTTGACCTCAATAGGGTCCAGATGACAAGGGGCAAATATGGCAAGTCTGAGGAGAAACCTCATAAAACAGAATTGGAATCTAACAGTACTGTTATGGTGAGTACTTTCTTCCTTTTTCAGATTTTTAGAATGTAAGAATAAGACTCGACCCTTTGAGACTTCGAAATACCGAGGAACGCTGGTGAAAATCTATATAATTTTAATTTTTTTTCAATTCACTTGTGATGCGTTTTTTTCAAGAGAAATCAAAGAATGAAAAGCAATCTTGAAAAGGCGCGATACTTGCATTTTTTTGTGTAAAAGTCGTTAATAAACGGTTTTCTATTAAGGAGGGGTAGATTTGGAAACTGTAATGAAACAAGATATTATGTGTGTGAGGGTGTGAGATATCAACAATTTTTTTTTCTGCATGTCCATGTATACTTTCAAGGTCAATAAGTCCGTAACGAAGTGCGATAGACATCTTGTTATTTGAAGTACTAACTTTTTTTCCCTAGAATCTGTGGTTGAAATATTTCTATGTAATTTTGGGACATCCTGTATAAATTATATGAGCGAATTTAGGTACATACAATAGTTATTTCAATGCCTAGGCGGAGAAGTAACTTTTTGGCGTGGATAGTTATCGCCAAAGCCGATTCCGGGCGAAGCAAGATAATCTTGAGGTCGCCAAAAAGTTTCGAGGCCGAGCAATCGTCAAAATTATTATTGAATTACTGAAATGCCACCTTGAATGAATCCAAAATATTTTGACAGTTCTTGACACACCGAAAATATGATCTGATCATGAACTGACACTGAATATCGTTTAGAGAGTTTTTGGTTGCCGACCGGCCTGAACGACCGGTCGTTAATGGCACGTGACTGATTACAATGACAAAGTGGATTTGGCAATCTGAAAAACCTTTATGCTTATCGGTCCATTCTGAGCAGAAAACTAAGAATTATTCTGTGTGAAGCTCTAGTGCTGTCTCATATCAACTATGCAGATGTTGTTTATAACCCTGCCCTAACTAGGACTGATAGCTTTCGTTTT
Source organism: Phaedon cochleariae (assembly GCA_918026855.4). Lineage (NCBI taxonomy): Eukaryota > Metazoa > Arthropoda > Insecta > Coleoptera > Chrysomelidae > Phaedon > Phaedon cochleariae. The sequence goes on along the minus strand of OU896714.1, from coordinate 39,396,875 downwards.
CAGAAATTGCAAAATGCGTCCAATTCATATGTGGCTTGAGCAGACGAGATCATGTCACGGATAATCTAAGGGATATCGGATGGCTCAGCATGAAGAATAGAACGCTTCTACATTCCTCATTATTTTTTAAGAAAATAATAACCTCAAAAAAACCAAAATACCTTCACAGAAAAATATAATTATGTTCGTAATCTGAATCTTAGACATAAAGCTTCGTTAACACAATCTTTCATATTCTCAATACCATTCCATTCGAATTCAATAGCTGTAGCCTTTCAAACTTCAAGAAACAAATGAAACAATATTTGTATTAATACGAACTTTACTGCTCAATCGTTAAGATACCGAAAATAACACCTATCCTGATACTTTGAACATCAGAGATAAATTAGGAACCATCTCTTTTATCAGTCATTGAATTTCTCGAGAGAGATTTTGTGGTTGGAATAATTATTTTGAACTGCCTATCAGAAATATTTCGCTCAAATGAATCATACAGTGATGTAACGCTATTTTTGTTGAATTATAAGCAATCTGAGTCATTCATTTAGAAGACTGTAGATACCCTTTCGAGTAATTGGATTGTTTTGAGGTTATATTTTATATTCTTCGACCACATCGACCAACAAAAAGAAAATCATTAACTGGCAACATCGAAATAACGATTCACGAATGTGTTCTGTGTTAATTTGTTGTGGTTTATTTGTTGTTATGATGGAGGTTATGTCAATATTATGTTGAAATAATGGTAGTGGAAGAAAAACAAGTTATTTTGCTTCATCTCAAAAGGAAACACTTAACTTGATGAATGGAAAAAAAGAATGAGACACTTTTATCTGTTGAACAAACATTATGCAGAAGACCGATGTTCCTGTACCAAAAATGATTCTGGCAATATACAATGACTCACTAATTCCTTACCTAAATGTTTTTGTTCATTTTCTGCCCGATAAAAATCTGAACGCATCCTTGAATACGTTCTCTCGTGGCCGTTGATGATTTTCTTGATTTTCCAAATTTTCAATTTCTATTAATTAAGCTGTCATTCTCAAAATAACAAGTGAAGAAAATCAATCAAATGTCTCGCATTCGACATTAATTTGTCGACTGCTTAAGACCACTCTACAATTTGTCTATCGAAAATTTTCGAATGCATCATTTGAGAATGAGCACCCACGTTTTTTGTCCGACAATGTAGAAATCTCGCATGTTGAAAAATATCTCACCATTTGAGAATAGAGTCCCTGGTCTTCAATAAAAAACGTTACCATTTGGAGATCGTTCAATGCGGTCATCAATTAAAAACCCGGCGGTCGAAATGTGGTCCAAGTGGGCTCAATCGGTCGGCAATCAAAAACTCCCGTTGCTATTGACCATTTTACGCAGAATGTGGCCCAAGTTGGAACTAATTCGGGATATCAAATCAAATATTCTTCCATTGGCAAAACAAAATGTTAGCACAAAATTTTAAAATGACAAGTCATTCTTACAGTACACGTTGAAAATTCAAAATTGATATCTGGTTTTCATTAAGTAATTTTATCAAGATAAAAACCATCGATCGATATAATTTTCAGATCGCTATACTGAACAAAATGTAAGTGCGAATATTCATAATTTCCTCATGATCATCCAACAGCACATTTCCTTCTATAATAAAAGGCTTCGAGAACAAATATGTTGAAAAAATGGTGTTGACAGCTTCACAGATAATTCTTTCGTTGAATGGAAGAAAGTAAACACAACCTGAATATATTAGTCAACATAAGGTATTGGATTGGAAGGTGAAGTAGAGGCTAACATCATCATGAGAAAAATCAAATATATTGTGTCAGTGTTTTTTGACCATATTATAATATTAGAAATGCTTCTTGTGTAATAATGATTATATCTAAGATACATTGAGATGGAGATTTTCTATTGTTCAAAATACACCAAGATATACACCTTCACGAATTCACATTCTCGCGAGGTACTATCCACACCAGATTCGGATACATGTAATTGAATATTATTAGGTATTCATTCAATTTTCGTTTCGTCCTCTACAATTTGATTGACTGTAAACTGGATGATTAGTACATGGTAACAAAAAATGAAGCAATAGTATAAATACCTGGCGGAGAGAATCTAGAGATACCAGATTTTGTTTTCCAGGTGGATAATTTGGTGAAATCTACACAGTTTTTCACGGTCTAGGCTCTCCTTGACCAGAATGAACGCTGTAAAATTCTCTGTGTTCGTACGGCATGATTTCATTCAAACCTCTGCCTGATTGCCCAATATTTTTTATCCATTCCCTCCTTCCGTGGATGTCTTTTGGAAACTCTTAAAATGATCATTTTTTTGCTTATTTCAGAAGTATTTTCTTATCCGTTGATCACACATTTATATCCGGGTTCTCCTTCTTTTCCTTTTTTCCAATTCCAACAGAAGTTCGAAATTTCTGATTCGAATTCGATCTCACATTTTCTTGACATGACAGCACTGAACGTGACAGAATTTGAACATATTGTGAAATGTCAGAATCTTGAATGTTGCCAATAAATAGAAAACAAATAATGATATCGAATATGTCAAAAACAGCGCTCGGCGTAAAATGGTCTATTGTCGTAGTTTTGGAATATCAAATTCGGAAGTGACGTCTAGTTTGACGGCCGCTGCTTTTCGCGGGAATCAATGTTACCAAGTGGCGCTCGGTTTTCATCGTTCCATGTCAAAGACACGTCAAAACTGGGGAAAAACAAACTCAATCCTCACTCAATGTACTCAATCCCATCAGTGCCATTAGCTTGTGTACTGTGTATGTACTGATAAGAGTGATGAGTTTTCAAATTTCTTGAAATTAATTTTCAATATTCGATCGAAAACGCTAAAGCTGCCTGTTTTAGATGTTCTCTTGGCAGATATTTTGCTCTATTTAAATGGAAAAATCCGACCAGTAGTGGAAGGAGAAGCAGCTCTCCATGCTAATCATGTGATTTTGTGTGAGGCAGAAGACTTCAACAAAAGGCATATTTTTGCACTTTGTCTAAAAACTTCGGCGATGAAATCTTCCCCACATGAAGTAAAATTGAAGTTGGGATCCAGATGAACTCCTGTAGAACAATGAATTTGTATTTGTTCATGCAAGCAGGACAATCTGGGTATTGTAAACATGTTGTAGCTGTTCTTTTATATGTCAATTGATTGTCTCGTCATAATTAGTTTGAATTGTTTGAACTATCTCCAATTCTTCACCCGTTCACTGTTCACTAAACTAATGAAAATGTAATAATGTAAAAAAATTAACCAACTCAACCATCATCACTACCAACAATGCCAACACTTTATGCCATTGACAAGTTTGACTACAGCTACAGCAAGCTGAATGCAATGTAGTCTATGCACTTTATCCATAGACAACAGTTTGTTTTCCCCCAGTTTGAAGTTCGTATTATGTAACCTAGATGTCGCCCACTTCGTGAATCTCGCGAATAGGTAACGGCTGCGAAGTTGTACCTCGCGTACTATGTAGAGAACGCGAACTACTCTATTAGCGTACGATTGCACGAAAAATATTTCTGATACACTATGGTAGTAAAGAATAACAAGAGCAAAACTCATTGAATTCTATGAGGGTAAATATTCATATTCTCGCCAGTTAGCATCACTACAGCGTGAGGTATATGTCAAAGTCAAAAGATTTCTTTCGAAAATTCATTGAACTAAATCCAGTGTAGTTATTTTACTGAAGAGACGAATATTTATCAACACGTCAAATGTCCTATTTCAGTCTCCCAGTAGTGTGTCGTCTGTTCGTAAACTGCCAAGTATATCTGATGATGACACCAGTTTTTTTGCCTCCACCAGTATGGACTCGGAAGCTAGAAAAGTGGATACTTTGAAAAGGTGAGCAAATTTTTCTGTTCATATACACTTCTTCAAGAAACCAATGCACCGCCAAAAGTAGCTAAAAGTTTAGGAAACATTTTCGTCAAAACTAGTTGTCCGATTTTGACGTTTTTTATTTTGAATGACATATTATTTCCTTCTGAACATTGGTATGCAAACTGTATTCGCATAAGAATACCGGGTGTATCAATTATAGCGTGTTTTTTTTTCATGAATTTCGTAATACCCTGTGGAGTGTAACAGTTATGTTATTTTTTTTTTCTTTGAGTATTTGAGTATTTATGCAATAGCCATGAACAGTCATATGGTTTACATACATTTTCAGGTACAAAATGAGCTTTAAAAGCTTGTGTGTGCACCAGTCACATTTACAACAGATAATTCACCTATGAGTGAATTCGCTAATGAATCGTCTTATATACTAATATCTGGACTAATATGGAACTAATATAATATACAATCTGAATATATACAATATATTATGCAATATATGTCAAACTGATAACTAGATATTGAGTTTGCTTTTTAAAATCCAAGATGATATTTTATTTTTGATTTTTTGTATGGTTTGCCTTTGAGTTCGTTTGGCAGTAATGGCAGTATGTTATATATTTTTGGTGCTATATAAAATATTCTTCGTTGAATGGTTACATAAGATGTAGTAGGAACAATTACCTTTTCATTTGTTACTGATCTAGTTGTTATAACATGATTAACTTTCGGTACATTCATTTTTGATAGATATCTTACAACAGATTTTAAGTATAATTGAGAAGAACACCTGCATCTTCAAAGAGTTTGTCAGTAAGAAATGTTTTATTTCTGAACATTATAATTTTTGAAATGTATTTTTGTGTTACTTTTAAAGGAGTCATGACATTAGCATAAGCTGAACCCCAGGCTGAGATTCCATATGATAACACAGACTCTACCAGAGCCCTATAAATATTGATAATGCTGTTCCTATCCAAAATTTGTCGAAGTTGATAGAATTTATAATATAACTTTCTAATTTTTAATACAACATTCAATGTGATAGTTCCACTTCATGTGTGGGTCAAAGTAAGTTCCTAAATACTTGATTCTATTATTAAATTCAATTTTTAAATTACATTGACAATTATTCATTTCTTCACAATTGGGTTTATGAAATATCAGCGATTCTTTTTCAGGGAGGTTCTTTTTTGTTAAAGCAAAATACATGAAGTTGGACTTATCAACAGATGTTCCTAACATCTGGCACTAAATAAAATGACAGTGTCATCAGCGTATGCCACAACTTTCGTATCTGTACCTAACTCTAAATTAAGGATCTCATTAATGTATACATCGAAAAATAACGGCCCCAACACAGTCCCCTGTGGCACTCCGTAAATAGTCGTTTTCTCGCTACTCGTAGTATTATTAACTTTGACTGTTTGGGTCCGATTTTTAAGGAAAGATTCAATTAGGTCTGCCGCTTTACCTCTGATATCACATATTTTCAATTTATCCAATAATATATTATGGGAAACCGTATCAAACGCTTTCTTCAAGTCAACAAATACGGCAATCACCTTTTTGCTTTTATCCATTAAATTATCTATTGTGTTTGATACTTCAAAAATTGCGTCATTAGTGCTAAGACCCGTCCTGAATCCTTAGTCCTGAGTCCTTATCTTATAGAATGTTATGCTTATCGAGAAATTCTGTGAGTCTCGTTTTAAGGCATTTTTCGTGATTTTTCACCAAGTTATTGATGACAGATATAGGGCGATAATTCAAAGTACACTTTAGCCTCATCTTTTTTCAACATTCCTTCTTGAGATTCACTTCATTATCTTTTTTATTCCTCCAGAAACACAATTTTATAGCATAACATGGTTTTATTGAATTCGATTGCACAAAAGCACAAAAGTAGCAGGCTATGGTCTGGAAAGGCATTTCTTTTACTGGTCGCATGGAACTTGTGATCATAAATGGAAGCCTCACAGCAGAAAGATACATTTCGGTGATTTTAGAACCACATATAGTGTGAGGATTTTTGTTGATGCAAGATAATTCCAGGCCTTACGTCGAGTTGTGAGAAATTATCTAGAGAAAATCTGTATCGCTATCATGGCATGGTCCGCTCGGAGCCTGGATTTAAATCCCATTGAGAATCTCTTGGACATTCTTGGGACAAGATTACAAGAGGAATGTAATTTGAATACTTTGCAAAACGCATGGCCGAGACGGATGATTCAAACTTGGGAAGACCTGGACCAAGATGACATTAGGTGTCTTATTTTGGGTATAGGCCGTCTTTACCAAGAAGTTCTTCGGGCTCGCGGAGGATATACTCGCTACTGACACTTTCGTTTAACTTGTGACTTCGCATTATGTTTCGTTTTTTCGATATTTAATTTTCTATAAAATCATGTAATGCTATAAAATGGTGTTTCTCGAGTGATAGGAAAGATAATGGGGTGAATCCAAAGTCGAAAAGTTGAAAAAAGATAAAGCTACACTGTGATTTCAATTCTATCTCGATAGTGTAACTACTACACCCTACAGGGTATTACAAATTTCATGAAAAATTGTTACATCTGGTATATATAAAAAGAGGTTTTTATGCGAATACAGTTTCCACACCGATTTTGAGAAGGAAATATCTCATCATCCAAAACAAAAATCGTCCAAATCTGACAAAAATATTTCTTGAACTTTTGACTACTTTTTGGCGGTGTATTAATATCTTGGGGAGGTGTTATTATTTATCAGTAATAAGATGAAAAAAAGCTCTTACATTTTACAATTAATAATGTCAACCAAGATTAGATACTTTATCTTGTAGATTTGTCATAAAGAATATGATTTAGCTAATTTATGTCAATATACTCAAACGTTTTGGCTGGTTTTTCTTAGTATCACCAATACTAGTCAGTTTCTTTATCTATCTGTTATCCGAATTCTTGAGATTATACAAGAAATTACCCAATTGTTGTGTTATGTATTTACCAAAATATATTGCATAGGTACAAAATTACATCACTTCCGTACTGATTAGTTTTATCAGTAAATTCATAGAAAACCATTAACACTTATTAGCAATATTCTTGTGGTACCTTCTCTCTGATTTCTGGGATTTTCTCCTCATTCATACTCATGAAAATAATCAGTTTATTTCAATATACAGTATGTGTAGTAACAAATATCAGATGAATTCGCTTCAAAATGTCACTGCGTTTAAAAATTCCACTGTTAGAGTACCTTGAAGATGATTGTAATGGATATTCAGTGCCACTTCATTTTGAAAAATGTTCGAAAGAAAGGAATATACAGAAATAAAAAAATCAATTAGTTTTTGTCGTTCTGAGAAGGAATCAACTCTTATTTCAACATAAAAATGAAAAATTGTTTTTGCAAATGATTTTTTAATTCTCTCTTTTTGACACATCTCAGTGATATATAAGAATAGAATAATGTGTGAGTTACAGGGAGTTAGATCTTGAATTTGCCATTTTAATGTTCGGATATTATGAGTGAGTACCATGTTCTATATCAACTAAACAACTCCGTTCAACAGAATAATACAAGCGGAAACTGATTTTTTATGTTTCCTTTTTTCCTATGATTTTAATATCATTCCACTCTGCCATATTATGTTGTTCAATTTCAGTATTCTTCTTGTGTTCTTTCGTCCTTACCACTTGTATCATACTTTTCACAAGCACAAGGTATACTGTTGATTCATTTCTCCGATGATTGTTCTTCATTTTTCAATTCTGTTCAAGTTTAATTTTTTTCAGATATGCCGAGAATGTATTGTATTTTTTTATTATTATCATTACCTTTGGAATACAGCCAGGTTAACTTTTAAAGAAAAAATCACCTTTTTAAAAACTTAACACCCTGTATCTCGTGAACAAAGCATTTTTTGGCCCATATGAACTATACAAATTTGAAATCCTTTGTATTTATGAATTAGTACTAACCTCCGAACGGGGTGAGTAGACTTATCTCTTCTGGGAATAATTAAATAGAAGTGGAATATAATAATAATGTTTAATTGATCAATAATGGATACGATACTAGTAGTTATAAAGTTATAGCAAAATATCATTATTTTGTTTTCATCGATTAATTATCAATGCTAGTAACTATCTAAACTTTCTCACACATATGTATGCCATGTGGAATGAGTCCATAAAATCATCTCCATCTTCGAATAGTTACTTTGATTAATGCTCTCGTGTAATTATAGTTATTATTGAAGTGAAAAACATACTAACAAACGACTTACAAATATCCTCGAAATAAAAGCAGGATAGCCGGCTGAAAATTTCGACCGTCGTCTTATTACGAAATAACATGTCCCGAAGGCATGTATCATACATATACATTGTATTTACATACATTGTATGGAATTGTAAATCTCGAAACCCTACCAGTGCCATCCCTTGATCTGAGTCAAATCCGCCGTACAGAGATTTTTGTTGCTACCGCTATACCGGTCATACATTCGTCACGTAATAACGAGTCGAAAAAAGTGCAGATGGAAGAGGATAATGCCCCCTTCGCGAATATACAAACGTGCCGTGATTCAAACTGATCTAAGTTAGTGGCAGAGCATCAATATTTCCCACAATCTTCAAAGATAATATCCGATAGATCATCGGTTCGATAATTTGGTTCATCGGATATTATCTTTCGACTGGCGAAATATTCTTGAAAATATTCACTTTCTGCCACTAACTTGAATCAGTTTGCATTTTGTTTCAACTCGTTGACACGTGACATAAGTATGTCTGGAACAGCGGTTGCAAAAGATCGTTGTGCCGAGAATTTGACTCAACTTGAGGGATGGTACAGGAATGGGTTTTGAGATCTACCATTCAATTAGTATCGGATGGCTTGATTCTTGTCTCGTTATCAAATCGCAAAATTTATTGCAAATTACCGCACAGGAAAGTGCCATATTTCAATCATTTTGCTCAGAATATTGATTTGCACAGGTGCCGTTCGTAAAATACAATGTAGCTACTTGCCTTTGGAACATATACCATTTCGTTATCAGATGACGGACTATAAGATGACAGTCAACTCTAAGTTAGTGTCACTTGGTTTTTTTTTGACGAATATCCAAATAAGTTATGGAAACCATCCATTCTCAAAGTGGTCCAGTATTTTTCAAAAGGAGAAAAAGAACAAACTCAAAGTCGGTCGACCACAAAATTTAATATAAAACACTCCTGTGTGTGATTAGTTTTCGGCACCATGGCCATCTTCAGACACGATAGTAAGGAAGAAGTACCGGGAAATTACAAAGATCTTAAATCTAAGACAATATGTCAGCTGAGAAAGTACATACCTTTTTTTGGAGTAATAACTACATAACTAAAAAAAATTTAAACAGGTTGTATTTAGAAAAATCATCCCGGTTTGAGATTAAATGACTTTGAAGCGACTAAAAATCCAAAAGAACCTAACTAGGAGTAAGTTTAAAATCGGTAATTGAATTAAAGGAGAATTAATAAAAATATACTTGAAGAGCTTCATCTCCATTCGAGGCAAGCCATCGAAAGGAAAGGCATAGAGAGGCAGAATTATAAATGTTGATTTGACTTTGACATTTGACATGACAGTGTTAACAAGTTTGAAGTCAGGATGCAATTTAAATATGAAAAACGAGTAGAATCAAAGCAAACATTAACTAGTTTTGACTTCAATACTGTTTGCTTCGATTCTAATCGTTTTTCATATGTATTTTGGTTTTCATTCAGACTTCAAAATTGTCAACATTGTCATGTCAAATATCAAATTTGAACCAACATTTATAATTATGCCTCTCTAAGGGCTGGTTGCATGATGCTGTCTGTTAATCTGTTAATTTAACGAATAATCCACTCTTCTAACTCATCAGCTAAGGTAGACGTTGCTATGGATACAAACAAATCAAATATTTATTCGTCTGTTAAACGATTTATGCAACCGGCCCTGTCTTTCCTTTAGATGGCTTGCCTCGAATGGAGATGAGGCTCTTTGAGTAGATTTGTATTAATTCTTGCTTAATTCACTCACCGATGTTGAACCTACTCTTAGTTAAGTTATTTTGGCTTTTCAGTCGTTTCAAAGTCATTTAATCTCAAAGAACCTGATTCAAAAATTGTATTTAGTTATTACTTCAAAAAAAGGTATGTACGTTCTCAGCTGACATATTGTCTTAGATTTAAGATCTTTGTGATTTCCAGATACTTCTTCCTTACTATTGTGTCTGAAAATGGCCATGATGCCAAAACTATCACACACATGAGTGTTTCATATTAAATTTTGTGGTCGACCGACTTTGAGTTTGTTTCTTTTTCTCCTTTTGGAATATCCAAATAAGGCTACTGCGTCGTACCATTGCGATTTCTTGTCGTTTCTACCGCATCTGAATATTTCAATCAGGTAAGAAGATCAAAAGGCTGGATTGACTTCATGAGCTCCATGTATAATACCTAGTTAATATACAGAGGACAACTAATATCTACATACATTAAATAATTACGCTACTAAATTAGGCCTCATTAATGCCCCCATGCCATTGCCGAATGGCGAGCCACTAGAGCGCAACAATTCTGTGGCCCCATTCCAGGCTCCTGATAACGGGGCCATTACCAGCCTGAAGGGATCCGGTGTTCCGTTCACTCCAGAGTTGAGTGCCAATTGGATCGGCCTGAATATCGCATCGATGACATTGCTGAATGGCAAGCCATTGGAAGATCCATTCGAGGCTCCTAATATCGGAGCTAATGCCATCCTGAAGGCATCCAACGTTCCGTTTGCGCCAGAGCCAAATGGTCTCATGGCCGTCTCAATGAAATCGCTTGATGAGCGCAAAAAGTCTGAAACCCCATTAGATGCTCCTGTGAGTGGTGGTGAATCCGGCCCACTGGGATTCTGTGTTGCGTTCCCTCCAGGGTTCAATGCTGATCGAAATTGCCTCAGCATCGCCTGAATCACATTGCCGAATGGCGAGCCAGTTGAGCGCAATAATTCCGAAAATCCATTCCATACCCCTAATATTGGCGCTGAAGCCAACCCAACTGGATCTGGAGTTCCATTCATTCCAGAGTTGAGTGCTGATTGGAATGGTTCTATCATTGCCTGAACAATATTGCCGAAAGGAGAGCCAGTTGTGCGCAAAAATTCCGAAGCACCGTTCAATACTCCTAATATTGGTGCTGAAACTAACCTAATTGGATTTGTTGTTTCGTTTATTCCAGAGCTGAGTGCTGATTGGATTGGCCTAATTACTGCCTGAATAATATTGCCGAATGGAGAGCCAGTTGTGCGCAAAAATTCGGAAGCACCATTCAATACTCCTAATATTGGTGCTGAAACTAACCCAATTGGATTTGTTGTTCCGTTTATTCCAGAGTTGAGTGCTGATTGGAATGGTCCTATTACTGCCTGAATAATATTGCCGAATGGCGAGCCAGTCGAACGCAAAAATTGTGAGGTTCCATTCCATAACCCTAATATTGGGGCTGAAGTCAACCCAATTGGATTAGGTATTCCGTTCATTCCAGAATTAAGTGCTGCTTGGAATGGCTCGATGACTGCCTGAATTATATTGCCGAATGGAGAGCCAGTTGTGCGCAAAAATTCGGAAACCCCATTCAATACTCCTAATATTGGTGCTGAAAACAAACCAATTGGATTTGGCGTTCCGTTCATTCCTGAGTTGAGTGCTGATTGGAATGGCTCTATCAATGCTTGAATAATATTGCCGAATGGCGAGCCAGTTGAACGCAAAAATTGTGAAGTTCCATTCCATAACCCTAATATTGGTGCTGAAGTCAACCCAATTGGATTTGGTATTCCGTTTATTCCAGAGTTGAGTGCTGATTGGAGTGGCCCTATTACTGACTGAATAATATTGCCGAATGGAGAACCAGTTGTGCGCAAAAATTCCGAAGCTCCATTCAACACTCCTAATATTGGTGCTGAAGCCAACCCGATTGGATTTGGTGATCCGAATACTCCTGAGTTCAGTGCTGATTGGAATGGCCTTGTGACTGCCTGAATAATATTTCCGAAGGGCAAGCCAATTGTTCGCAAAAATTCTGTAGCCCCATTCCATGCTCCCAATATTGGTGCTGAAGTCAACCCAATTGGATTCGGTATTCCATTCAACCCAGAGTTGAGTGCTGATTGGAATGGCCTCATTATTTCCTCAATAACATTGCTAAATGCCAAGCCATTTGAGCGCAACAACTCTATAGTCCCATTCCATGCCCCTGATACTGGTGCTAAAGCTAACCCAATGGGATTTGGTACACCGTTTCCCCCAGAGTTCAGTGCTGATTCGAATGGCCTCACTACTGCCTCAAAAACATTGCCGTATGGCGAGCCAATTGAACGCAAGAACGCTGAAGCGCCATTCAATACTCCTGTTATTGGTGCTGATGCCAATCCAACGAAATTTGGTGTTCCGTCTACTCCAGAGTTGAGTGCTGATTGGAATGGCCTCAGGATTGCCTCAATTGCATTGCCGAATGGTGAGCCGGTTGAACGCAAGAATTCCGAAGCTCCATTCAATACTCCTAATATTGGTGCTGAAACTAACCCAATGAAATTTGGTATTCCGTTCACTCCAGAGTTTAGTGCTGATTGGAATGGTCTAATGATCCCCTCAATAACATTGCCAAATGGTGATCCAGATGAACTCAAAAATTGTGAGGTTCCATTCCATAACCCTAATATTGGTGCTGAAACCAACTCAATGGGATTCGGTGTTCCATTCACTCCAGGGTTGAGTGCTGATTGGAATGGCCTCAGGAATGCGTCAATTGCATTGCCGAATGGCGAGCCAGTTGAACGCAAGAATTCCGACGCTCCATTCCATACCCCTAATATTGGTGCTGAAGCTAACCCAACGAGATTTGGTGTTCCGTTCACTCCTGAGTTTAGTGCTGATTGGAATGGTCTAATGATCCCCTCAATCACATTGCCGAATGGTGAGCCAGTTGAGCGCAAAAATTCTGTAATACCATTCGATGCCCCTAATATTGGTGCAAAAACCAACCCGATTGGATTCGGTGTTCCGTTTATTCCAGAGTTTAGTGCTGTTTGGAATGGCCTTATTATTGCGTCAATAACGTTGCCGAGTGGTGAGCCAGTTGAGCGCAACAGTTGTGAAGCTCCGTTCCAGGCTCCTGTTATTGGTGCTAGTAGTAACTCGAAAGCGTTTGGTGTTGCGTTCACTCCAGGGTTAAGTGCTGATTGGAATGGCCTTATTATTGCGTCAGTGATATTGCCGAACGGCGAGCCAGTAGAGCGTAGAAATTCAGAAGCCCCATTCCAGACCCCAAGTATTGGTGCTACAGCCAACCCGATGGGATTCGGTGTTCCGTTTACTCCTGAGTTGAGGGCTAATTGAAATGGCCTTATTATTGCGTCAGTGATATTGCCGAACGGCGAGCCAGTAGAGCGTAGAAATTCTGAAGCTCCATTCCAGACTCCAAGTATTGGTGCTAAAGCGAACCCAATGGGATTCGGTGTTCCGTTTACTCCTGAGGTGAAGGCTTGTTGGAACGGCCTCAACACTGCTTCAATGATATTGCCGAATGGTGCTCTGTTTTGAACTTCGGCGAGTCTCGAAAAGAAAGGCCCCATCAATGTCGAGTGAATACTGGAATTTGAGGTATCGGAGCTCATATTGACTAGACGAAATATATCCGATGCAACGTTGCTGGCTCCAGGTATCGAGGAGAATGGCGCTAGTAGTGGCAGAATACTATCGCCGAACCTAGAGCGAAGAGCTGCCAAAGATGCCGAAATGAAATTAACCCTGTTCAAAAGATCCGATCGGATATAATCTTGCAGTGGTCCAAACCCGATATTTCTAGATATTATTGATAGTGGATTGTTTTCCGCGATAGGAAAAAATGCATTCAGAGGGTTATTGGTGCCAGAAGGAAATATTCCACCTGAAGGATTGTTGCCATCAGAAGGACCGTTAGGTGGAAATAATCCCATGAGAGGATTGTTCGCGATTTGAGAAGCTATCGAACCAAGAGGATTCATGCCATTAGGAGGAAAGATCCCTGCAAGAGGATTGATGCCATTAGGAGGAAAGATCCCTGTAAGAGGATTGGTGCCATTGAGAGGTAATATTCCCATAAGTGGATTGTTGCTAGCAATTTGAGAAGCTATCGAACCAAGTGGATTGATGCCATTAGGAGGAAAAATCCCTGTAAGAGGATTGGTGCCATTAGGAGGAAAGATACCTGTAAGAGGATTGGTGCCATTAGGAGGAAATATTCCTGTAAGAGGATTGAGGTTGGCTATTTGAGAACCTATAGAGCCGAAAGGATTGGTCAAGTTTGGAGTAAATACACCCATAAGAGGATTGTGGTTGGCGATTTGAGAAGCTATCGCGCCAAGTGGATTGGTGTTATTAACAGGAAACATTCCCGTAAAAGGATTGTTGTTGGCGATTTGAGAAGCAATCGAGCCAATTGGATTGTTGCCATTGAAAGGAGATATTCCAGTGAAAGGATTATTATTCGCCAATTGGGAAGCCATTGCGCCAAGTGGATTGGTGCCGTTTGGAGAAAATATTCCCGTGAGCGGATTGTTGTTCGCCATTTGAGAAGCCATTGCACCAAGTTGATTGGTTCCGTTCGGAGGAAATAGTCCCGTTAAAGGATTGTTGTTCGCTATTTGTGAAGCCATTGAACCAAGTGGATTGGTTCCGTTCGGAGGAAATAGTCCCGTTAAAGGATTGTTGTTCGCTATTTGTGAAGTCATTGCTCCAAGTGGATTTGTTCCATTTAGAGGAGATAGTCCCGTGAGGTTGTTGTTCGCCATTTGAGAAGCCATCGAGCCAAGAGGATTGGTACCATTAAGAGTAACCAATCCTGTAAGAGGATTGTTGTTTGCGATTTGAGATCCAACTGCATTAAAAGGATTGTTGTTTGCTATTTGAGATCCGATTGCATTGAGAGGGTTGTTGTTTGCGATTTGAGATCCAATTGCATTGAGAGGATTGTTGTTTGCGATCTGAGATCCAAATAAATTCAGAGGATTGTTGCTGAAGTTAGGGGCGATGCCATTCCCAATTATATTCAAAGGATTAAATGCCCTAAGTGCGTTATTAACAGTGTTCGTGGCGTCTTGAAATCCATTATTGAGTGTCGAGCCGATAGAACCCAAAGGTGATGTTCCTTGGTTGGCGAAGTTTCCGAATCCTGCGGGCATCAGGTCGCTGCCGGCGTTGTTGTTGCTAGGGTTCAGGAGGTTGAAGGGACTTTGCATTCCAGACCTGCCCATTTCTGTGAAATAATTAGTAAATACCGGGTAATTTAAATTTGACGCCACCATTGGGATCTCGGAAACTATAGGAGATACGAAGATGGTAAAACTGAAAATTTGTAAAAACTTTTCTGGCATAGTCGTTGAATAATATCAAAATTAATAAAACACACTTTTTCCCTGCTATACAATGACATTTTCAGATTCACCATCCGACGTTTCATCTTTACGCCACCATTATCAATTTTATTTTTTCTTATGAGCTCCATATCTGACTTTCATTAATAATGATAAATTTTGCTCTTCTGATTTTAACGATGTATAACACGTTATACTTCGCAACCTCCAAAGCTTGGATATTTGAAAAAATATATTGTTTTTGTAATTGACCTTGACTCAGTCAATAACAGCATAGTTGAAGAATGTCGGTCTATAAGAAGAAGGGATGTAATAAGGGCTGTAAACAATTTAGGACAGAGCAAATGCTGACAAGTTAATTAAATAGTTTCATCATGTCTGCTTCTTTTGGAGAAATCATTTTACGTTTATTATTATTCTGAAAGAGTGACAGCAGACGTGAAAAATGATGATGTTCAACAAATCGACTATTTTGACGAGTGTCATTTGACTGCAGTGGAGTGCAATGGTACATATGTTAGGGGTAGGCAAAAATTTAAAAATGTGAAATGCAAAAAACAAAGATGGAGATGATCCGACATTGAGCCGTTCCGTTTTCGTAGTAAATCCTGAGATGTTGCCTATTCACAAAACTAAATTGGGAATGTGACCAATGGTTGTCGCACTATCACATTTCGCCAATAAATCTGTAAATTTCAGAATGTCGGCACAATTTCATCCAAAAAAGTAGCCGTAATTGCGATAAATCATCACACCTGGCAACATTGAGTCCCTGACCGTCTTCCGTATGCGCTCTTATTATTGTTCGTAATCGCTCAGATCCCCGGCCGGTGGAAATCGGCCCGCTCTGCGTCGCCACGGCTCGAGTGTCAATGGCTTGCTGGTCGAAAGCAATGCTTTTTCGCTGCATATCAATTTCTATTGATCAGGCCAATTGTTTTGTTTTTATTTTTAATGGGATGCTTATTTGCTTACACAGAGTAGAGTGCCAATAACGGTGGCGCAGCGGCTGGTTTATATTCGTTTTTACGGATTGTATTGTATTATCATGAAGAGAGGTTTTTTTGTCGGATTTTTGAAGTCTGAATTTAACAGATCTTATTAGTTGCTTACCTCTAGTATTGTATTTATGGAAGTCGGCATTTATGTCAAAATTATTTTTCTTCTTGAGTATCTCAAGGATTGACTGAAAAATATAAATCGAGGGTACCGTCATGACTCTTAGAGTTAGAAAATGAGGTCTACAAGAGTCAGCATAGCCTATACCTGCTATGCTTATTATTGCGCCATAGGATATTCGTGAATGAAAGAATGCATAATATGCCGCTAATTGGGCACGAGGACTGATAATAGTTCTCAATTTCTGTAGTAGAAATATGTATTTTGATAAATTTACTCACAGCTGCTCCGTGTGAGTTGACTAATTTAGTTTGTCATCCAGTGTGATGGGGAGCAGTTTCACACTATTGCCATTAGCTTCCTGAGTATTAGAGGTGAATACGATATGTTGTGTTTTATTCTTGTTTAGTTTCAGGTTGTTTACTCTGAACCAGGTTTCGACTTTTTTTATTGTTCTTTAGTTCTGACCTATTTTCACACGAGCTTGTGAGAGTTCTGTCATCCGCGAAAGCAACACATCCATATGGGACATATTTGGGAAAAGGTCATTTATATATATAATAAATAATAGTGGGCCCAGCACTGAACCCTGTGGAACCCCATATTTCATTATCTCGAAATCAGATACACTATTTGAGTTCAATGCAACGCAAAGTTGTCTATTTGATAGATAAGATGAGAAGAGTGAGAGAGTTACTCCCCTGATACCATACCCTTTCTAGTTTTTTAGTGAGTAATGAAGTGTGACACACAATCGAATGCTTTTGTCAATTCACATAGAGCAGCTGGAGTGTGTTCACAGTTTCAAATCCTTCAATGATTTCATCAACTATTATATGCCCGCAAAAGGGAACTGTGTATCGATAATTGGAATTTTTCTGGGGTAGGCAATGAATGCGCAACTTTACCCTAATTTAACCATCCTCATATCTTCTATTGTTTCTGAGATCCCAATGTTGAGGATTGAATTTGAAACACCCGGTATAAACTGATGGACGAATTGAGTGGTCCACCTGAATATTTCACGGTCTTTTGAAATCAAAACCTTCGAAAAATACTGGTCAGACTGTGGAATTATTTGTTTCGAGCTGTATAATAATTTAGGTTCAAGATTCGACATCTACAGGGTGAAATCAAAAACAATATTTTCAAAGTCATCCCTTTTACAAGATGAAAAATTTTTTTTTCGCGGCGGCGTTTTGTGAATGTTTGATGTGATTTGACAGAACGTTTTCGAGATTTTTTCTGCTAGCCGATCTAAAAAACATTGGATATTTTTTATTGCAATAGATTTGATGCCAGGTTCCTTAGTGAATCATAGCCATTACATGATCGTTTCAGACACTATTTTTTCTATCACCAATGAATAATAAAAACAAAAATTAATTTCTTACTATTCATATTTCAACATAAGTATTTCATCGTCATCATTCCTTGAATCGTCAGTACTTTTGACGCGTTGTCATTGGATGTCATTTGAAATTAAATGTCAAACAACTCTAGTAAGTGAGATAGAAACTAAGTTCCACTTATTTATACCCAAGTACGCGTTCCTATTGGCCGAAAATCCGTCTCATAATGAAAAGTACGTGTCTTCATTGCTCAAATTCTGTATCATAATTAAATAAGAAATCGGTTGTAGATACTTAATTCTACGGGAGTAGAAAATAGCTATTTATATATCAAGGTGGTAAAGGTATCCATTTTCTTCCGCGTGTAAACACACATGGGAGCAAATGAACCTTGAGGTTATGAGTTCTGTGGAAAAAACCTAGCCAGTGCCACCTGTAGCTGCTCGGTGCTAGAGTTCGGAACACGCTATTTGATTTGGATAGAGCATGCAATATTCAGGTGGACTTCATTTGTCAATCAGTTTTCTTTACTAGAAAAACGATATTTTTCAAGTGAATCATGATTATTATTAATATTATTGTAGATTCTCTTACCCGGCATCCGCGGAAAACCAAGATTGAGTAATCCTTGGCTGGAACATTTCTCGAGAGCAACTGAAATCAATTACTTTTTGTTACATTACTTGCATGATCATATTGTCATATTATCATAAAATGAGCCGACTGAAAGGAGGAGACCTTGATTGTTTATACACTTTCTTCCAAATGCATATCCGAAAATATCCTAACAATTTCGTGAATTTGGATGGAACAAATATTTGAAATATGATGCTTGTGCGTGTCACTATTATGAAAATGACATTAGAGAAGGGGTATAAGATATGTAATTCGATAGTATATTGTTTAACTAGCACGGTATAATACTCATGCTGCGAATCATACGAAATTCGTAATTTTTCGGCTTGTAGCCATCTGATTTTCTGAGAACTGCTCGTCTATTAGAGAGAGCTGTCATTGCTTAAAATTTGACATTTCATTGGAGATGAGATTTTGTGAAATAATAACACAATGAAGTCATTGTGATATCAGATACGGAAATGAAATTGATGACATACAAAGTTCCTCATTGATTTATCGAAGACAATAAAACAAGAACAATTTGGTTTCATAGCCGTAGAAAGTAGTATATTGTTCAACGAGCATGGAATGACAGTGATTCTAGTAGGAAATTAGCATTCCGTGCGAGTTTCACACTATTATTTTTCTACGACTGTAACAGGTAACAGCGGCCTTTTTGATTTCTTCGTCTTGTAGCCATTTGATTTTCTCTTGAGTTCTGCTCATCTATTAGACAGAGCTGCCATTGCTTGAAATTTGAAATTCTCTGGGTGATGAGATTTTTTCGAAATAATAACACAATGGTGTCATTGTGATATCAGATACGGCAATAAAATTGATGACATACAAAGTACCTCAGTGATGTATCGAACACAGTAAAACAAGAGCAATTTTGTGTTATAGCCGTAGAAAAAATATATTCTGAATGAGGTGTTCAGAATGTTTTGCGGTTGTTAGAAAAGTAAAGATTCTCACATAGTTAATGACATTGTTGGTATGGTAGACGAGGATTTTTTTCATTCCATTTCTTCATTCAATGTTATTATTTGTTATTTACAAAATCTCGAAATAATACTCTAGGAGTACTGAGTACCAGGAATGCACACTTTTTTTCGAACATTATAAAAACAAGTATTGTCAAATTATCAAAGATATCATTTCGATCCTGGTTGTTGAGATCAGATTCTTTACATGGAACAATAAATTTCGTTTTGGGCAACAATTATTTTTCTTGATATTTTGTATTTTATTATTTCTTATTTTTCACCAAAAACCATCATTTATGTGATCTGTTTCGTATTTCTTCAGTTTCTGTAGGTTGGCCAAACCATATTATACAGATTTATTAAAACTAACCGGCATAGAGGATTGTTATGTAGAATTTCCAATTCGAAAAATTCGAAAATAGTTATTTATGTATTAAGTGAATTATGAGGGCCTTAATTACCGATGGCAAAGTTTGCGTCCCGAGGGCCTCTGGCCCGAGGGACAGCAATTGCCAGAGGTTATTAAGGCTCTATAATTCCCGTGATACATAGATAATTTTATTTCTGACTGATTTCATTCATTAGATACCTTCCCGATTGGAAGTTAGACATGTTTTTCCGTATAGTTTCAATGTCATCAGAACGTCAGATGATGATCTTGACTACCGCGAATAGGAGATTCCTTATTGTTACGTTATTGCGTGGTTGTTGCTATGCATTTCTTATTTAATTTTAGCTAGAGGGAATTATAGCATCTATAACATCCCAAGGGAGTTATGACCCTCATTATAGATATCGTAACTATGACGATATAAGCTTATAATGTCACTGTCAGAAATAAATATAATTTCAAGATGCTCGATATTTCGAAAATTAGGAATGTTATAGGACTTTGGAAAAATTATTGAAATAACACTCACCTTCATTGTCGTTGAATTCAGATAACGATGAAATGCCTCTTAAAATAATTTTAATTTCAATTTGGTTTCTTCCTGAAATCTTCAAAGATGAGAAAGTGAAAATTTTATATTTTTTAACATACTCATATTCCTTCTGTTCAAAAAATTTCACAGACTATCGATTGAATTTCTCTCTTACGTCTTGTAAATAGTATTATTTCAAGATCAGTAGCATTTTGGGTCAAATCATCTGATTTGCCTCTACCACAAATTTATTGAAATAATATAATTTATATTCATAGGTAAGTGGAGAGTATATCCCAATAGTTTGGATTAATTTCTGAATCATAATATTCTTACTGTAAGTGTCTTTTGAGAAAATATTCACACACATATCTGCACTCAGCGAAAAACAAATTAAATTTCATATAGGTAATCAGGTGACAGTATTCCCAAAAGTTCAAAAAAGTTGAGAGTTTTCTAGGCAAAATGATTTCAATAACTTATTAGAAAAATACTGAAAACGTGAATTCCGATGTTCTTTATAAAATTTTTATTTTGTCTGGTAATGATTGATCGTGAATGGAAAAGAATGGTGCTTGATTTTTGACATGAAAGTAAGTGAAACTAGAAAAATAAGTAGTAATTGTAATCGTTATGAGACATCATTTCAGCCCAGCAAGATTGATTACCCTTGCTACCACGTCGATAACATATTCAAGGTTTTTATCTGATTACGACAATGGTGTTGGTGAGTGTTCTTTCCACTGGATTGGCAGCAGTTGAACTATCACTTATAATCTCGCTAGCAGCAGAATTATTTCCTATACTTTTTTCAAGGCCACGCATGTTTTTCAAGGCCACGAATGTTCCAAAGGTCATGAGTAGTTTTCAAGGTCACGAATATTTTTGTTGGTAGAAAATTATCCCGAGTCGATAACGAAATCAAGGTCACGAATGTTTTTAGGACGAGGGACATTTTCTATCAAGAAAAACATGAGTGATACTGAGAACAAAATATCAGAAATTAATTCAGCTGCGTGGGAGATTCGGTAAGAAAATTTCATAAATTGGAGTTGCTTTTGATATGATGAGAAGATGGACCCCACGACCCATTCTGAGTAGATGTCAAATAAAATTTGACACTTAGGTGTAACTCGTTTTTATAACTGATATGTGAGAAACATTAAATACCATTTTTTTCATCTGAAATCCAATGTCTTCATAGTTTTAAATTCAAATAACACTTGAAAAAACATATTTCCGATGAGTTTAGTTATAAATGAAGCACAATATTTTTACAATAGAAGTTGATTATATTTGCTAGTAACTAAGATGCATTACTTAAATTTCAGGAACATTAAAAACATTAATTCGATTTCGAACATCATATCTGATATTGAATGTCCATCTAGTTTCAAATGAAACTTAAAAAAAATATTTTCTATAACGCACTATATTTTCACAAAAAAAGTTGATTTCAATTGTGAGTGACTAAGGTTGATTACTAAAATTTCAGAAACATTCAAAACATTAATTCGTTTTCAACCATAACATCTGATATTACATGTCTAAATAGTTTCAAATGATATACTGAGTTTTGTCAATAGATATGAAGGCGCTTCATTGTCGACAGAATAATTGTCACATTAATTCCTTAAGTTAAAAGGACCGAACAAAATTATCACGATAGTCACCCGTTGCTATAAGCAACGTAATTGAAATGGAGCCTTCTGATTGGTTCAAAATAAATTTATGAAATTTTGCCGGAATTTTATTTTCCACATGTTGATTTTTGCCAATCCACTATACACATTCCAAAAAACCTGCACTTCCGATAACACCATTTTTGACACTCATCGAACTGAACCGAAACACTTCTCTCCCGTTTTTCCTCACTGTTGCACTTATGCCCAAGGGATTCCATAAAGTCACAAAAGATCACCGCAAGCATTATTATAACATCATTATTATCGTTTAGTTGTCGACTATCATTTATTATATTTTGTTTCGTTTTTGACTCACCTAATATAAATATTAAGATATATGAAGCTCTCATTTTGTATAGAGCTTCCTTTAAAATAATGGCCTAGGAATCGATAATATAGCTACTTATACCCCATCATTTATCGATATTTTACATACTAATTGAACCATTGAAGGTAATAATGTCACACTCTATAGACCAAAAATATGCTCGAACACATAAATTTTCATATGAAGTAGAAAATTATAACGTTTAGAGTTTACCATTAACTACGTTTTCATAAGGTTGAACGGTGTGACAAAAATTAGTGAAAATCAAGGCAAAGAGAGATTGAATCTACATAAAGTACAGAACAAAAGAGGAAGGTACGTATGTACATTCATCAAAAAACGCCAATCCAATAATGTGTTTATATCCACTGTTCATTGATACATTCCCATAGTACAGTCGTCCTCTGATGAATTATCATCATCCGTTTGAAATCTGATTTCCGCTTGTGCTTGTACTTGTGATGCAGGTAGATTATCAATTGTAAAAATATCCTCCGCTCCAGAATCTTCATCTGTAATTTCAGCCGTTGCATTTTCTGGTGGTGACATAGTAATTTCATCAACAGTTTCAGCAGTTTCAACAACATCTTCTAACATACCAAGAGCTTCGTTAAGAGAGAAACGTCTGAAATGAAATAGCATTGATAGACCTTTATTTGCCTGATGTACTATATTTAGTACATCCCCAAAACTCGTTCTTGAAAAAATATCATTTATCAGAATAATGGATGTATCTAATCAATTCACGATATAATCATCATTCATCATATTATTACTAGCCACTGGTGAAATCCATCATTATTTTCCATACTTCAAATCGACTTACCTAGCAAAGGTTACACCGAATTCAGCCATTTCTATTTATATCTATTATTTGAAAAAATCGAATTCGCACTTCCACTCCCCAGAACTCACTATGTCCGCACAGGCACAATGACCTGACTATACTGAAGCCAAAAATCCGCTATAAGTTGAGAGTTGTTGGGACCGTACTAAATATAGTACAATAGGCACATCTGAGTTAGACAAAGGTTGAGAATAGGAATTGAAGGAAATTTGGCATCATAATTCGGTTTGTGTAAAAAAATATATGGTGTTTGAAAACAATAATATTGTAAAACTTTTTCTAACAGAATCGAATATGGACCTCCGTTTTCTTAAGTCAGCAATCCAATAAAGCATTGATGAAATAATCAGCTTCTGGAACAGTGTCGTTTGGGAATGATTCAACAGTAAAATTAATTCCGACGTATAGTTAGCGAGGTTTCGACAGTGGCAGAGTAGTTCAGCTATTGCCTCTCAGAGGGCTCCACAGCAAAACTACCGTGTTGCGCTCTTACGAATAATATAAGAAGTAACACAAAGATTACAGTTCTCCTTTTATTCATTTCTTCTTCCTGTTTTTGTTTCCGAGTCTGGGGCACAAATATGTCGGAGTGCTGAGCATGCGCTCTGATCATTTCGGTTGACGTAAGACTTGGTAAGACACTGTGGGAAGACATATCAGCTGATTCAGCTTATTTGCTTCTGTATGATTTTGCTAATTGTGGATTCGTATCCACTTGTTTTATTTAAATTGGTTTAGAAAACAATCAATTGGTGAATACTCCATGACTCGAACAGTTATCAGTCATAATAACATCGGAAATATCCATAGAATCCCATAACACAGGTGAACCATGTCGAAACTTCAGTGTTTCAGGACATCAGGACCGTTTTGGGGAAATGTCCATGTGCTTGAATTATTACTTGCAGCTTTGAATGACAATCTCAACCTCATAATAATTATGATATGCTGGAGACATTTTGAGGGAATTTATTTCAAATGATATAACAAGAAATAATGATTTGATGCTGTGGCGTAAACATATTATAATAACAAGGTTTGACATCAGGTTTCCATTATTGAATCAAATCTCAAGGAAGAGAAGAGTAATTCTGAATTTTAATTTTTTCATGGGAAACCTACTTTGAGGGAATTTTTTGCGTTTTTGGAACTGTGGATTCATTTCAGCAATTAATGAGGAGTAGAAATGCCAAGAAAATGGTGTTTTCATCCAAATATAATGAATGAAAATCTCTTTAAGAATTAGAAATTATAATTCATGTTCTTCCCTAAATGTATCCGAAGTTTCTTCCTGAGCGATTTTTGCAAATTAGATTGCCTTCCCCAGTTTTCTTCCTATAGGCGATTTTCTCTACAAGATATTTTTCCAAGAGTTTTGCATGAGATTTCATTCTAGATCCTTCAATTATCACAAAAATATTCAATGTCAATTTTTTTTATCTCTTGGAGCGCACGAAAGGAAATTCCTATAATGTTCGTGGAACATCGTGCGTACCTAGGAAGGATAGGGTGTTGGATTTTTTTGTAACTTTTCGAAAAATATTGGCTGTATATAAAATGTATGATAACACTTGAGACTTCATTTATTTCAACAAAAATGTCTGCATCAGATTTCATCATTATTAATATCATTTGATTCAAAAATAATATCGAATGTAAATCAATAATAATATATTTTTCGCCAATTGAGAACGGAATTGAAATATGTCATCCTCCAATATATTACGAAGGTTATCATATGAGAAACTTATTATAGTTGAAGCAATCAATTAGATTACTATTTTTGAAGTCAACTGGTTTTCAAAGTAATATCTTCAAAAAAATAACTTGTATTATACACATATAACAGATATTCATAATAAAGGAATTAGTCTTCGCAGAAAATCCACTGATACTTGTACTGACAAGCCCGTACAAATTCCGATGTTGCAATGTGCATTATCGTACTGATTATTATTTTGAATTCGATGATTTTTAGTTATCCAATATAATTCGTTTTTCTACTTTCATTGGAAAACGTTAATAGTCATTTCTGATCGAAATATATTTTTGAATCACTTTAGAATGAACTGCGCTGATCTTGTTTTTTTCCTTTAATTCCTCGACCTAATATAAAAAGTACATTACAAAATACGTAGAATATCACAATCAAGCTTCAAAATACGTTATTTCAATCCTAATAAACAAATTTTGACTCGAATATGAATTGCTCTGTATAATGACATTGATACTTTTTTGGAATACATAATCATACATTATAGATAGTGATAATTATTGAAACATTCAAATACCCAGTTAGCCTAGAATTGATAGTAGTCATCTCGTGACGTATTTTTCATGACTGATTGAGAAAAATGTTTATTCAATAATTCCTTGTGATCTTTTTCCGTGGACAGCTGACGTATGAAATATCAATGAGTGTATATTATCTGTATGTTAATCAGGAAGGTGGAATATTTTTTTCTCCAGATTTTTTGGGATTTTCTCTACTAGTCGGTCTGATTCGCTAGGAAGTGTTTAACACGGTGGCTAAATTAGTAACGTTGTTATTAAGAACTTCTTTAACCACCCCAGATTTTCCACTATTGATATTTGCTATTCTATAAAAACAACA
Organism: Phaedon cochleariae; assembly: GCA_918026855.4. Classification (NCBI taxonomy): domain Eukaryota; kingdom Metazoa; phylum Arthropoda; class Insecta; order Coleoptera; family Chrysomelidae; genus Phaedon; species Phaedon cochleariae. The sequence goes on along the minus strand of OU896714.1, from coordinate 39,371,106 downwards.
TTTATCAACGTGGTTAGTTTTTTACATTTCCACTGAGTGGTATAAAAATAAAGCTGTGAAGTTAGTCATTCATCAACTATATTATTAATTTCTGCCTTTTTAACGTCAATTTAACCTACAAATTAATTTACTCTACAAGCACTAAGTTGAGACATTGCTACATTAGAATCAGTCCCCCTGATAGGATCCTCGTGCAAGCAATAAATGTAAGGCAGCAAGTATCTGAAATACTAGGCATTAGTTATAAATATTCTCTAAGTATTCTCTATACCTACTGGTATATTACAAAAACTCAACTGAGATTCACTTCTACATGTAGTAGGATAAAAGTAGCCAATTAACGTCTTTCATTCGAGGTTCTATTAATGGTATCAAAACCTCTAAGACCAATACTTTTGGAATGTGATAACATTTTCAAAATTAAAGGATGGACCTGTTGAATCTCTCTAAATGCTATTGTTTGATGCTATCCTTCTAGTGAAATAGGTATTTTTTCTTGTGTTCACAAATAATTAGGTAGATATTTCATACTTTCTTGCCGTAGAATTACCTCTTGTGCAACATCTAGCATTAACAGATGAACATTTCCTTGAAATAGTGCTACAGTTCTTTATTAAAAACCTTCACCACTCCACAAATCACCAGAAAAGGATGGCGGATATCTGCCACTATAAAAAGTGGAAAAAAACATATCAAGTTGTTGATTTATTATCCATCTAGGCCTTAGAGAATCAGAAAATCTTTGAGTGGTTCAAATAACCACTGACCTTCATATTAACCACCCGAATGACAGTTGTTCAAATAACCACGCTCTTAGTGAATCGGACCCATTGTCTATAAATTAAAATTTCAATAGGTATATGATGTGTAGTGAGAATGAATCAGTTGATTTGTCCCAAAATGTTCTTATTTTGAAATACGTTTAAAGAAGGGGAATTTAGATATATTGAAAAAATTTCAAATTTTCCACTCAGTTTCAGATGTCTTGGATGGTGATAATTTTATAGTGAAAACTGTGTTCAAAATAAAAATACAATGAGATCAATTCTTACTCGCGAAAGCCGAGAAATGAAAAACAAAGAAAAATGTATTTACAGTATACCTTGTGTTTGTGGAAAGTATTATACATGTGGAACAAAGAGACCTCTCTCAGCAAGGATTAAATGACAGAAGAATAATATGAAAAAAAGACACAACACAAATCTTGGTCAGCTAAACATATCCTCACGGAAAATGGACTTCATATGGCAGAGTGGAATGATTCAGTATGAGTTGATAAAATCAACCGAAGCATATTCGTCCCCGGAACGTTCAAGAAAAAATTTATAATTTTTTTATATATCTATTCCTCTTCTTTAAACATTTTTTGAACCAAGGTTCCGATGACTATCAATGAATCAATGGCCAAACTTCAAGGGGTGATTATTTGGATAATTCTCAGACGAATAGATCTATAAAGATGGGTCCAGAAATGCTTCGTTTTCAAGATACAGTTGCGTAGACCAGAGTCGCTGAACTATTCATTGATCTATCTAAAGCCTAGTTATATGCCGTTGGCATAAGAGGGGATATGTTATCATGTATAATATCTAATCTCAAATTCCGAAAGATTTTTGTAAACATGCCTGAAGCGAGATCAGATATGCACAGTGTTGACCTTGGAGTTCCACAAGGCTCGGTCCTAGGTCCGCTCATCTTCCTGTTATTCATAAACGACTTACCGTTTCACGTGAAATCTGAATGCATAGTCTTATTCGCAGAAGATACATCTATCGCAAAGGAAGCCGATAACCTTTTGGAACTCCAAGATGAGCTGAATTTAGCTGCCAATGTGCTCACAAATTGGGGTAAAAATAATTAACTACTTGTCAATTCTGAAAAAACTGCTCTCATTCGATTCTTTGGAAAAAAATGCGTGGAAAAACTTTTGAATATTCCTGTGAATGATGCAATCATAGCACCTTCAAATGGAACACAGCTTAAGAGGGTTTTGGATCAAAAATCTTTAATAAATTAAGAATTATTTGGCTTATATTCAACCTCAAGAGAACAGATTCATGTAAACCTTATTTCAAAGGCACAAAATACTGACTTCATTGCATATACATCCACGGCTTAGTAACTTTTTTAATGAAGAATGAAGCTTCAATATCAACAACTAATGGTCAACAGCACATATATCCAACGAGAAATGGGGATTCAATAAAAATGACGAAGCATATTACTAATCTTTTCGAAAAATCACCCATTTCTTATAAGATCTTTTTCGATTGTCTGCCCATCGAGAACAGGTCGCTACTAAATCCGAGAAGTCTAAAGCAAAAGACGATAGAATTTCTTACTAATCAGGGATTTTCATGTAATTTACTATTTTGTTTCCTACAGCTTGTTTGTTATTATATTAACCACTTCATGTGAATGTTTAATCATGCTTTTTTCATGATTTTGTTGTTGTTGACTTTTCCTTGACCAATGTAAAATGGTCTATTGGATGAATACATATTCCATTATATTCTATTCTATTCTACAAGGTCTCTAAGTTTCAGTAAAAAATCATATTTTATTAATTACGCAAAATTCTGTTTTCCGATTTCAATGAAACTTGGTGGTTTTGTTAACACTATCAAGAAGCTTGTTTTGGTGTAATAATTAGATTCAAAATAATGATTCCAGTGGCGTCTCAGTGGGTTAACTTTTTGATATTTATGGTGAATAAGGTACCTACGTCTCATTTTTTTTCAAGTTCGATATTCTTATCAGATTAAACAATTGAAAATACAACTTTCTTGACCCGTGTTATGTTTTTGTAGATCACTCATTTTCTGAGGAAATAATGAAAAATTGATCCGATTCCAAATTTTAATGTAAGCACCCATCGGGATTACCCAATAACCTCAATGAGTATTATTCTGAAAATTTGAGACTTTCTCAGTCACCAACCAAACTGAATTTTGCCATAATGACAGCTTATACAAGGTAATCATGAAAAACAACTATCACTTGATGAAATGATCCCTCTCGAAGTTTGTCACAGACTTAAATAACACCCTGTATTGAACTCATTTTTTTATTTATAGAAACCAGGAGAGAAAATTACAAAAAATCTGGAGAAATGAATGTGTCACCTCCTCAATTAACCTACAGATAGTATATATGAGTATCTGCGTTTGATAGGTTTTTTTAATAGTGAGAATGCTATTCAATAAAACAAATTCGATTATCTGATTTATGGTTTATTCACCAGTGAACATTAATCTACTCACTTAACTATCGAATAAGAGTTGACAAACCGTTCCATATCATTGATATCGGAGCGAATAATAGTCGAATGAAACCCAGTAGGGACCGGAAAGGTAATAATACTGGGTAAAACGCTGCCCTAACGATATTCGATGCGATGCTGATTCCAAAATTTATTAGTGATCGGAAAGGCGTCGACAGTGTATAAACGACGTTCCAGATTACTTTTATCGGTGAAAATACAAGCCTTATGGCGCCCCATACTGTGTTTATTCCAAGATTGAGTATGGTTAGGAAAGGAGTCAATATTGTCGAAATGACATTGAAGAATATCGAGGCAACAAAACTCTTAAGGACGATAGCAGTATTGAAGATACCTTTTATTGGGACGAATGCCACCCTTATGATACCCAATACTATCTTTATCGCTAAAGTTAATACTGATCTCAATATTGTCCAAATGCCACCGATGATCAGAGAGCCGCCAGAGCTCAAAAGTCCGTAAATACCGTTCCATATAGGGGTTAATACAGCGCTCAATCCGAATCTGATTATCGAGCCGAGAGGCCCTAGAAGTATCAAAAGCGCTCGATTGTTGAATATGGGTGATATAAATTGCCAGAGCTCAGAAAGAGCATCTCTTACTAAGGAGATAACCCCTCCGAAGAAATCTGACACTCGGGAATCTTCATCAGATAGTGCTGCCCGCAGAGGCCCCAACGCTCTTGCAACCTCGCTTCCTCCATTGGCGATTTCCGATTGGATAGCGCTGCGCAAACCCGAAATGCTGATATTGCCACTGCTGGCTCCTGGCACAGAGTAGATCGCCCTTCCGATGATATCCGATATAGCAGTTCCACCTCCAGTGAGTGCTGCTCGCAGGTTACCCAATGTGGCCGCTGTGGTGTTATCACCATTGTCGATCGCCATATCGATAAAGCCCACTAATTCACTCAGACTGATCATACCGTCATTGGTTGCCTGCGAGATCACTCGCCTGATGACGTCCGATCCGCTGGAAGTACCGTTGAATATGCGAGAAGCTATGTCTCCGATGCCCGGTAACGAGGAAACCACTCTTTCAATAGCAGAAGCTGCTAGCCTGAAGCCATTGTCGAAAATTGAACGGATAGATCCCAGAAGCGAGGAAATATCATCGCCGTTGAGGAGAGATTGTATCAGCGTTGACAGCTGACGTGCACCGCTCTGTAAGCCTGGGATGAACGATGCTATACTCGACGAGAAGAAGGATATAACGTTCCTGGCTATGGCACTGAAAGGGTCTGTAGAATTGCCTGCCAGTATGTCTCTGAAGATGTCGGCGCCGGGCAGGTGCAGAGATTCGGCTGTTGACGTCAGCGCTCCGGCGATTCCGATGAAGGGACTTAGCGCCGAAGAGGCTATGTTTCTGAACGCGTCGATACCGTCGTCGATAGCATCGTCGATTCTGCTGACGATGCCAGAGCTGGTTGGGCTTGGGCCTGAGGAGATGAGGCCGCCATTGGAGTCGTTGCTGGTCGGGTTCAGGATGTCGAATAGGTCTCCTGCAGAGCTGCCATTGACTGTGAAATAATATTGATGATGTTATGTCAGGTTGCAACTTGAAAGTTGGTTCAAATAGGCTTGTATGTCGGGTTGAATAATCATACAACTTATGCATTCGTTGGTGTCTGTTAACAGCTAGTTTCTGTATACCAGTAGTCGGTAGTACCGGTAGCTTGATTCAGTTGTATCAGTTTATTAGTGAAATGAATACAATCATGGCGATTTCATTCAGGCTGCTCACTTTTCATTCTAAAATTATCAGTGTAGCTCAACACATAGGTTGGCAATTACTGTATTCCAGCAGATTCGTGACATTATTGTAAGAATTGCAAATTTAATGATAGAAGCAATCAATTTGGTACATATATACAACATAATATATGTAGAGGTTTGATTTTGGATATATCGCCATCTTTGATTTCCCCTATATACAGGGTCCCGCCGAGTTGACAGTATTGCTATTTCCTAAAATTTATTTATTTTCTTGGTTGATATTAGAGGAATAAATTTGAAATTTTCTGTGGGCAGGTAATTGATCATGACAAAAGATTTGGGTTTGTCAGAAATATTCTATCCTCATTAATCTCAGAGAGGTACCATGAAACTTTTGTTTTTCCATTGGGCGCCATATATGTTTCGTATACCAATGAATTGAGCTAAAAAGTCCCTCCACAGCCATGTGTAACATGTTGACATTTCCACAAGAAACAGCACCAAAAAACAGTAAAAACATTTTCAAATGTGGTAGGCCATGATAATAGTAACAAATTATCAGTCGTGATGAATACAGAATCAATACTTCATCATAGCCATGAATAACACGAAACATTTTTATGCAAAAATTGGAAAAATGCACATAAAAAACAAGAATAAAACATTTTCGTTAAATAATCAAAATGCTCTGTTACCTTTAACTTATTAAAGGTTTTCATTTAATGTTAAATTTAGACTTGATAATAAATTAACTCATCCTCAAATATTGAATTTGATATCAGTATTAATTCTATAGAAACTATCTTCCGGACTACTGCTGTATCGGTACAAGCGAATCCCAATTTTCATATTTCGAATGCATCAATACTCTACTTACAGAGTACTTCGATGGATATATTTGTTAAATAATATGAGTGTCAATCATTCTGTATAATATTCAAGACTAGAACAAGATAGTGTTTTATATGAAAACAATAGTTATCGTCGATAAGTTATTCTTGTGTCATTATTATGTATGTCAGTTGAAGATATGTGGCATCGACGTTTAGGTCATGCAAATAAAGATGCTATGACGAAGCTGGGATTAAAACCATTATCAACAATTTGTTCACCCTGTGTTGAAGGGAAGGCAACAAGATCGCCATTTCCACCAAATGAAAACCATACTAGAAATATCGGTGAGTTACTTCATAGTGATATATGTGGCCCAATCACACCGAACACATTTGATGGTGGAAAATATTTTCAAGTAATCTTGGATGATTTTTCTCATTTTTTGGTGGTTAAAATTTTGAAATACAAAAATGAAGCTGAAGAAAACCTCAAAGAGTATGTGCAGGAATTTGAAAGACAGAACAATACTAAAGTTAAAGGATTTAGACTCGATAATGGTGGTGAATTTTCTTCGAAACATTTTCAAGATTTTTGTAAACAAAAAGGAATAAAACTGCAATACACAATGCCTTATAGTCCACAGGCAAATGGAAAATCTGAAAGAATGAACCGAACCCTTTTGAATATGATAAGAACGAAAATTATTGAATCAGGTATACCAAAGTCATTATGGGGCGAAGCATTGAAGTGTTCTGCATACGAACTGAATAGAACACCCACATCAGCACTGTCCAAATGTCAAACCCCATCAGATATATGGAATGGTAGGAATGATATCAGTAAACTGAGAATTTTTGGGTGCAGAACATGGTATACTATTGTGCCAAGAAGAAATAAGTTAGACCCGAAATCAAGGAAAGCTGTTATGGTTGGATATTGTGGAGGAGGTTATAGATTATGGTTACCAGAAGAAAATAAAATTATTAGATCCAGAGATGTTCGTTTTGATGAAAATCTAATGGAGTATAAAATTAAAACAAGGAAGGAAAATGAATATACGGTGAAAAATAACATACATTGCTCAGATGAGATCAAAGACAGCAATGATGGTGATGAAAATGATATAGAAATGGTAGAAAAAGAAAAGAATCAAGAACAAGAAGTAGGTAATCAGAATGAGCAAGAAGTGAGGCAAGAAGAACCACTAGTTACAAGATCAGGAAGAAATGTAACTGTGCCAAAATATTTAAGTGACTATGAAATATATGTTGCCTATTGTTTACTTTCTGCAACAGAAGAAGAGCCAAGAACATTTCAAGAGGCTGTAAAATCACATGAATGGCAACAGGCCATCAATAGTGAATTAGAATCACACAAAAATTTGCAAACTTGGACACCAGTTGAGCTACCAGAAGGAAAACAGGCTATTGACACCCGATGGGTATTCAAAGTCAAAGAAAATGGTAAGAAGAAAGCTCGATTAGTTGCGAAGGGTTTTCAAGTACCCAATGAAGGTGAAGAATTCAGCTACTCTCCTGTTTGTCGACTTCCTACAATTAGAATCATGTTGTCAATTTCTGTGCAGAGAAATTTTACTCTGAGACAAATAGATGTGCCAACAGCTTTTCTAAATGGTTTGCTAGATAATGAAGTGTTTATCAAGAAACCAGAAGGCCTAAAGTGCAATTCACAGTATTTGAAGTTGAATCGTGCTTTATATGGTTTACGAAATGCACCAAAATGCTGGAATATAAAATTTACAGAAGTAATGATGAAATTACAGTTCCGAAGGTCAGAATATGACTATTGTCTGTACGTTAAAGATGATGTATATTTAGTGCTTTTCGTTGATGATGCTTTGATTGCTGGACCAGACTCCAAAGTTCAAGAATTGATTCAAGACTTGTATCATGAGTTTAAAGTCAAAAATATAAACGAAGTGACTCTATTCTTAGGAATGGAAATATCAAAAATTGAAAATGGACTGAAGGTCAATCAAACAAAGATGATTTCAAGACTGATCAGCGAATTTAACATGACAGAATGTCATCCTATCGAAACCCCAATGGAGAAAAACTTTCAAGTAGATGAAAATGAATCAGTTTTGGAAAATGTTCCTTACAGAAGACTTATTTGTTGTTTGATGTATTTATCTATTGTCAGCAGACCAGATATTGCCTATAGTGTATCTTTCTTAAGCAGATATCTAGATCATCCAACAATGCAGCTCTGGAAGGCTGGCAAGAGAATTCTGCGTTACCTAAATACTACAAGAGGCTATGGTTTGAAGTTCACAAAAGGAGGCAGTGGTATAGAAGGAGTATGTGATGCAGACTGGGGTGGTGACAAACAAAGTAGAAAAAGCATCAGTGGATTTGTTAGTTTTCATGCTGAAAACATCATTGCTTGGCACTCCAGAAAGCAGAACTGTGTAGCCCTGTCCTCAATGGAGGCTGAATATGTCTCCGCAGGTGTGGCAGCGCAAGAACTCATCAATCTGAATGGTATTTTATCAGAATTTGGTGAGATCAATCCAATTATTCTGAAATTGGATAATCTCAGTGCTATTTCTTTAGTTAAAAATTTTGAAAATTCCAAACGTAGTAAGCACATAGAAATCAAGTATCATTTCATTAAAGATCTGTGTGTTAAGAAACAAATTTTTCTCAAATATGTATGCTCAAATGAAAACTGTTCCGATATTTTTACAAAGGCTCTAGGTAAAGAAAAATTTCAGAAGTTTAGAGAGTGTTTAGTAAGTGAATAGGAGAATTCTTGTGCAATTTAAATGTAATTCAAAAACAACGTTTTCTCTGAGTTTATTACATTTATATTGAGGGGCTATGTTAAATAATATGAGTGTCAATCATTCTGTATAATATTCAAGACTAGAACAAGATAGTGTTTTATATGAAAACAATAGTTATCGTCGATAAGTTATTCTTGTGTCATTATTATGTATGTCAGCTTGAATGTCAGAATTATTACTTAAAAATAAAAAATAGAAAAGTTCCGCATCCGAAGTTATTTTTATCAATATTTATGTACAGGGTGACCCAAATTCGAGTCTCATCATTTGGAACTCGGATAGTAGATCGTAGATAGTTAAATGGAGGCAAAGTTGCGCAATATCATGCCTAACAAAATGCCGTTTTAAAAATTGAAAAATTCCGAAGATTTTTGGAAAAATCCAATTATTCGCGATTTCATTTCTTTTTTTTCACACTGTAATAAAACAAATTACACATTGTCATTGCTACTTTTTCTATTCTATAAGATGGTTTTATCAGATTTTCAAACCAACGTTTCGTCTTTGAGCTGTCATTATCAACTTTGATTTTTTATACGGCCCTGGATTTTTTATCATGGATTAAAAGAACTTTTAATCTTAAATCAACGATGTATCGCACTCATTTAAAAAATTCATATTTATGACATTTTTCATTCGATTTTTAATAGGAATTGAAACAAACACATTTTTATTAAATGCGATACACCGTTGATCATAGGAGATTGAAAGCTCTTGAAATCCAGGGTCGTATTCAGAAAAACAAAGTTGATGATGGCAGTTCAAAGACGAAACGTCTGTTTGAAAATCTGATAACACCATTTTTTAGAACAGAAAAAGTAGCAATGAGAATGTGTAATTAGTTTTGTTTCACATATTCAAATAGAGACTTGAAAAAATAAAAATGAAATCGGGAATATTCGGTATTTTTCAAATTTCAAAACGGCATTTTGTGAGGCATAAAATTGCGCTACTTCGCCTCATTCAACCGATCTCGTATCTCTTCTATTTTTCGAGATCCCTATGATGACGCTCGAATAAGGGACACCCTGTATCGAGTTTGGACAGTCGTGAAGTAGTGATAGTTAGTATTTCCTCACCATTTATTTCTGGCAAACCGAAATCTAGAAATCCTTGGCTGGACGATTTGTTGATAACTGCAACTGTGAAAAAATACATTCATTAGGTCAGGTTGTGGGGTAGGTTAGGTTAGGTTAGGTTAGGTTTGGATCATTATTTATAGATTTTGACTGTTTACCGTAAATTGTCCTGAGTGGATTGAAAAATACTTAGGGTCGTGTTTGATAAACGTTTGTGTTGGGTGGATCACTATACTGGGCGCCTTGAACATAGCGTAGTCGCCATTACAATACCTTTAAAGACGCGAATACCAAATTGGAATATGTTCTGAACTCAACTGAGCACACAGTTTGAAAGTCAATTTGGATTGGTACAACTCGTTATTCAAATATTTTTACCATTACCATTTAATTATACAGTTCTCAGCACCCTAAAACTAAATGAACCACTCATAATTGGACTCTTTTTCGAGGACCTGTATATTTTGAAAACATTGGCCGATTTCCATGCGGTTTTCGATATCAGATGTGATATCGTGTTCTTGTAATTACTATACACCCTGTTCACGGCATTCAATTAAGAAATATGCGTGACCTCCGCATAAGATAAGGAAGGTATTAGTCCTCAGTGATCACCTGTGGAAAGCATTCGATCCCGAAGATCAATCCTTGGATTCAAAATTGTCGATCATAATTCATGAACTTGAAATATGAAAAATCTCATCTTGTATCTTAATTAGAAGGGAATTTTCGAAAACGTCTGGAGTTAGTTATCTAATTGAGAAGGCCATTTCTGAATATACTGAATGGTTATAGTAACCGTTTTTCTACTTTTTTTACCGAAATGAAATTTTTTCTTATTTTCTTCTCACCCTAAACATTCTACAATGGTGCTGCTGTCGTCTTTCATTGTCCTCCAGAAAACATGAGAACAGTTTTTCCCATTATTCAGTTCAAGTGGATTTCTAGAGAAAAATTCAAAGAAATGCAAGACTTGAAAAAAAGATCGCATTTTTGTTCCAAGAGGAGAAATCACGAAAATATCCCGAGATGAATTCCCAGTGTATCATAATATATGACTGACTTTTGATCAGAAAAATATTTCTCCAGCAGCATTGGAAATGTAGACAACAGTGTAATGGTTCCACTTCACACATCTGATATCATAATCCGCATGAACATAGGTCAATTTAAAAAAAAAACTGGTCGTCGAAAAAGAGTCAAATTATCAGTGGTTCATCTAGGATGTTGAGAACTGTATGTTGAATTGCTTCACCAAGTACATATTATAGGATAACATTTTTATTCAAAATTAGGATTTTTTCAATGATCTAGTAGAGTTTTCTAGAAACTAAAAATAAAAAATACTAGTAATTCGATTTGGAATGGCCCTTTTTTCAAGCCTACTGATTAATTTTTGTCATCAATCATAATGATGTAAGTAATTTTCAAACATTATTATTAATATTATCTAGAGTGCTTCGAATATCTCATTTCACGCCTTTCAAAGAGCTTGGACACGCTTGTCATGTTACAACAATTAAACAATTAAACAACAATTAAAATAAGAGATATAATGAATTTTCTGTACCCCTTCATTGAACGAGTTCAGACATATTAAAATTTGAAACCCTCACAGTGGCGTAACACCAAAGGCACATATTTCTGATTTCGTTATATCAATATTACATCATAAAATATATTTCCATGAAATGAATATTCGAATTTGAAGCTTCAACAAACACTTGTCTCGTCTTTGGACAACTCGATAAAACATTCTCGCGGGGACGCCTATTGAATTTTCAGAACTGACGTTTTGAATTTGAGAATGATGCCAATTCGGAGATGTCAGTGGTGACAAGCGTGTCTACACTCTTTAAAGGGCATGTAATGAGATGTTCGAGGCACTCTAATATTATGTATCTTAACGATATCAGTTGGCCAAATTCGTATTATCGATTCATCCTCGAAATTCAATTTCAATTCAAAATCAACAATTGACATCACTTTCATTAACACTGCAGTTGGCTCTCAATCAACAAAAATCAGTTTTTTTCACTTCAGTATCATTGAATCATGCACCAGACTCACCAAGGATGAATATTAACAGATATGCAGCTCTCATTTTGAAATGAACCCGTTTCACAATTACTGTGAGCTAGTCATAGGTACAAGACTAACTTATATCTCATATTTTATCGTTGTTTTGCATATTAATCAAACAAACGAAGGAAAAAAATAATTGGGTGACGTTGACATGTCACACTCCAAGAAATTTGCCTAGACATGTCTTTTTCAGCTATGATATTCCTAGGACGTTGATAATTCATGAGATTATTTTGCGTCATAAGTGACAACGTCCCTTGAAGCAAATTGACGTATTTGTCATCTTATCAGGGTACGGCCAGATTATAGCGCCATTCATTTTTAGTGATCTAGTGACTTTAGTTTAGTGTACTAGCTTCTCTGACATTACTGTCACGTCACATCCATAGGCGTTACAAGAAATCTTACAAAGTCTTTATTAGTATCTCAATCCTGTTTTGGAAGTATGGCAAAATGTGCTCCGTTAGGCTGTACCAATCGGTTGGATGGAAAATTTGAATTTGTCAGCTTTCCATCAGATGAAAATGAACTTGTAAACTCATCATGAAGAGATCGAATTGAAAAATCGTTGAATACAGCAAAAGATGCAAGGTAAAAATAATACCTACAACACCACGTAGATATAAACTTTCATTGGTCTTAATTATTACTCCACAAATTTTTAAATGCATTTTAATAGAACCAGTTTTGATAAAAACGGACGATAAAATTATAAATTCAGAAAATTTCAACTGTTAGTAAACAACTGCAAAATATGATGACATGAATATATAAATATACAGCAGACATGACATGAGCACATTAGTTTAAATAACTTCATGAACAACAAGATTATGCTTGAGCTGGAAACTTTAGAACTAAAAACTAGAAAAAAATGATCATTTGAATATATTTACGTAGATATTATGTAGATATCTTAATAATGGCAATCTCAGAACTACATATATAGTAAACACCAAAATATGATGATTCAGCCTAAAATGCCTTGTTAAAAGTTGCTTGTTTCGGAAAGACAAGGTGTTCAAGGGAAAGAATTCATTTTTTCTGCAACCGACACAAAAGTTGTCCATTTTGATACCAAAAGCAGCTCTTAAATTGACGTTTCTATTACTGACACAAAAATAGGTATGTTGCTAGGCAACATATTTAGTTCCTAGGAGCTAAAGTTGAACTTTTGTTCCTAGGAGCAACATTGTGACGGTTGGTTATTTGGGTTGAGACGCATACCTGATTTGTTTCCGATTTCGGCAGATTTGGCATTTCATACCGATGCTGGAGATATAAAGAAACCTTATTATAGTTAAGTATTGGAATCATAAACATCTCAGTTTTTGTTTTGATCAGGGAAGCCTTCAAGATTCAAATACTTGCTTGATCTGTATTTCATTCGTTATTCTCGGGATGGATAACTTGTTTTTGAATAATCACGGCAAGCAATAGTTTTTTTGTCACAAACAACGATATTGTTCAGCTTCATTTGATAATCAAGTCAAACACAGTGTAGTATGGAGAGGAATAAATAATCGCTATTATTATTGTTGATATGCTCACTACCTAACATTTTCCACTTCTTGTTCCCATAGCTGGCACTGGCGCGGTATTTGCCATTAGAGCACCTGGTCCATACACAAATATGTCACTCTGTTGTTGTATTTATATTGAAACTACAATTCGAACATCCTTGAAATTTGAATAAACCTGCTGTTGATGCAGGTAGAATATTCTCACCACACGGATTATTTGTCAATATTTGTTGCATTGCATATACATATGGCACGGCATTGGTGGTTACTTCACATATTTATTTGAGTTAATTGTTTCGGTTGCAGAAAAAATAGCATGTTTCATTCGGATCAAAAGTGACACTTTGTTTGACAAGCGAATTTTGCATTTGCGAGGCGGAGCGTTTAGCGAAGCCGAGCGAAAGCAAAATTTGCGAGTGTCACTTTTGATCCTAATAAAACAATCTACTATTAAAATGTCTCAATAACTTTGTAAGTTTTAACAGCATGTACATACATGAAATTTTGTAGTTTCAGATTTTCTGACATGAGAAATACGAATTTGTAACTTATTTTGTGATTGCCCATAGAGGGAGCTTGCGGTACTCTGTTATTTAAGCAAATTACATCATATCTTCTTTGACCATAAAATAATGTTTCAAATAAGTTGAAAATCTGCGAGCCTGTTCAATTTTAAATGAAAAGTGTACTACTATTCAAATTGTCGAGCTCTAACTGTTTTTGCGTTATTAGATCTTGAAATGATCTGCGTTTCACTCATAGAATTTTTATTATTTCAAATTATACAGGGTGTTTCTAAATAACACCGAAAAAATCCAATGTGTGATTCCTTGTGACATTCTAGCAAATAAAGTTCATATAAACATGTATCCTAACTTGCTTGGTTTTTGAGATACAGGATGTTGAAGTTGGAAGTATAAATTGCTTTTATTTATAACCTTCCTGTATAATCTTCCATGGGGCCAAAATTCATTATGGTTGAAGACTGAGGAAGCCCTGAAATTTCAAAATGATTGTGATTGGGGTTATTGAGTAATCTCAATGGAAGTCTTGAAAACACCTACACTAAAATTTGGAGTCAAATCGAATTTTTATTGTTTCCTCAAAAAATAAGCCAGATACTAAGATCAAACAAAGAATGAAAAAGTTGTTATTTCAATAGTTCAATCTGATAAAAATATGAAACTCATAACTCATAACTCATCATAAATATCGATTAATTTACCCACTGTGACGCCACTGGAAATATTATTTCGAATCTAATTATTGCACCAGAAGAAGCTCTAACTTTTGATGAATTGATTACAATTGTACGTAGATATGATGAGAATACCCCAGACGGCCTTCAGAAAAATTTGTATTCAAATAGTATCTGCAGAATTGTAACTTGAATAAAATGTTGAAACTCATATAAACCAGTATTTTTACACTGTTCATGAAAAAATCTTCCTGAATATCACTCGACCATGACAAATGGAGACTATCATTTTCTTTAATTCATCTCGAATAACTTGTATTTTGGGACAATTCAATTCGACCATTTGAACATAAATAATCTGCAGATCATTAATGTTCATATGGTCTCATCAAATTGTCAAAATACAAGGTGCTCACGATAAAATTTTGAAGAAAATAATAGTCGGCTATTTGTCATGGTCTCGGGATATTACGAATAAAAGTAACCCAGTCTCTTCCAGATCAGAAAACATGAAATTTGTAAGGTTACGGCTTTGACAGTCCAGATTTAGGGCATGTGCGCTTGCGTACTATTAATTCAATAATTGTTAATTTGGTTAGCATAAACGTCAATATTCTCATCACTTGTTAATTGATAATTGTTGATCAATGAATGTTACTTCATAATTGTTAAATGTTCCTGCATAAATGCACCTTACAATTATCAATTATGAATTACTCATTGACCTCATTAGAAAACCGTAGAAAAGTCGGCGATCTTTCACTTTTCTAGGGATATTTCCACGGGAATTGTTCCTCAGAGATCTCTGCTCGAATTCTATCACTAGCAATACGAGTCAGACGAACTCGACAGGCCCAGAGTCAACACATCCTTGAAATAAGTCGAACAACACTCTTCCAAAACTCTTTCGTCTATAAAACGGTGAAGCTTTGGAATTCTTAGCCAGTAAAAGTATTTCCAAGAACTTATAACCACCAAAAGTTGGGAAAAATTCCAACATCTTCCTCCTCTCCCTATCCTCCCTAGGTACGCACGATGTTCCACGAAAATTACAAGAATATCCTTTCGTTCGCCCCAAGGGATTAAAAAAATATATACAGGGTGAGGGACATGGGCTAAAGGCAGATTGTTTGGATCAAAATATGGCGATAGGACCAAATATGGTTCAATGAAATATTGCTGTGGAAAAAGATACAGGGCGTTTTAATCGAAAAAGTTTTGACTATAAACTCGCACCAAAATTCATCAAATGACAAGAAAGTAATTCACCAGCAAAAATTATGTGACAGTGCAAAGCACACTCCCCATAATTAAAATATTATTAGAAATCCCCTTTCGCGACTTTGAACTATTCAATTGCGTTTTTCTCGAAAACGGATGAACATATCGTTTCAAAACAGGGGTACCAATATTACGTAGAAATGATGTTTATTTTCTTATCAAAATCACTAGAAAGTTTCGGCAAAGAAAGTAATCAGTCGATTTCATCAATAGGAATCATTCACGTGGCGCCCCCTGTAACAAACTGTAGAATAATACATCAACTAATATTCCCTGTATAAAATTATGCCTCTGTACCGATTTTGATAATAATTGATGAATGTACAGTGAAATTTTTAACAAGAAACGAAAAAAAAAATTCAACTTCAACGCCCCTTATCTTTTTCCACAGCAATGTTTTATTGAGGCATATTCGGTTCTATCGCCATATTTTGGTTTAAACAATCCGCCCTTAGTTTATGTCCCAATAGTTATGACTCACCCTGTATATGCTGCTCGAATTAGAACTCCGTAGATTCAGTGATCCTTATTTAGTGGTACATGATGTCATTGTCAATTGTTTAAATATAGTTATTTATTGTACAAGGGAAAAAAGTAGTAGATATTAGCTCCAGGTTGTGTTGTCTCCCGACGCGTATCGGAGGGAGACAAAAAACCGTGAGCTAAAATCTAATATTTTCCCCGTGTATAATACACTATTTATTTCTGTGACACAAGAGAGGACGAATCAATATTGAGAAGATATTTCATTATTTTGAAATCTGAAAATTATCGACGTGAAATTTTAAGTTTTTAACAGTAGGGACAGCTGCGTTGTAGGCATCTTTATCATTCTTTTGAAGTAATCAAATATCTGATGTCACTTCTGTCAGTCTAATTCTGAGATTTGATTTTAAAAAATTGCGAATTCAGTGGTTGTTTAGTAATATACGTAACCGCGAAGTCGAATGTAAGATGATAGGACTTGCAGTTCTTTCTCGGAGACGGTATTATTGACTCATTTTTCGGAACTATAGCACAACAAAAGCCATCGACAGTGTATATATATGTGATATATATCACGGAAAAAAGTACTCACTTTTTTCCCATGGGAAAAAAGTAATTCATGAAAAGTGACATTTTATAACTTGCCAACAGAGATGAAATGCCAAAATTTTTTCCCGTCACAGAAAAAAAATAACTTTTCAATCACTGTCTTCAGAATTATAAAATATCATTTTTACCCATTGAAGACGTAACAATATGTCGGTTAAATTTGCAATAACCAAGGGTTTTCAATTCACGATGCATCCAAAACAGTGTGAATTGCGCTCCAAATTATTTACATCCAGTGATAATAACGAAAATAAATATTAACCAGTTAGGAAGCGCTTCATTTTTTGTAACGATGGGATTTGTCGGGACGAATTACTTCCGTAAGTTTTGAAAATTGTCAAATTATATGTCAAAATTAGAAAATTTGAATTTTTTTCTAATTTGGAATTCTATAGATTTCAATGATGATCGTCAAATTCGAATAAATGACCGTGCTCTGGTACTTTGTTGGAACACACAATTCACATACATTATAGATAGTGAAAATCCCTGAAACATGCAAATATCTATTTGTCATTGAAAAATTCAATTACTTGCAAAAATTAGAGTATACGGGGTCATCCAATAATTCATAATGGCTTGTTTTTCGACATACCCAGAAGCGGGTAAGATCTAACGTGATGTTGATATCCATTAAATCATTGATTTTAAATGAGCCAGCAAACTCCATATACTCGAATACTATTGACATATGAAATTCGAAAGAAAAAGTAATTATATTATCTAGTACCAAACAATGCAAGTTGACCTACTTAGGAAGCCCAAGATGGGTCGCTAATTGAATGATGTATCTTAATAAATTAATTGAAGTTTAATTGAGTTGATGAACTTTTCTGAAAGGAGAGGAATGAAAAGATCGAGTCCGTATCAGGCCACATCCCACAATGACGACGATTTCAATATTGAGTTTTTTGTCTCACTTCAGAAAAAAATTAATAAAAAAGGAGCTTGGCTTCACTACCATTCCGTACTACTTAGAAAAGACAAATTAACACAGAGTTGAAATACAATTCTCGACTTTTTTTTTACTCGATGACTAAAGTAGCATTTCGCGCTCTAGATACAAAAATAACTATATTATGATGAAAAATCGATTTTGAAAAGCGGTACATTGCTCCTGGCATTTTCTTTGTTGATATTTTGACGTTTGTTGAATATTGCTGTCAATTTAGTGAATGTCATTGCTGATCTCTTTGTGTAGTCTTATAGAAATAATGGAAATGAATACAAATTTACCCCAGAATATCATAAAAAATGCAGACAAGGCTTCGATTAATTTATTGCCGGGGAATTCCAGACTCGTGTCAGAGAAGTGCACAAAAAACGGCTAGGACTGTAACTATTGAATTATTCGAGATAGGGTTTTGAAAATTGGTGGGCACCTAGTATACCAAATTGCTCATTAATTGACGAAACAATTTTTGTTCTATCACTTCCGGTTTTACTGGAAACGATCCCAACTTTTGATTTTTAAATGGGACACCCTGTATTGTATTCCTTAATCGGTTAGGGATTGTCATAACGAATTCATCGATACCGGGTTTGATAGGGTTATTGCAAATACGCAGATATTCGCGTTTTAAGTTTCCATATGCTCAATGAGTGTGACAGAGAAAGCAGTTTTGATATTGCGAATTAACACCTGTTGAGAATATGGAAACTTCGAACGCAAATTTCTTCAAAGCCGGTATCGTTGAATTCGTCATGATAATCCCTAACCGATTATGGAATACAATACAGGGTGTTCCATTACAAAATCAAAAGTTTTGGTCGTTTCCGGTGAAACTGGAAATGATAGAAGAAAAATTGTTTCATCAATTGGTAAGCAATTTGGCATACTTGCTGCCCACCAATTTTCAAAACCCCTTTCTTGAAAAATTCAAAAGTTACAGTCCTGGTCGATTATGAAGTATTTAATCAATGGAATTTGAGAATGGTATATTATGTAACAAGTGTTATAAACGTCCCTTTAGTTACAAGTATTTTAAGCGCTAGCGGAGCAGAGCGGAGCTGGATGGTAATGTGTTTAAGAAATCGTGTTGCCATGGTAACGTGATTAATATTTTGAATAAATCACAGATCGACAATCCGTGATTAATCGATCATTTAGCGTGGTACATATCCGTACGCTAAATGCCATTTTAGTTATGTGAGTAGAAAAATGAAATTATTGCCATAGATGAGACGACCGTGTTATTGACGTACTTTCAAGAATTTAACGCCCCGGGCGTTATTGGTCTCTTAATAGCATCCGTTTCCAAAGCATTATAATACAGTAATGGACAAGTGAAAAATAAATCCTATTTCGTCGAGTATTACGAAAAGTTTTCATAAATCTCTAATTTGTTGGATGTTGAAATGATGATAATTTGCAATAGTATCCATAATTTTTCGCTTTCGTTTTATTACAAATTAATAATCATAACTAGTCAGTCATTATTTTACATATCAATTCGTTCCTTCCCAAAAACGTATCTATTCTCTAGGAAAATTGCAGATTATATCTTGAAACAGCGCATAATCCGATTTGAGTTCGTCCACACCAGAGCTGATCTGATTTTATGGTTATGTATGTTTTTGTTTACCACTTTTACTTGTGTTGATTTTTTATGTCGTTATTCGTTAGCCTATCACAGTTTATAGTTGTTTTGTTAGTTAATCATCGTTATTTTTTCATGATATAATCAACAACGGCGCCAAGTTGTCTACATCAGTTTTTCTTCTATCCTTTTATTCGTTCTTTTTCTTTATTCGTTAGCTATTAGCTTGCTATACCGGGTGACACAGGGTTCGGACCAAACTTCATACAGTTATACAGAGTGTCCCATAAGTCGAGGAGCAAAACAAGTGGGGTGGGAGGGGGGGGGTCATTTCAAATCAAACTAACCGTATATGTGGTTATCCAATTGCTGATGCTTCAAAGGTTTTTAATGTTTTTTCATTTCTATAAAAAGAATTAATTACAATGAAACTATGTAACATTTGTGAATTTTTCTTTCACAAATTCCATTCTCATGGATGCACCTTTCACCAGAAACAATTTCATGACATGTATTACTTCATATCAATTACCTGAGAAAAATATGTTTTCCTTGACTTTTGTCATCGAATGAAATATTTAAGTCGATTTTTAAATGCCGCTGGCAGATTTGAAAACTACCCAACGAAGAAAACCATCATATGAAAAAGTTGCCCATTTGATACAGATTCCGGAATGGTATAACATATGGGGTTTTTCGAAATAGCCTTCTTGTTATTAATTTTTTTCGAATGGGTCGCATTTTTCAGAAAATTTCAATAACTTTTGAACCATCAATAATTAGATAACGACAAATACCGTTAGTTTGACTACAAATGACCCCCCCCCCCTCCTACCACCCCACTTCTTTTGATCTATTACTTATGGGACACCCTGTATAAGCAACCATTTCGAATTTGATCACATCACTATCCAATATGGTGGACTTCCGTCGAAGATGATAAATGAAGCTCTCCTGATATTATAAGTGAACATTTTGCCAATAATTATTCATCATAATAATTTTTTTTTTCACTTTTTTCAGCCTTGGCTTAGAACCTTGCAACTCTCAGCTAATGATCACGTGAGTATTCAGATGGATTTGTTATGTGTCGGATTTCTGAGCTGTGGTGGACTGAAAGTATTGATATTGTTCGATGAATTCTACACTTCTTCACCACCAAAAAGTAGACTAAGTTTAGGAAGTTTGGATGTTTTTTGTTTTGAATGGCAGGTTATTTCCTTTTGAACATTGGTGTGCATACTGTATTCACATAAAAAACATCAGTATGACACTGAGAAGTGTCAAACTAGAAGAGAAAAATATTTCGCATTTCATATTGAGAACGGGAGCAGTTTGTTCCCGAAACGTCCAAAGCTAAGTAAAAATTGGATATTTTCAGAATATATCTATATTTCTTCTCCTCAAACTTTTTTCCAAACAAAGTGTCTCTGACAAGCTATTGAATTTTTCTATTAGGCTTCCTTATTTGTTAAACGCGATGACATTTTGGGGCAAATCATCTTATTTGTCCTACTATACATGTATTGAAATATTACTCATATTTTTATTTTGTAGAAACGAGGAGAGGAAATTCCAAATATGCAAGTAGACCTCCTCGATTAACCTACAGACAGTATTCTATCCTTGCTTTTTTTATCATAACCACTGCACTTATAAGGGCCACAGCTTCTACAGGGTGTTTCAAAAAAACCTAACCCCCTTGCTAGGGTAGGTAGAACATTGCAAAATGAGTTGGGTTTGGGTTTCAAGATACAAGGTGTGGAAACAATATATTTTTTACACATTGTTACATATGTTATAATGAAACTACTGGCAACATTGTGATGATATTTTGTATGGATGTTTCTTGGAATCTGACACATTTGTTTTTATATCTGACTCTCATAGAGGGCGCTACTTACACGGTTCGTACCGAGTAGTTTTGAACATAACTTTTCTGAGGTTAGATTTTTCAATCCAGATTTGATGTGAACTTGAACATCATTCAATTTCACACCAAAAAGGTACTTTTGGTAAAACTCGATACTGTGTTCCGTTTTCGGAATATTTCGATTTGAAAATGATGAAGTGGTAACTGTTGCTGGTATGAAGCTATGTATTAGAGTGAGTATTATGCAAAATTATCACCTATTTATTGAAAACCGAAAACAACAATACATTTCTGATGCTAAACTTATTGATTTAACAATGAATCACAAGAATAACATCGAAACAGATTTGACTTAGAACATGGATTACACAGTTTTGTTGTATCTTGAGCAGAAAGTCTATGCTACATAGGTAAATTCACGTCAAGAATTGTGAGACATAATTGAATATCACTTAAATGACTAAACAGCTGATCCTCAACAGTTCAGGAGAATAATACATTCTTAAAAAAAGAATATAGAATCGTGTATTCCTCGAAACACTTACTCTAACTGATTCAATATGTCATGTTTCTAGTCATGAAGAATGGCTGTAAAAATAAGTGGATATCATGGTTACTGATGAGGATTCAGAAATCCGAAATGGTTTCATTGCAATAAAGTTATATAACATGTGTGTGTGAGATAATACTTCCCATATCACTGATATGAATGATTATTTTTGGAAGTTTTCAAGCTCATCAAGATCAGAGTTTATGCCAGTATACTTCTCCTATACATTCCAATTTTCATTTTAATGCTGAATATATTGGTAAGTTATATTTCTATATCATTATACATCATATTATTCATCCGATTTGAAGAAAAATGTCAATTCTCAATTTTGGAGGATTTTATTTTTCATGTTCTCCTTTTGAATGTTCATCAGATATAATACAATGTTCGACGTGGCAGATAGACAGGAAACTAGTTGTTTTCTGTTGAATATTCAGAATGATGTGTGCATATACATATTTTTGTCTGAAGGAGAATGCAAATTCTCAATTCCAGAAGTTTTTAAATTTTATTTTGAAACTCTTATCGTGTGTGTTCAATAGATATAATTCAATGTTCGTCGTGGCATATAGCCAGGAAAGTAGTTGTTTTCTATTGAATATACTGAAAAAGAGTAGATATTCTCATCACATAGAGAATGCGAATTCTCAATGTATTGCTTCATATAAATATACAGGGTGTTTCCTAACATCGGTTCCTAACTGCAGGGGGTGATTTGTTAGGTCATTTCAGGAAGAAAAGTTTCTATGAACATATGTCCGGAGTTGCTTCGTTTCTGAGATACATGGCGTTGAAATTAAAGAAGCAAAAAACGGTAATTATATAATATCATGAATATCCTGAAACCGATTTTGTTGAAATTTGGTACTTCTATTTGTCAAATTCTCTAAAATTTCAGCATTTCAAGTATCAATTATATTTCTGGCGGAAATAATGAAAAACTCATTTCTACAATGCAAGTGTTCATGATATGCAATACAGTGGCTTTAATTTTTTTTCTCCGAAACGAAGCTGGATATGAAGAAAATACAAGAGATCAAAAATTTGTATTTTGAGTTGCTCAATCTAAAAAAAAAAAAAAATTCACCAAAAAAAGTCAGTGGCGTACTTTTTTTCACAATATTGTTGGCTGTGGTGCCCACTGAGACGCCACTAGCCCAAATAATTTCATTCTGAATAGGGCTAAATAAGCGCCTCATCAGTTCAAATAAAAGTACCAAATTCCAACCGAATCGGTTCCAGAATATTCATGATATTTTCTAATTACCATTTTTTTTCTTCAATTTCATCACCCTGTATCTCAGAAACGAAGCATCTCCGGACATATGTTCATAGGAACTTTTCTTCCTGAAATGACCTAACGAATCATCACCTGCAGTGAGGAACCGTAGTTAGGGAACACCCTGTATATCCATTTTTGTATGTTCATAATTTATCTGAGAATATTCCTTTTCAACACTTTCATACCCAATCAGGGGGTTCAAACTTGAACGATGGAAACTTGTGATTTTTATAGACCTCTTATCGCAGATTCATGATAGAGTCTCAATTCAGAATTTTCTTTCCATGCCCTGTATGATGAATGTCAATTTATCATACATCCAAAAGCAAATATCTTTTAATTTTCTACTTATGATTCTTTGTTCCATCAATAACTTCAGCAGAAGAATAATTTTATTGTTTTTGAACCTGAATAAATAGGTAATTGCACTCAATAAAATGCATTTTATACCAGCATTATTACTACTCCATTATTTTCAAATCGAAATATTCCGAAAACGGAACATAGTATCGAGTTTTACCAGGAGTACCTTTTTGGTGTAAAATTGAATGATGTTCAAGTTCATATCATATTTGGATTGAAAAATCTGACCTCAAAAAAGTTATGTTCAAAACTACTCGGTACGAACCGTATAACTATCGCCCTCTATGAGAATCAGATATAAAAACAAATTCATGCGATGTGTCAGATTTCAAGAAACATCCATACAAAATTTCATTACAATGTTGCAAGTAGTTTCGGAATAATCGTGAAAAATGTGTAAAAAAATGATTTTTCCAACACCTTGTATCATGAAAACAGATGCCGTTACGATATTTTTTCACTTAGCTAACCCAACTTATATTGCAATGTTCTACCTACCCTAGCAAGGTGGTTAGGTTACTTTGAAACACCCTGTATAAATGAAGTCAATAAAAAGTGCTGAAAATTTGTGAATGTTGAATGTTGTTGAAATTGAAACTAGTTTGTGGCGAAAAATTGTGTCAGCTATAAAGTAAATATCAAAATTTGTTATATTTTGCCACATATCTACAAAACCCATCGATGAAAAATCCACTGAAAAACAGGAAACTATCTTATTTCATTGCTAATCCACGAAATATCGTATGAGTGCCATATATTTTTGGACTGCGCATGTGAAAAAATATACATTCCATTTAAAGACACATCTGAATAATATCATCCGCATTCTGAAAATCTCACTACTCCACTAGATTCTACGTGCAAAAATGTGAAAAAGGTAGTTTTTACTTTCTCGATAAGTTGAAAGATAACTGGATACAGGTTGGTCCCAAAAGGCAACATTTTCAATTTCGCCCTGTATCTCTAAAACGAATCGAGTTCGAAAATTTTGTTCGCGGTATCATGAGTTTCAAAAAAGACTAGCCAATAAACTCCGCGAAAACCGCGAATGTCTATCTTTGAAAATAAGTGAGATATCCCGTAAGGACCTCGAAATTGGGACAGCCTGTACAATAGGGGCATCGTGATATTGTTAATGTCATGTATCTTTGATTGATCTAATCTAACTTCTGTAACTCATAATGACATCATTGATAAATCCTAGTGGAACGGTATTATCATAATTATGATAATGATAAATTGCTAAACCAAAATTGTAAAATATTGTTTAGTATTTTTGGAGTTTCAATATTATTGGTCCCAGTGTTACCTAGATAGTTCAGTCTCGTAGTACCCTTCAGGAAATACCCGTTGATTGATATATTACGCTTAAAATACCGTGCCTCTTTTCTACAAAAACTTCAATAAATATTGACATCTGCCCCACAATTCATGAACAGTTCAAGTTTGACATATTCACGTATGAAACTGCACGAATTATCATATACCTACTATTCGCGGGAATCAATGTTACCAGGTGGCGCTCGGTTTTCATCGTTCCTAGTCAAAGCCACGTCAAAACTGGGGGAAAACAAACTCAATCCTCACTCAATCCCATTAGTGCCATTAGCTTGTGTACTGTGTACTGATAAGAGTGATAAGTTTCCAAATTTCTTGACATTAATTGTCAATATCTGATCGAAAACGCTAACAATGCCTGTTGTAGATGTTCTTTTGGCAGATATTTTGCTCTATTTATGCTAATCATGTGATTTTGTGTGAGGCAGAAGACTTCAACAAAAGGCACATTTTTGCACTTTGTCTACAAACTTCGGCGATGAAATCTTCCCCACATGAAGTAAAATTGAAGTTGGGATCCAGAAGAACTCCTGTAGAACAATGGATTTGTATTTGTTCATGCAAAGTAGGACAATCTGGATATTGTGTACATGTTGTAGCTTTTCTTTTATATGTCAATTGATTTGCTCGTCATAATTAGTTTGAGTTGTTTGAACTATCTCCAATTCTTCACCCGTTCACTGTTCACTAAACTAATAAAAATGTAATAATGTAAAAAATTAACCAACTCAACCATCATCACTACCAACAGTGCCAACACTTTATGTCATTGACAAGTTTGACTACAGCTACAGCAAGCTGAATGCAATGTAGTCTATGCACTTTATCCATAGACAACAGTTTGTTTTCCCCCAGTTTGAAGTTCGTATTATGTAACCTAGATGTCGCCCACTTCGTGAATCTCACGAATAGTAGGAGAGCCGGGTGCAAATTTCGACTGTCATCTGATAACCAAATGTTATATGTTCCAAAGGCATGTAAAAACATTTTATCTTAGTGGCAGAGCGTTAATATTGCCGAGAATATTTTGCCCTGGTCGAAAACTAATACCCCAGGACCCAGGGGAGTCCAGAAGGAGGGGGGCAAAGGGGGGTTATTGCTTCCCCCCTAGCGCCTGGTCCTTACTCAGATACTTCCTAAACAAGATACATTTGCAATATTCAATTCCTATTCTGATTAGCGCTTATTAAAGTGACTTCCTGATACTGTTTAATTAGTATTCATCGACATCTTATAAATAGATATAGAGTTAATTTTATCTTATATAATACCACAAGTGATAATATTTCCAGGAAAAATAGTATCACGAGTTGTATTCGTATGACTATTTCATGATTGAATGAGACAATATACAGGGTGTCCCTAGACCAGTGGGACAGTTGAATATCTCCTGAACCAATAGGAATTTTCAAATTATTATAATTTCATATCATATCGCATTATGAGTGCTAACTTCAGGAATGACTATATTTTCTACGAGGGGCGCAAGAAAGGCTCACAAAATCGAACATCAATTTTTTCAAATGGAACACCCTGTATTTCATTGCATTTTCATATTCTCCCTGAAAAGCTGAATTCAACGACCCAGCACACTTGGGGTCTAGCGGGAATGATTTCCGAGATATAGGGTGTGGAAAATCGAGATTTTTCATTTTTGGAAATTTTTTGTGTCAAAACTATTCATTATTGGTCAAAACGGCTTACATGTCCATGTCTTAACTTTTTATTTACTATTTACTCGTATTTAATTGAAACAAATACAGGGTGGTGTAGAATTCTGACTGCAACTGAGAATACGAATACGAATAACGGTCTGCAAGAATCCCTAAATTTAGCCTTACACGTATATCTAACCACTCTTTTTTGTAAAACAAACACCATATCGTAGGTGAGAATCTATTAGTGCAAAATACACACTTCTGGCAGCATCTGTTCCTAGTTCATTTGCTGATACTCTTACGGCAAAGGAACCTGAGTAAACTTTCTTACAAATGCTATTTACATGTTCAGTAAATTGCAGGCTGTTTTCAATATATGAGCCTAAAAATTTTGTTGAAATGTTATTTTTGATCAACTCATTACCCAAGAGGATTTCCAGCCTGCAATCCTTATTAGTAATGAGACTAGTTTTTTAAATATTGAATGATGAAAGGTTAGCATCGCACCAGACTTTTATCTTCATAATGTCCTGATTGATCGATTCCTGCAATTTCAATGCATTCTTGTTATGCCAAAATGAAGTAGTATCATCTGCAAATTGTGTTATATTTGCAGCTATATCAATGTGGGCGAGATCATTGATATATAGCAAGAATAAAATTGGGCCAAGGACTGATCCTTGTGGAACCCCACTAATTACGCTCTTGGGATGTGAAATATTGCCATTGAGTGTTACTTTTTGAGTTCGTTCTGACAAGTAGGACTTGAACCATTTCAAAGATATATCTCTAAAGCCATATATTTCTAATTTTTGCAGCAGAATTCCATGGTCAACGCAGTCGAAGGCTTTCGAGAGATCACAGAAGACTGCTGCAGCCATTTCTCGATCATTTAGGCGTAAATAAACATTTTCAAGCAAATGAGACATAGCATCGCCAGTACTTTTTGAGCTTTGAAACCCAAATTGACTCTGACTGATAATATTGAATTTACTCAAAAACAACATCATTCTCTTTTTCACAAGTTTTTCTATTATTTTAGCTAGAGTCGGTAGCATAGAAATAGGCCTGAAGTTGGCAGGATTATTAGTATCACCACTGTTATGTAATGGAATAACAATCGCCGTTTTTAGACAGGGCGGGAATATTCCCGTCATAAAACACATATTTATAGCATCTGCCAGAGCACTGAGAGCGGAATTAGGAAGATTTATAAACAATTTAACATTATCCCCTTTCATTTGCTTTTTGTTTCAACTCGTTATCACATGACGGAAGCATGTCCGGAATAACAGCAGCAAATACATCGCTGTGTCATGAATTTGTCTTTTTGTTTTTGAGATCTACCATTCAATTGCTCAATGAACACTATTTGAAATTGAATTGACGCATTCTGAAATACATCTAGAAAAGGTGTAGTTAACACAAATATCTGAGAATGTTGCAGAGTTTGGTGGTATAAAGTCAGTAGTATATTATGCAGCATTCAAAATAAAAGCAAATAAATAATATAGTTATAATATCTTGGTGTTTTTGGCTATTAAACTGGTAACGGCTACTAGTCATTTCAACGATAATCTATTCGCAATATTCTTATCGAAGTGTTGAGATCTCTAGAAATAACGCCTCGTATTGTATTGTGATTATACAGGGTGTTTCCGATATTGGGGCAATAAATGGGGATCTCCATTTTATTCATCGCTTCAATTTCAAAAACACTCAATATATTTTTGCATACTTGTCCTCAGGTCAACTCCAGTGGTGAAAAGTCCCCGGTCAAGTTTACGGAATAAAAAGCTGAGCACTTCCATAGACAATATCACCAGACTGAGTCCCTCGGATTCTAAAGTAACCAAAAGGAGGGGCGGAAGGTTAGTATTGAACATGAAACAGAACTCTAGAAAATGTAAAATACTTTACCAACGATTTCCAGGTGAAATACTCCTACGATCAGCTAAACTCACATTGAATTGCCTAACTTTTATATCCTGTCGTGAGAAAAGATACATTGATAGATAGAGAGAAAGATAGATTCTTTATTGTTCTTCAAACTTAACAGTTTTCTAACAAGGGTTCAGTATCTAAAAAATTGTTCTAAAATTGTTCTATCCGTCATTCGGTTGCCCCCTTACGAGCAACCCTCAGAAGTCTTCGAAAGTCTTGTGCGAGCAAGATAATAATATATAAATAATAAGTTGAAGTGAACCCAAAACTAACAAGGATAGATGAATACATTGATATTCAAGTGTGTAGCAACCTAAGGACTAGCTAGAACAGAAAAATAAATTGTTATACAAAGAGATAATGTTAAGGAATAATTGGCCTCATAATTGATGGACATTTTAAGCGATAATAATATTTGGCAATCATTTACAATAATTTACTCATTTAATATGGAAGATCTCAATTTCATGATGGTTATAGATAGTCATTCCTATTGTTATTGAGAACGTTAACAAAGTTTTTCATGAGGTATTCGACGTTGAGAGGTGTCATTGAGTTAACGATCGGACATTCAAAGGGGATATGCCCAATCGTCTCATATCTTTGTTGATTACAGATCGTGCAGAACTCTCTCGGATTGATATCGAGATATTGATATCGATATTTTGATTTGTAACTTGTAAAAATAGTTTTAACTATACTTCTCTGACATGCCATAAACTTATCTGTATATTGTAACATGGTTAAATAAACTACTCTACTCAACTCTACTCTATGGTAAGTGTTACCATGAAAAGTCAGTTTCAACATAAATTTATTTGATGATCTAATTTGTACTTTGGTTCTGGTTTTCTTTATTTGTATTTTCAAATTGAGGTACTGTCGTGAGTTGTCTGTCAGTTCCTAACCAAATTGAACTGTCTTCACGTCTTAGATTCTCTTCGAAAGTGTTGATAAGTTGTTATCAGGTATATTAATGTGTGAATCTGCATATTCGAAAAACGTTTTTAGTTTAGTTTTTAGTTCTCCTATCAGAGCTGTGACTGAGCTAGTCGCAATTTCCGCTTTTTCAACTGTCTATCGGGACATTTTATTGAAAAGGAAAGAAGAAGAGAAAGTAACACGAATCTGGTGTCCTTCCATCTCGGGTTTCCTCTTGAGAACAATAATATTTTAGTCTTAGTAGTGTTCACTTGAAGGAGATATCGGTCGCTATGCTCTTCTAGAATCCTGAGCTCCTCTCGATGAAAATAATTCCTCGGCATCTGCAATGAATAGTGAGAACAGTGAGGAGCTCAAGGGGTCACATCAGCAGTGATATCACAAGGAGTTGTATTTTGATTTCAACTACCAAGCTTGCCATAGGAAACAGTGATTGATTCAGTAAAACGCTCTCTATTATTCCACAAAAATGGTGACTAATTTTCGTTTTCAATACGTTGTCAATACTTCCCCTTGTTTTTCGAAAACCTGACTGAATTTCAGGGAGTATGCTGAAATGTTATCGTTTCTGAAGTTCTTTACATTCACCAAGGATTTCCTATCGAGTTAAGGCCGAGTCAATTGAAAACAAGAACAAAAACTAGAAGATTATTACCTATATTTATTGACAAACTGTCATAGGCTAAATTAAACAATACATATATTTATTACAATCAAATGCACTTTGCAGAGCTACATTCATTCTTAACAAATTTTTTACAAATCATTGAATGGCGTATTAGAAGTATCTAGAGAATGGAAAGATTCATTCTTTATCCGTCTACAGTGTGTTGTCGCTTGTATCAGAAAGAAGTAGCAACTTTGTTTTTTCAAATGAAACACCCTGTGTACAGTGACGGCTCGTCAGGGACGGCAGGGTCGGCCGGGCCGTACCAAATAATTTGGGGAAAATTACTGAACTATTTGATGAATAAAATTATTTTCCGAAACTGTTTTCATAATTCATCGCTCATCATCCTACTGTTATGCCACTATTATTTGAATTTCATTCATGGAACCTTTGAGTATGCCATCCGCATATACAACGAAAATCACGAACTAATTCAGGCCCTACGACATCTGGTAATCCCATCGTCAAAACGCCGCTTTCAGTTGAAACGCTCGCGTAGCTCATTACACTGATGCAGACGGCCGGCCGATCGGTGATTTCTTGTCTCGACGCATCGCCACAGGCATCGCCTACAGATTCCCCGCTTCAAGTTTAAATTTTCGCTTATACGCGTCATACCTTGGGTGCGGCCAAGCTCTGCTGGCCGTTCAACGTATCGATCGTACTTATCAGTATCAGTTGTTTGCAGTGCGCTCGCCGTGCACCGTATCGAACCATTCCGACCTAATTTTTAATATACGGATTGGCATGATTGACATTCTATTTTCATTTTACATTGTAGGTATTTATAATTTTAATTCCTATACTTATTTGTAAGTTGATGTTGGAATTTGAAATGTACAAACTGAAAAGAAAAATAATTTCCATGTTTTTGTTTACGCTTGCAGTAGTTGCAGTAAAAATGACTGGTGATTTTTGAATTTGCAATTTTTCAGTAATTCATAATTCAACATATCCATCTAATATAGGTATCAGAATTTTCCTTCAGTGCTTCTGAGCGTCAATAAGTTATAATTCAATTTGAATATTGCTGTAATGTAACCTACTGTGCCTCTGCCTATGTAGGTAATATGGCAAGAAAAATGTCAGCAGTCCAAGAGCTGAGTAGGTATTGAAACATCGTAAAAAAGCTCTGGTGACGAAAATGTAATAAATGTATAACTTCCAGAATATCATTTATTTTCAAAGACGCATGTAGCGGTTATAAACTACCTAAATAATATTTATGCATCCATCGCATCGCGGGAAACATTATACCTACGGCTGCACCCTGCACGCGGGCTCGGCCAGCCGACTACGAAGGAGTGGGGTGGCTTGTTACAGGAACGGCGTA
This sequence comes from Phaedon cochleariae, assembly GCA_918026855.4. Lineage (NCBI taxonomy): Eukaryota > Metazoa > Arthropoda > Insecta > Coleoptera > Chrysomelidae > Phaedon > Phaedon cochleariae. The sequence goes on along the minus strand of OU896714.1, from coordinate 39,339,708 downwards.
GACCGATTAGTCATTGTTCACATTGTTGTGCTTCTCGCGTTAGGTGAGTGGTTGTCGGTTATGTTGATTTTTTTGAGTTTACATTACGTTTTCAACAGAATATAAATATTTTTTGTTCACGAGTTATTTTATTCTTATTTTCTTTCATTTTATTTTTTCGACTTTCTTGTTATTATTTTTCCATACCAACTAACCCTTATCCACCTCCTTTTCCTTTCCCCATTTCCCCTGGCGAGAATGCTCTAACCTCGTGGTTCTTGCTGGACAATTTAATTTTTTGGTTATGTGTACAGGGTGATTCACCATAAATGTCCCCTCCTCTAGCTCAATTAATTTTAAACCGATTTCAAAATTTGAAATATCATCTTGAATGATTTTTGATTGAGTTTTTTTCCGCTACATCAGAAAATACAGGGTGCTCAGAACAAACGATCTACAGGGTACCATTTGATTTTTTTATATGGAACACCCTATTTTTCATTGTATTTTTAGATTCTCCCTGAAAAGCTGATTTGCTCAATGTATCACACTTGGGGTCTATCGGGAATGATTACAGAGATATAGGGTGTTCAAAATCGAGATTTTTCAACTTTAGGATTTTTTTGAGACGAAACTATTCATCATCGGTCAAAACGGCTTTCATGTCCATATCTCAACTTTTGATTTACTATCTACTGACATTTAATAATTGGAACAGATACAGGGTGATCAGAATTCTGAATCTTGAACCACCCTGTAAATGTTCCAATCAAATCTCAATAGACAGTTAATCAAAAATTAAGATGGAAACATAGGAGCCGTTTCGACCAATAATGAATAGTTTCGAGACAAAAAAATCCTAAACTTGAAAAATCTCGATTTTGAACACCCTATATCTCTGTTATCATTCCCGCTAGACCCCAAGTGTGATGCATTGATGAAATCAGCTCTTCAGGAAGAATCTAAAAATACAATGAAATACAGTGTGTTCGATTTGGAAAAATCGAGTAGTACCCTGTAGATCATTTGTTCCGAGCACCCTGTATTTCCTGATGCAACGGAAAAAAAAATTCTGAGAAATAATTTCAGATCATCCTTCAAATTTTTAAATCGGGTCAAAAATAAGTGAGCTAGAGGGAGAAAGGACAATTATGGTGAATCACCCTGTACATGCTTATTTGCCAACGAAATTCACTTAAGCCGCTGACCCACTTACGTTCGCATTTTAGAGCAATATCTATACCCTGGCCGACCCAGGTTCTGAGGGCACGAGCCGTCACTGCCTGTGTATCATCCTATTTTCTGAATCTACGTCTCTAAGTTTGTCTGATATTTCCCATAACTATCTAAAACAGTTTTCAAGATAATAATTGATTTCGGAAATTTTGAGCGAAATATATAGATCTATCTCAAAAAGTTAATTTCGATAGTTTTATAATCAGAAGCTAATATTTTGGAGGTGAAAAGCTTTAGAGTCTAGATCGTTAAAAGAAATCTTCGTTATGACCTACAGGGTGGTTAGAAAGACTAGATTCTTTGTGATTTACAAAATTGACGAAGTGTAATTTTTAAATGGGCCACCCTGTATATCATTGCATTTCCTCATTCTACTTCAAAGATGAACCAGTGCACCTGAAGAATCAAAATGTAGGAAAGGAATAGTTGTCAACAAGAATTGGTATTATGAAAGAATTCGGTAACGAGTTATCAAACTACTCAATTAACCCTGTATAATGACTCATAAGTCAACAATAAACAAAAGACTGGATATGCGAATCATAATTAATCATTATATCTATAGTTTGCTTTGAAATATATTTTGAACCTATAGTAAAGAAATTCTGAGACCTCAAATTTGACCAAATGTTGACTTTTTTACTCCATCTGAGTGTAAATTCCAGAAATGCTCGCAGAAATGTGTCGAATCACATACCATGTATACCTTTTCTTATGGCGACTGTTCCCAAGCTTCATGCCGATTATGTTATTCAACAATGATTCAACAATCATTCCTGCTATTCCTTCTAATTATAATATTCATGACATCAGGGTGTTTGTAAAAGTTATTGCTATTTGAAAAAATAACAACTGATTTAAGTTCGTTCAACATGGTTTAACTAATAACAATTTTACGGTCTCAGATTCTCCTTAAAAAATAAGAACTTCTTCATTAACTGATGGAAGGCAATAATAGAACTAAATTTATCTATTCACTCTGATGGTCCTCAACTGTAAATGTTCGTAATTTGTTCATACCTCGTCTATTATCAATGTCCTAGGGATATTACTACTGAAAACATCAATTCATTAAGCTCTTGGGAGCGCTGAACACCCTATACATTCTTACATGGAATGCACTTTCTACTAACTAATCAATTTTGATGATGCCGAAATAAAAATGACGCTTTCTGAATTTCAAATGATATTTCCTGAAATACGAATGATGCTTTCTGAAATTCAATTGACTATTCTGAAATACAATTGACGCTTCTTTGAAACAATTTTCAACTATGATACAACAATCATTCATGCTATTCCTTCTAATTATAACATTTATGAATCACATATGATATCACACAATTGTTTGGGTACTAACCAGCCAACCTGAAAAAATATAATTTTACTTTCTAGCAACGAAAAAAAAATCGTCCAAGTTGTGCTCAAGAGAGTGAGTGCTGAAAAAAGATTGTCTGGAAGTCCTTTGATGAAAGTGCGCGAACTTACCGGTACTCCACCTATCACTAGATCCTCAGATCTAAGGAGAAGTAAAAGGAGTGCAGACAACGCTGAATCTTCTGACTGCAGACAAGATTCCAATAGTTCACCAAAGCGGACAAGACCTACCTTAAAAACTAGTAGTGCTAGGAAAATTCAACCCATAGCCAAGAAAAAAGGAAAAGAGAATAGACAGTAAGTTGATTTTTATTTTATTGTAATAGTGCCTTAAGAGATTGCTGATTCAAGAATTCAAGTAATGTTTTCCAGCAGAAAGATAACTCTTGAAGTCTTTTCCCCAAATTTAATGTCAAATGGACGCAGTTAATCCTGACTGACATTGATTGCATCACCGCCGGAAAATACACTCACCGGCAAAATAAACCGGTCACCAAAAAATCTGCCCAAATTGTTCAGCCTGTAACTTTTTCAATCCTTTTCTGATTTTTGTGAAATTTCGATCAAATTGTAGATTCATGTTCCGGGATATTAGCCTAAATATCAGTTTTCCTGAAAAGCTGTTGACTTGATCATTATACAGGGAAAAACCAAACTTACTCTTTCACCCTATACTTCTCAACGCCCTGTGGCAAAATTGCGTGATTGAAAATGGCTTCATTATGCTTCGGATTGAAGTGTGATCCCTTCTCAACACAAAAGTTCTTGATTCACGTCAATATCTTATTTTTAAAAGAATATACGAGTGTTTAAAGGAAGTATGGCGTTTTCAACTTTTTTTACCAATATTCAGAACCTACATGAACTTATTGATTAACAACTTCAAGGATTAATATCACATATTTCTACCTTTCTTTCTTAGCACTTACGGGAAAATAAATTACAAAAAACAAACAAGAAGCAGACCTGTAGTCAATAACGAGTATGCTCTCCTCGATTTTGAATTTTAGCATTCAACCGAAGTGGCATCGAATTGATCAAATTACTCAAGTAGCCTTGAAGATGTTACGTTATGTGCGTTTAACTCAAATATCCAAATGTAGACGACCAGGAATACAAATCACACGTAGCTAATATTCGGATACCAACACCCGAGAGCTGCTGCTACCTATGTCAAATAATGGAACCTCTTTTTTGTACGATCTCAAAAAGTTTCGAGAATGACGAGCAGATTAAAAATGGACATGATATCGTAAACAGTGTGAATTTGTTTAAGAATTTCCACGCTTTAGGCGGTTAAATTCACAAGTTTTGGCAGTATGATTATGAGACTACGATGTGTATTGTGTAGTATTTTCAACTGTCAGAGTGTCTCAGTATCGTGAGGATTTTGATATCAGTTTCCAGTTTTTCAATAAGGAAGTGAGAACGTCTTGCGATTATTTAGGGATACGATAATCGGATGAGTTTGATGAATGAGTGTATATAGGTGCGGACGTAACAGAGGTGAGTTCGTTATTTCTTGTCTTCATGCTCCTTATTCTCTATCGACGAATACATGAAAATTTAAATAAATAAATATATCTTTCAGGCGTTTTTGGTTGGCGCGGAAATCTGGAAATATAGTTTCCCCAAAGATTTCACCGTATGAGCTGAAATTCGACATCATCGTACCATTCTGTGTACCAAGTATTTTGGAGTTCTGGTTATGAGCTTATCCACCCCGGACTTCACCCGCTAACAAGGCTAAGTACCGCATAGCGGCTTGATATACTCACCTACACGTTTTGTGACAATGAACAAGTTTTTTTACTTTGACGAGCCAATATCCATGTTATAAGAACCGACACTTAGTTGCGTGATTAATTATTGTTATATAGTGTTATAGTGATATATAGTCTATCCTTCTGAGTTGTCGCCGTATATTACATCACCCTATATATACATTTTCATATAGGAGGCTGGATAAACTATCTTTATTCGACATTTTATCCACCCTCTTCCCCTCTCGCGAGAGTTAACATAGTCACACAAGACATCCCCTCTGTAATTATTTTAGTTCTATATAGGTATAAGCAAGTATAAGTGTCGTCCCAGATTATGTAATAGTGCTTTTCCTTTTTCGCAACAGGCGCGAATATAATTTCCTGATGTGAATCACTAAAGTAGTATGTCTGATAATATATAGAATATATTTCAACTATTTTGTTTGGTTTCAATCTAGGGTTACCTATACCAGAGAGGTATCGTATAGGTTCGATCTCTCTGTGAGTATTAAAAGGTTAGTTTTATAAAAATCTATTGGCGCCCTCTATTTCACCTCAGTTTCGGACTCACCCCCTCTCCCTGTCCAAAAGCTAACTGTGAGCAAAACATTATTCTCAATCTTGTGAACGTAACCACCATTCAAATAACCATCATTGGTGATTCTGATATTTTACGTAACAAAGAATTGCCTAGAATCCTTCTTGAAGGGCGAATCGTAGCTCTTGAAGAGTATCTGACAAGGCTGGGCGAAGGCGAATGAGCCTCTAGAGGTCACCCCTGAGATAGGTAGATAGGTTCTGAATTATTGTTCTTGAAAATAAAAAAAAATCTATACTTTCTTGAAACACTAACTTTCGTTTTTCCCTGTATAATGATCGAGTCATCAGATTTTCTTAGGAACTAATATTTGGACTAACATTTGGAAACATGAATTTACGATTTGGTCGGAATTTCACCAAAATCGGACCAGAATTGAAAAAGTTACAGAGTAAACAATTTGGCTGAATTATTTGGTGGCCGGTTTTTTTTGCCGGTGAGTGTATTTCCGGCCACATGGTGACCATGAGCAACTAGCAATAAGTTCAAAGTTTTTAACATGTTGAATTGTACAATTCGTTCCTGTATGATGTATCACAAAAGGCCAATCCCAACACTTGATAAAAAGCTGTAGCGAGATATACATGGCTATGAAGATTTATTAATTCTTCAGTCATGATGATTCATATTCTTCCGTTATCATAGCCTACACCATTTTAAAATGTTGGGCAATTAAATTCCAAGCAGTGATAACCAGCGAACAATGGTTTTTGTGTTCTCTGACGTTTTTCTTGTGATGATGTTGGCATGTTATACATGGCGATGATGTCGGCATGCTATACATGGCTGTGGAGGGAATTTTCAGTCCTATTCAATGTTATACAAAAGAAGTATGGCACCCATAACGAAGACAAAAGTTACATGATGAACCTCCGAAAATGGTGAAGACAATATTTTTGATAATCCCAATCCTCTATGTCATGATTTATTACTTTCGCAAAATTTCAGATTTCTTTTGCAAATAATTACTGATAAAATGAATAAAAATTGAATCAGTGATTTTTTGTTTTGTCAAAATATTTCAAGAACTGGTGAATTTTTTCCAATTCGCAAAACGGCATTCGAACAGGTCTAAATTATGCAAATTTTGTCTAACTCGATCAGATTTTCATCTCTTTCCGTTTAGGATATATCAATACTGTCCCTACTACTGGTACTACTGGTACTGGTGGGGGACGTTTGCACGTCAGCAACTAGTCCCTAATGGGACCTTTTTGCAAACCCCAAAGTGTTTTCAATGACTGATGTGGTTTGCTTAAGAGAGGTGGCTAACATCCTTTTCAGGCACCGCCCATCAGCTCTCTTTCAGAGTTTTTCGGCTGTTTTGTGGACTAATAATGTACTCACTACCATATGCGCAGTGGCAGGCCTGCTAGCTGAAGAATTGGTGAATTTTTTCCAGTTTCCGATGCCAATAACCATTCAGCTAACATACTTGACTTATTCCTCACTAATAATTCAGCACCCTACACCATAGATGTACGAGCTCCACTTGGCAATTCTGACCACACACTCATCTCCACAACCTGCCCATTTTTCATTCCATCAACTGCTCCGGCACCCCCACGTCTTATATGGCAAAAAAGGGAACAAGAACCTGCCTAACAACTACAGGCCCATTACCCTGTTATCAGTAATCTCCAAAGTGATGGAGAAAGCCATCAATATTGAGCTTATCAAATATCTGGAGAGCTCAGGAATCATCAATGATAGACAATACGGCTTTCGCCACCGAAGATCTACTGAAGATCTACTTGCCTACGTCACCCATTTATGGCAATCTTCAATAGAAAAACACGGATAATTTCTAGCTGTCGCGTTGGACATATCGAAAGCATTCGACCGTGTTTGGCACGAAGGACTCCTCCACAAACTGCCATCATACGGCTTACCACCTCAGCTATGCCATCTCTTATCGAGTTTTCTTTCAGGCAGATCGCTTCACGTGGTGGTGGACGGTGTATCGTCTGATACCATTGGCATCAATTCCGGCGTTCCACAAGGATCAATTTTGGCACCAACATTATTCCTGCTTCATATCAATGATCTGTTGGGAGTAACAACTTGCCCCATCCACAGCTTTGCAGATGATAGTACCCTCCATACTGCGTTCTCTTCCAAAATTCCCATTTCTTCCCAGGAAACTAAGAACTCACGGCGCAGGCAGGTCAATGCTGTCAATGAAGATCTTGCTGAAATCACAGCCTGGGGAACCAACAACCTATTTGAATTTAACGCCACCAAAACTCAAGCCTGCATTTTCCCTAGAAAGGCGGAACTCAGTAGGCCCGACATTGTAATGTCTGGCTCCACCATCCCCACCAAGCCCGCCATATCTATGCTCGGTATTTCCATCAGCAACACGCTTTCATGGGATAATCATGTCAGATCCATCGCAAAAGCTGCTTCACAAAAACTCGGATTCTTGTTTCGTGCGAAAAGCTACTTTACACCTCAACAGCTTCTCATGATCTACAAAGCGCAGGTACGGCCTGTTCTAGAATACTGTTCCCACATATGGGGTTCAGCACCAAAACATACGCTGATGCTCTTAGATTCCATCCAGAGAAGAGCCATTCGCCTGGTGGGTGACGCCACACTCACTCACTCTTTGACATCATTGAAACACCGTAGAAGGGTCGGCGACCTTTCACTTTTCTATCGATACTTCCACGGGAAATGTTCTTCGGAAATCTCTGCTATCATCCCTTCATTAGCAATACCAATCAGACGAACTAGACAAGCCCAGTCAGCACATCCTTCCGTTGTCAACCTCGAAAGATGTCGAACAGCACTTTATCAAGACTCCTTCATCCATAGAACGGCTAGGCTCTGGAATTCATTGCCTGAGGAAGTATTCCCAACAACATATAACCTCCAGAAGTTCAAAAAAAATTCCAATACCTACATTCTGTCCCTATCCTCCCTAGGAACGCACGATGTTCTTTGAACATTATAGGGATTCCCTTTCGTGCGCTCCAAGCGATAAAAAAAAAGTTTGCAAAACGGCATTCGAACAGGTCTAAATTATGCAAATTTTGTCTAACTCGATCAGATTTTCATCTCTTTCCGTTCAGGATATATCAATACTGTCCCTATCAAATCAGCAGGACCCTGTATATTATATAAATACTCAAATTTATATCTCGAAAGGAAGAGTATCAAAATAAAATTCCAACTTGAAAGGTTTCAGAGTGAATAATCATTATTCCCAAGAAATTAGTAGATTGAATCTGGCGCCGCGCCCAAATTTTCACTTGGGACTAGTTTCATATCAAAGCTTATTGATAAGTGCTTTTTTATTGAGGTTACTTTTGAAATTGTTATCCATTCATTTCTTTATTCACGGTCTAGCATATATGCGCTGTTTTGGTTGTATTTGTTTATTCATTAGCTGATTGTGATTAATAAAGGTACTGGAGATTCTGTTCATGTCATCGTTTGCCGTCTGAAAATATTCAATTTGCTCTAGTACGAAAGCAGAAATGATTTGAAGCCAATTCCAATTTATAACTGACTTGAAAACAATCCATCAGAAGGAAACTTCCTCATTAACAACATATTCGCGATAGAAATTAACAGGTCGCCCCACCTGGTGTCAACAACTTGAACACATCTTAGCGGATTGTTTTGATGGTATGACCAATAAGCACAAACGAGAAACAAATGTGAACCAATGAAAACAAAGTAAACAGGCCGCTTTGACAGCTTCCAAGAACTTCGGCGTATGGCGTAGGCTTATTTTGTATTGCGAATTATAATTCACATTCGAAATGAACTCATCTGACAGCTCCGAATAACTTTCTATAAGAATATTATAACCATATAAACCACGGTGCAAAATATTATTCACGACTCGTTTATATATTTACTTCGATGCTAATACAGTTCGAATTTTTAAATGTGTTCTGCTATACCTTGATATGAAATTAGTATTCTTCTGAGAATTTGTTATATAGCTCACTGAATATACTTGCGTACAAGGTATGATTCTCATTATTCTATGTATATTTCAGGACAAAAACTACAATACAAATCAAATCGTGAGTATTACAGAACTGGGTGATTGACAATGATCGATTAATAGCTATATATTTATCAAGATAGCAAAGTTATCCATTTCGTCCCGTACCTGAGAGAAATTAAGTTATTGTACTTACATACAGGGTGTTCAGATTTGTGGTAATAGAAGCTTCTCCTCTCAAAAAAATATTAAAAATAGTTCTTAAGAACATGAATGCCTCATTTCATTGATATCTTGAAACAATATTTCTCACATAATTTGAAGATCGTATGAATTTTTTGTTTTCATGGAGTTGAAATTTTGATACTGCAATAACTCAGACTTTTGTATACAGGGTGGCCCACGGTCGATGGTACCTTAGACGTATACGGAAAACGGTACATTGGATTATCCTGAAAATTTGGTAACTCTAATAAGCGTTTGTGATCTAACGATTCAAAATATTTTCAGCGATGCAGCGTTGCCACTTTTACCAAAAAGTAGCATCATCTTTGTTATTTCAAATGGAACACCCTGTATTTCATTGTGTTCTTAGATTCTTCTCGAAGAGCTGATTTCATCTATGCATCACACTTGGGGTCTAGCAGGAATTATTACAGAGATATAGGGTGTTCAAAATCGAGATTTTTCAATTTCAGGAATTTTTTGTGTCAAAACTATTCATTTCGATCAAAACGGCTTACATGTCCCTATCTCAACTTTTGATTCACTATCTACTGACATTTAATTGGAACAGATACAGGGTGATCAAAATTCTGAATCTTGGACCATCCTGTATTTTTTTTTCAATAAAATGTCAGTAGATAGTTAATCGAAAGTTAATATAGGGACATGTAAGCCGTTTTGACCAATGATGAATAGTTTCGACACAAAAAGATCTAAAGTTGAAAAATCTCGATTTTGAACACCCTATATCTCTGTAATAATTCCTGCTAGACCCCAAGTGTGATACATTGATGAAATCAGCTCTTCGAGAAGAATCTAAAAACGCAATAAAATACAGGGTGTTCCATTTGAAATAACAAAGATGATGCTACTTTTTGGTAAAAGTGGCAACGCTGCTTCGCTGAAAATATTTTGAATCGTTAGATCACAAACGCTTATTGGAGTAACCAAATTTTCAGGATAATCCAATGTACTGTTTTCCGTATACGTCCAAGGTACCATCGACCGTGGGCCACCATGTATATGGATACATAGCAATTATGAAACTAGAGGTTTTTGGGTATGAGAAATCATAATTTGAAACCTACTCTACTACATAAATGCGCACTCAACTTGTTTGTTGTTTGGGGTAAGATTAGTTTTATGAAATGTGGCGCAAAAATTTAACAGCACTGTCATTTCAAGATTTCTTTAAATCCAATATTATCTGGGATATCTGATATCATGAAAGTACGCACTTAAAAGACAATGTATGATTAAATCTCTAAATCTCACTAAAACATCGATCATTTTCAATCACACTTTCAATTACAGTGATCGTTGTATTTGTATTTTTTCATTCTAACTATGTGTTTGTGAGAGTTCTATTGAATCATCTAAATCACCAATTGAATATAGTGATCAGTCGTAGTAGTAATTCATGTATTTTGTTAGTGTGTATGTGTTTACACAGTAAGTGGCCTTATTAGATGTCTTTCAGCCTATGTCTGTTATGTGTAAGCTTTGTTACTGACTCCATACGCCACCTTAGAAGCAGTACGGTAATTTGAACGCAACAGTGGATTGCACGGAACCATCTTTGGTTGATGCTACGAAATTATGAATTGCATATCTCTGATCTGCTGGGATCTCAACTTGTGAATACGGTTACATTTTCATAATTCATCAGAAGTATATGTGCCAGGTGATTCAATAAGGGTGACGAGGTACTGTATCTCAGGAACTAATAGTTTATGGAACACGCCCCTTAGAGAGGGGGGTAATAATCATAATGGCATGGATGCTTTTTCATTTCATTCACCAAAATTTCCATGCTTGAATCAGACCTTGTTAGCATAATTATTATTAGTTCCTGAGATGCAGTATCTCGTCACTATTGAATCACCCGGTGCAACGAATTCTGTCAAGTTGGCTGAGAATAAAATGCCGTTTCATGCGACCCGAGTGCTGTGGTCATATTCTACTGAAAATCAGAATGGAATTTCTAAACTTGGATATTATGTTAACAGTTACCAGTAAATGTGAATGTTGAAATTGGTGATATCCTATTCATACTGTAACATGAAAATTTACCTTTGTTTCAATTCCTCGAATATCAAAATGGTACAGTTTTCTTTTTTTGATGCTCAGATTTAAGTCAAGTATCATCCAAAGAATGATGGAAGTATGATATGGTGTAATTATTGATGGGCTTTTGTTTCATAAATTTTACTCGACCTCTCGAGAACAGCGAGAGCAATGGTTCCGTCGATCTTCTAATAGATGGCGACATTGCACAATCATGACATCTAAGAGTTTTGAAATTGTCGCAGATTTTTCGTATTCAGAGTTCAATAATCCCACTGTTATATATATTCCGTGTACCTAAAATGCCATTTGCCATTTTATTTCGACTCGTCACAGCAGCAATAGCAGCATCACCATCTAGCGGGGAACCATAGTAGGCGGTCGAGTGACTTTTCTGAAATTTTCAATACGTAATAATGGCCAAATACGCGCATCATATCTTACTTCCATCATTATCCAAAGTAAACAGCTATGCTTCTCCTTCACATTTTATTACAGAAACTACAAAGTGTGGATTACATTACATGGTAATTATATGGCTGTTTCATCCTTTTCTTGTCTCTGTTGGGTTGGTTGACTCACTGCTTATGTTTTTGAGAACGTTAGTGACTGACATTCAGTTCATGTATCATTTAAGCTGATGTAGTCCAGTGAAAGCAATTCTTGAACTCCAGGAACAATCTGAAAACAAAAACAAAAGAATAGGTGAAATCACAGATAAATTATTTGAGCTAGAAGTATTGTACTTACCAGTTGAGTCGTACAGGTGCTATGGCTTTCTTTATTTTTCCCAAAATTAAATTCTTTGGATAGTTATTTTCAAATTCGTAATTTTTTATTTACTCTCATTGGCTGTCAAGTGAAAAGTGTAAAGTCATTACAAAGTAGTGTGTCATAAGTCAACTGTCACCGAACCACGTGAGGTAAATCCAATGTTCTCATTGGTTAGCAGTTGAAAGCTTCGATAGCCTGTGATTGGCTTAATGACTTAACTCTTTCAGGTACAGGAATTTCGAAATATAACACCCCCTAGATGTACAGCTTTATTTTTCTTCAGATTTTCGGGAGATTCAATAACAAACTAACTCCAAATGTCTCAAAAGATACGAACAAATATGAAATAATTTCAGAATTTTCCAATTTTTACAAAAAAAAAAAAAACGGTGGGTCAAAATCTAACCCACCATTCCATAAGGTGAAAGATTTCATGAGAATCGACTCATTTCAAATCACGTCTGCAAACATGTTTTGTTCTTTGCAAGACAGAGTGGAACACACAACCAGTTTGTTCCAACTTCAAACTTTCCTGAATTGCAAAGAGCATTATCTTTTTTGACTTGTTCGGATAGGTTGATGAGCACCCTGTGTGACTCTCATTACCGGGCTCTGACTGAGTGTTTTTCCCTATTTGACTCGTCCATTCGATTGATGTTCTTGATGAAGATACCGATATTTATTGACGACAAAATGATCAAATCTTTCATTGATAACTTTGAAAGATATAGAGTATCCTGTGAAGAATAAATGAGTTGACTACAGCGGCATCCAAAGAAAAGATTTTATGGATATCTGTTCCTTTATATGTCTTTCCAGTCGTCTGATAATTCTGCTTAGTATATAGATTGATCTGGAAAACTATGTGATTCAATAATTTGTCCGTGATGAACTGACGAGAGAGATTATCCATCTTGAGCCACTCCAGAGGTTCTATTGAAATCTTTTGGCTGAACGATCTCATCCACTCCACACCATTTTTTTCTCTATCCCTGATTTCAACTCCGCGATAGGGGTATCAAATCTTCTGGGTCCCATGTATCCATATATAAGTACTGGTGTCCCGATATTCATATCAGACAGTATAATGTTGTTAAAATTGAATTCGACATCATTTTCCTCATCATTATCCTTGAAAAATGTCTTGGTCATGTTGTATGGTGGGACAAATTTCAAACAGCGTGGAACGTCAAACGAAAAATAAACATATAAGTTGGAAAAATATAACAAGTAGGTTACCTTTGTTGCCTAGATAGTATTTAATGCAACAAAAAATGTAATAACATGATAAGCATGAAATTTGCAGCCGCAATTCGAGAGGAGAAACACAACGTACGGAACAAGTTTCGAGTTTATTCTATTCACTTATAATGTATTGTTTTATTCGCTTCAGCTTAGAACATATGATTCAAAAGACCAATATGAGTGAGTAATATGGGGCGGGAGAGAAAATAAACCGTCGTACCACAAATCATAAGCCCATTGCAGAGCGGGATATATTTTGTCCCAGCATACCTCTAACTCCAAGAAATTCGTGGTTCAAATTCTGCACCAAAGTACTTAAAAGAGTTAACTCGTTGATCACGCATGAGCGGCGTTGTTGCGCAGAATGCATAGTTGGCTTTTACAGTTTTTTTCGAACTTTTCTCCCTATGTTTCGGTTTTGTTCTTGAGGAAAATAATTTTCCTGGGGGGGATTGTCCTTTTCCGTTTCATTTGTCTGATAACCTGCTGATCTTCGGCCTGGTTTTTGACGGTCTCGTCAGCTTGGAAGTACCCCCTGATTCCAAGAGAGATTGATATTCTTCCTAAAATTTAAAAATTGTTCTGAAATTGTTCTATCCGTCATTCGGTTGCCCCCTTACGAGCAACCCTCAGAAGTCTTCGAGAGTTTTGTGCGAGCGAGCGCGGTTGCCTTACCTTTCAACGTGTGATCCCAAACACTTTCTTGGGCCATCAGAAAAATTTCTGCAGTCGATGGGAATCGAACCCACGACCGGCAAGCGAATGCGGATTAGAATATTGACACTCTGTCCGCACGGCTACCTGGCCCCCTGGAGTCAAGCATCCCATTAATGATAGTATCCCTGGTTCAAGGCTCAGGTGTTCCCTGTGTCTGTTGAAGTCACCCTATCCTATCAGGGTGGTTTTCTATAAGAAAGTCCTGGAGTTTCGAAGGCGGTGATATGGGTGTCCATATACCAGTTCCTGGGGTTACATGCTTTAATTTCATCAATATTCTTGTCTGTCACAGATTTCTTATTATCATTACACTTTTGATTCATGTGTGAAGTGAGGTTATCTCATCAAAGTTTAGTCATTATGTACGCACGATGTTCTTCAAAGATCATAGGAATTTCCTTTTGTGCGCTCTAAGAAAAAAAAATACTGATGAAGACGAGGATGCACAAATTAGGGTAGTAGGAATTCGCTCGGCCCACAATCACAAGCTTGTGGGTTCGATCCACGAGAGAGCAGACATGTTTAATTCAGTTTTGTTGTGTGTGGAGTTGGTAACTAAGCTTACGCAGAACACGCTATGAATGGGTATATGTTTGTGACACTGTCCCGATTGAAACAATAACCAAAATATGAGTAACTTCATTGTCTACAGTATAATCAGATTTCTGGCTAGAAGCTGGGTAAACTTGAAAGTTGAGGCGATAGAGGGAAAAAAGAGTGATGATGAGATTTTAGTCATTTTATAATATTCATGAGTTTGAGTGTTCACCGGTTGGCCTGATAAAATGGTGTTCAATAGTGCTTGTCTCGTAACTTGAATCCGGTAGAAGGTTTCTCAACGGGATCATATGTTTATAGGATCCCGGAAGCGAATCTGAAGTTTGCTGCCTCGTAGCAGGACCGGCTCAGGTCAAGGAATGCAAAAAACCTGAAAATCTTCAGAGTTTTTCCGGTTTTCCGGTCATATCTTGCAAATGACTCAACGTACGAAAAATATCACAGTAATCAAAGTTAAAGAGCATGAAATTTTGCGTCGAATGATGCCTCTATCTCCCTTATTCCCAAATTTAAAAGGTCGCTATCGTCATTCGAAATTTCATTTCAAAATCGATCTATCACGAAAACGGTGAATGCTATCGAAACTAAACAGGAGTACCATTTATAAGTAAAAATGTTGAGATTTCCATATTTCCTGGGCATACTGCCGACCATTCCATTAACTAAAAAGTTGGGATAGAAGATGCCTCTAGCATTTCCCATGCCCCTGATCAAAATTTTTGAGAATTCTTACAATATCCAAATCGGACATAAAAAGTTACTACATGTACATTTGGTATTTCATCATAGATGATTTCGAAAATATTCACATTCATCTCGGGCTCTCCTTCGGATGACTATAACCCCCAGGGGGCTATTTTAAGTCCCATATTTATATTAACTTTTGCTATTTTGGCTCCTAGAATTTGTGATTGAAATTCTTCTATGAAATTTCGGGACACCCTGTGTATTAATCCAAATACGAATTTTTTTGTGCCCACTCAGCTCAAAATGTTAGACTTCATAACTTGTATCTTATTCTACATTCACGTAAAGTTTTCAAATCACAGTCGTCTTAAAAGTGAGTATATTGCAGTTTGCACAAAAGTTGATGAAAACTTGCTGTTTTCGAATGACGATAGCGACCTTATAAGATTAGGAATATGGACGATAGAGACATCATTCAGCGCAGAATTGTGTGCTCTTCAACTTTGAATATCATGATATTTTTCGTCCGGTAAGTCATTTGCAAGATATAAGGGGAAAACCGGAAAAACTCCGAAAATTTTGAAGTTTTTCGACTTGAGCCGGTCCTGCTACGAGGCAAACGTCAGATTCGCTTGTGGGCTCCTCGAAACATTCGCGGGAATCAATGTTACCAGGTGGCGCTCGGTTTTCATCGTTCCATGTGAAAGCCACGTCAAAACTGGGGGAAAACAAACTCAATCCCATTAGTGCCATTAGCTTGTGTACTGTGTACTGATAAGAGTGATAACACTTTATGTCATTGACAAGTTTGACAACTACAGCTACAGCAAGAAGTATGCAATCTAGTCTATGCACTTTATCCATAGACAACAGTTTGTTTTCCCTCAGTTTGAAGTTCGTATTATGTAACCTAGATGTCGCCCACTTCTACCGGATTCATGTTTTCGAAAAAATACCATTTGATCGGACTAGGTTGTAACTTCCTAAGATGAGAATTATATAATATCTTCATCTTGGGAGCAGAACGATTGTCTGCTGATACGCCTTTTGTATAGCACTGGAATATTATTTTCTACAAAATAAGTCATTCCAAAGGTATTGTAAACTATACTATTTCCAATGAAATTTCAGGAATACAAAAAAAGACGATAATTGTTAAAATAAGAAATGCGTGGATCATGTTCTTCATTATTTAATTAATTTAAAGGGATTCAAACTTGTACAGATTTTCAAAAACAATCGACTTAATAATAATTCAACAATCTACCATAACAACATCACATAGAACTAACTAGACCTCTTTCTCTTTATACAATATTAGCCGATGTCAATCATTCATTCATGTCACTAAATCCCTGATACAGTGTGTCCAAAGTTCATATAAATTATAGCTTCTAAAATAATAAGTATGTCAACAATAATAAAGGCTTTGGAAACATTAAGACGTCAAATATATCTTGATAGCATGTTGGGCGTAGCCATAGCAACAGCGCAAGTATGCGGACAAGTATTCAAGTAGCTTCTTATCGGTCGGCAGCAGTGTTAATTTTATTCCTTCTTACACACACAATCAAAATCACGTTTGTTCGGTAATAATTTGACCTCCAATATCTGAAATAGTGTTGAAGAAACTTCTATTTTGGTGTTGAGTGAGATTGCAAAAAATATATATGTCAAGAACTGTTCTGATGTTCTGATTTAATTTATTCTATTTCATTCTAGTAGTCCCAGACCAAGAAGAGCGGCAAAACCGACAGAACTGAAAGAACCAAGCCTGAACAAGTAAGTATTAACCATAGACATATAAAACGAGGGAGTACGAAATTGTTTAAATTTTGTCCCGATCCAACATCGTTTTCAGCATTAATCATACATTCATTATATAATACAAAATTTGTATGAATTATCTTTCTGTTTGTTTGGTCCTAAATTAAAATGACCTGAATTCAGCTATTTAAATAAAGTATATTTTACTAATTTCATCATTACAAAAAATCATAATGTATTATGAAAATAACTGTGGCAACGCTGTATTGCCGTGTTTACTATGAATTGAGCATATTTTTCTTGAGGTCATTGGTACGTCAAAATCCGACGTTACAGTGTTGTTGTTCTGTGTTTGTAACCATTTCAGGACTTTTTGTGTTTCAATTGATTGTCGGTGTTTTCTTTTTAGCTGTGTTCTCGTTCGAAAAATAAACAGTCCAAAACCATCGGAAGCATGCGCAGTTCCACGGAACATGAAAAATACCAACAGTTCTGTGAAACTGCGCATGCTCCTGATGGTTTCGGACTATTTATTTTTCGAACGAGAACAAACCTGATATAAAACTACATAAAGACAATCATAAACAATCTACTACAAATTTATATTTCGACGGTGAGTTAGGTTAAACTAAATTATTGCAAAAAACTTTGTGTCTTTTCTTTGAATTCCAATGAATGATGAATCAAAATATGGTGAGTACCTAAGGCACCAAGAATATTTGGTATTTGAACATTAGACCCAAACATTTTTAAATAGTTATAATAGCTTTGTCATTAGTCATTGTTGTAAAATTGTTTTGCCCCTTGCTAAACCTACGCGACTGGCGAAGAAAAGTAAAAAGTATGAACATTTACGCAGTTTACAGCGTTGCAATTTTGTAAGTCATCTCTTTCTAACTCATTTGAAACTCTGGAGCTATGTATGATCGTAAACAAATCGTGTTTTATGGATGAAATATTATGCCTTCCATCAGTTTATATGTATATGGTATTGAATCACTTTGATATTACACCCTGTTCCAAAATAAATCCCTAGGGATTTAAAGTACCACTTTTTTTCCCGGAAATAGGGAATGAAGGTACCCTTTAAATCCTTGAAGTGCATAAAATATAATATGTACAGTCGTATTCAATAAAAAAGCGTACAAGTTTATTACAGAGATAAATTAACGTCATTCTATTTGCGTAAAATGGGCTATCGGGAATGATTGTTTACCAAATGTGGACAGTGAAGTTGTCGAAGACTCTCAAAGACACAAAGCATTGGCTGAGCCAGTTTTATACAACTAGAACTAGGATGCCGTAAACCACTCTTTTTAAAACTCGTACGCTTTTTTATTGAATACGACTGTACTTATGCCTCCACGGCGCGATACATTTTAAGGACACCTGAAGATACACGGAGGTACGGCCGGCCGACCAGGAAGAAGTGAGTTGTCTTGTCTAGTTAGTAGTCATTGTCGTTCTTCTCGCGTTTGGTTTGTCGTGTGTTGAAGTAGTTGAAAATAGTCATGGTGAGCGTAAGAGAGGTAGTATGATCTGATAAGCCATCAATTATCATTTCAAAAACAAACAATTAAGTTGACGAACTAGAGCAACATCTACCCTAGCCTAGGGTCCCTTGATGGAAATTGACGTTAAAGTCATCTTAACAGGGTACGGACAGATCCTCGTCGCCTCTCACTCTAAAGTGTTTGTGAAACAGTTATATAGTTCCATCCTTATTCAATTCTGGGAATAAACACTAGATTTTTGGCATTCGTTGTTTTTTAGGTTATATTGGGGTCACTGGCGTATCATACGTAATTTCCATATGAAATTCCTGATTCAACTATACCAAGATATAGATGAACAATCCTCTAGTTTTAGAGTTTATTACTCCAGCATAATCTTTGCGAGGTAGAAAACATATAAATTGTAGTAAAAGCTTAATATATTTCAGCAAAAGAGACTGTTCTTAGACTATATACCAGGGTTGACTGAATTGACTAAATGAATTCTGATTTCAAGCTAAGCAGAAGTCTATCTATGAGCTGAATGAGCTGAGCCTTATGATTGAGAAATGGTGGAAACTTTGATGTGGGGTGGGTATCTGAACTACTGTACTCATGTCATGTGTTTTAAATATATTTTCGGAAATCCAATTCGGAGAAGAATTTATGGAGTGACCAATAGCACACTATGTATAAAACTTCGTCTGATGGGGAAATAAAGAATACAATATACTTCACCCCCATGTTATACATATGATTTTCCCGTCTCCCTTGAATAAAGAGTCATTTCCGAATAGATTATTGATGAAAGTAAAAAAGAAGTAGGTATACGCAGTAAAACTTATATATAGACACGTTATTTTTACTCTTGCATCCTACATATTTTCAATTTGTGGTAGGAAAATAATTATATAAATTAATGTCTTTCACCATATTGGATCCGTCATCTTGAATTTTCCAAGTTTGACGAAACAATCTTTATCTCCAACCCCGGAAAACTCCAGATGCCTTCCAATTATGAATAGAATCGGATCATAATTACAAAACTCGTTCGCCATATAATCTTCCTCAACAAGTAAATACCCTGTGCATACCTATTATTAAAATGTTGAATGATTTTCTGTGGCACCCATGGATGTGACATGACAGCAATGTCAGGGATGCCAGTAGACAAAACTAAAGTCTCTAGATCATTAAAAAGGAATGCAGCTATGATCTGTCCGTACCCTGTTAAGATGACTTTTACGTCAATTTCCATCAAGGGACCCTACCCTAGCCTATCCAGGTTCTGAGGGCACGAGCCGTCACTGTTTATAACTTTATAACGGTAATTTATTATTTCCTTGTTGCAAATGCTGCCCTATCACTCCCATTTTAAACTTAAGCAAGAAAATTATCACGGAAACACGACAGTCAATTTTTGTTTTGCTTCACGATCGTGATTATAAGAAAAGAAACTAGTTTGCCTATGTGATTGGGTTTGTAGCTCTAATAGTGACTGTGACACAGAGTATCGGGCCACTCCTGTAACTTCTGCATTCCTAAACGGAGTCATACAGGGTGACCAAAGCCTAGGAAAGATTCCTCTCTCAACAAAAGACGAAAAGAAGTTTATATAAACATGGGTCCAAAAATGCTTTGTTCCGCCCCTGTAGAGGAAAAACGGGCCAACCGCTAAATAGAAAATTGTATTTCCACTTTTTTCGTATATTCTTGTTTATGAGTTTCCGTATGAATAATAATTGCTATAATGGCAACATTTTGTCATTTTCAGTGAAAAAAAAACTGTTATTACGGAAAAAATGGCGCTTGTTCCCTGATTGCTCTTTTTTAAATTTTGAAATTCATATCTTCTGAAAGCTTGACGCTTTAATATTCTACCCGAAATTGCTGAATATACTGGGTTAAATTAAATTCATGAATACAAAAATATCTTTGAAAATTATTACAAATTATTACAAAAACATTCTTTTTGGACATTTTTGAAAACAGTAAAGCAGACTTAATCATGAACATCCGATTTGTCAGTACCACTTATATGGTCCTCTGTCTCATTGGAATATGGTAATCTTCAATATTCCTGTTGAAGAACTTCTGGTATGATTTCATCTTGGCAAAGTCCTTAAACTTTTTCAAACTAGTTGGAATTGTTCGTGAGTAGGCCTTTGGAATAACGAGATTTACTTACATACCCAAGCCACATTTTGATGTAAAAAAAAACAAAGCAAAAAGGTTCCAAGTGCACTTAGTGGGGCGCTTAGCACCTTTTTTTAATGTATACAATTTGTTACTGCACCGAAATACAAAAATGATGGCCCATAGGGGTTCCATTTGAAAAAATGATTTTTTGATCAAAATTTGGTGTGACTGAAATGATTCATTGATGAGTGACACAAAAAATTATTTTTCAGAAAAAAATATGTTTCTCTAGAATGTGGGACTCATTGTGAGTAGTCTTAACCGTATATAATTTATCCACGAGGTAAAATAAAAAACAATTGCAATTTCAATTTTTCATTAGACATGAAGATTGCACTTGACATGACCACAGAACTCATGGACCTAGAAGGCTAATGCAAGTGAAATCGCTGAAATCTAATACAACCAGTGTGCTTACGGCAATGGTGATCATGCGCACATTGTCGGCAACATTGGCAGTTATATATTTTCATACGCAAATCTCATATTTATTCATTAGGATATAGTTCATATTTGCTACGAAACTTCTTGTTACTGATTATCAACAGCTTCACAAGAATCATACTATGAAATTTTCACGACAAAATTCATAGACTCATTGATATTAAATTGTAGCCATTCAAGAGATCGATGAATTATTATGAATTTCAAATTTCTCACGAGTTCATCTGGCAACTGTGTGAGAATGTGCCTCTGTCATTTTGTCTGACGCAGACTCAAGACAGAGCCGGATTAGTTCCAGTTTTTCACTGTTCTGCTTCGCGTTCAACGTCTTTCGTTAGTGAATTTGAGATTATTGGAGAGTTTTGGTACTTATTTGATTCGACATTCATTAACTGATTTGTGTACAGGGTTTTCAAAATGAATGATTTGGTGTCAAGATAAAGAATAAATTACAGGAATGTCTTACTTCAGGTCAATTTATATCGTTCACAAAATTTGATATCTAAAACACACAGTGGCTCTTGTTTTAATTTGTTCGATAAATCAATTAGGTACTTTGTATGCCATCAATGTTATTCACGTATCTGATATCACAATGACATTCGCTGTGTTATTATTTCACAAAATCCTATCTCCTATGAAAATGTAAAATTTCAAGCCATGACAGATCTGTTTAATAGAAGAGCATTACTTGAGAGGAAATGCTAATTATCCACTGGTATGATTTATAGAATACGCCTGTTGTCATGATTATATTACCAAAACTAAAATATCTGGCAAGAAGTTACGGATCTCCTAAATTAATGATATTGAATCAAATTTTAGGCTCACCAAGAGTTGCCACGTTTCTTGGATGATTTCCTTGGTTCGAGATTCGAGATGCCACTATTGAGAAGTTGAGTTCTGTTTTTTCAAAACAACTGAACTATCCAATTTCAGCGAGGTCTTGTTTTTTTTAAATTCAATTAACTCGTAATCGAAGCTCCAATTCGAAATTCCACAAGAGTGTCTTTCTTTCTGAATTGAACAGGGAATTTGGAAAATATCTCAATTCTGAAAAAATTTCAGTGGTTTAATAAATAGTTCGGCAAAAGGGAAACAACTCCCCTGTATCTTCTCCACTGGACAATTTTGACAAAACTCAGTTGCATCAAACAACGATCAGAGTAACCATTTCATAAGTATTTGCACCAAAATTATAGCAAGAAAAAGATTTTTGAAACTGGACTTCAGAGGGATGTATCTCCCTGGAAAACTACTTTAAAAAAATTGTAATATTTATGCCGCTTTATATTATATGAATTTTTCACAATGTTCTGCTTTTTCAAGTAATGCCCCAAAAACCTGGTAATCAAATAATTCTGAATCCGCCCCTGGCATGGTCGCGTCTTTAGTGCGCATGCTCACATTTGCCGTACGAGTCACGTTAAGGAACACTCAGATATGATATAGAACGATATTGGCCTTCTAGGTCTATGAATTCTGTGGACATGACCTGTTGAATTTGAATATGTGGAAATCTCCACGGTGTTCCTTATGGAGCAACAAAGTTTCTGGCATTTTGACAAAAACCGAAAGTCCCCTATATTGGATTGTATTGTGATCAAATTCGATATTGCCTATATAATTGTACCAAATTCCAGAAAAATCCGTTAACGAATGCAGAAGTTACAAGGGTGGGCCGATACCTTGTGTCCCCTGATATATTGTGAACTACAATAATTGTGATGGAACGTATTTTTTTTCAGGAAATTGAGACGAAGTAGATGAATGATTGAAGAATATCAATAATTTTACCAGAGGGCGAATCAGTTAGAAATGAATTACTTGTATGTGTGTTTATTGTAAGTTAGGTATTAGATTTTCAAATTGGAAACAATGATTCTAGAATATTCAATTAAAACCTGACAAAATCTTGTTTTTTAGTTTTAGTTTGCATATTATAAATCTATGTTATTTATATGTATTTAAGAACAATATTTGTAGGTAGGAGTGCATATTCAAATAAGTAAACGAATTGCGTGTACAAAAAATGATCATTTAATTGTTCTTCACCAGATGAAGTAAATCACAAATATCTGAACCTGGCGCCTATCACTTTATGTAGGCCACATATTAGAAGTTTTCCAACTTGCAGGATTGAAAACTCAAAAATTGGTAGTTTTAGAATACTGTTCTCGTGTATGGGGTTCAGCACCTAAACATACGCTGATGCTCTAGGATTTCATCCAGAAAAGAGCCATTTGCATGGTTGGTGATGCTACACTCACCAACTCTTTGACCCCATTAGAAAACCGTAGACAAGTCGGCGACCTTTCACTTCTCTACAGATACTTCCACGGAAAATGTTCCCCAGAAATATCTGCTATAATTTCATCACTAGCAATACCAGTCAGACGAACTCGACAGGCACAGTCGGCACATCCCTTCGGCATTAACATTGAAGAATGTCGAACAAAACTCGTTCGTCTATAGAACGGGGAAGGTTTGAAATTCTTCGCCAATGGAAGTATTAATTCCCAAGAACCTATAACCTCCAAAAGTTCGAAAAAAAATTGCGACACCTATCTCCTTTCGTGCGAGTTGAAAAAATACTATCAGAATTGATCATTTCCAATCTATATGGAATATTTTTAGCTTTCAACTTCTCACAGGTTTCCTGATAATATGTCGATTTTTCTGAAAATAATTACAGTCGTAGTAGTGAACTATAACATTTTTATCTCGCAAACCGTTCGAAACTAGAGCACCAAATTTGTGATCCCATTTTGTACTATATGAAGGTGGGCGATATCCAACTGTTGCATTAAAAATTTTCGAAAACTTGACTTTCGCATGGCACCTATTTTTTTCGCACCATGTGGGAGAAAATTGAATTTGTAGAAAAAATATGAAGAGATCAAACGGTGAAAGCAAAATGTCAAATTTATTGTCACACCTTAGTCTGAGTCAAATCCACGGCACAGCGATTTATCTGCTTCTAGTATTTCGAACATTTTTCCTTCACCTGACAACAAGTTGAAACAAAAAGCAAATGAAAGGGAAACATATCCCTTTCGCGAATATCCAAACGTTCCGCGATTCAATCTGATCTAAATTAGTGGCAGAACGTCAATATTTCCGTGAATATTTCGTCCTCGTCGAAAGATAATATCCGATGGACCAGTGTGAACTTCATGTGCTGCTCACACTTTAAGTATTCTAATCCACATGTTGAGTTCTACACTGGTCCATCGGATATTATCTTTAGAGAAGGGCGAAATATTCTCGGAAGTATTGACGCTCTGCCACTAACTTAGATCAGTTTGAATTGCGGTACGTTTGGTGCATCGTGTGCCATATTGAAATGGTCGAATGAAGGGGTCATCTGCTATCCTTTGAGACTATTCAACACCTGTCATGTCCTGTGGATGATTTTTAATCGTCTTTTTATCCGTTCATCAAAAGAAGAATTCCACATTCAAATACAAATTTTAAAAAAAGTATGAGGCGTAGACTCAGAATTTCGATTTTATCCAGATGTGTATCGTGTCAGAGTACTTTTGAATACAAAACTAGTGCCTAGTGACTTAAGTCATCTAGTTTTTTTTTTTAATTTACTCGCAAAGTTTCGAAATATGTAAAACTCAAATGAAAGCTGTGACTTTGCATAGCTACAAAAAATAAACAAAAGCCACCAGGATCTTCCAACTTCCTCAAAAGTTCTCTAGTCTATCCTCTTGCTAATGATGTGTCACATGCCATAAATATATTTTAACAACTTTGTGAATTCGCTAGAATTGTGAAGGCACACAAGGCAAATATTCAGAATTATGACCTATTAAATTTGTTATCTCACTCTTATGAGGTGAAATCTGTCTCGTATCTCTATTTTTTCGTGGATTATACTTGAAATCAACAAAAAATAAAATTGCATTTTTAACATTTATTTCGCATTAATTTCATGAATCTCACGAATGCTGCTCAAATTGTTGGCCTCTGTTGCAAATGCAGGCTTCGACATCTGTTTCGTATTTCGACAGTTGTTTTTTTCCTCCTTAATGGTATCGAAGGCCGTTTTTATGCGTTGGACTAGTACCTCCTTACTTGGAACTTCCGTGTCGTATACTTGCTCTTTGGCACGTCCCCAAACATAAAAGTCTAACATATTTAGGTCTGGGGAACATGGCGGCCATACAATAAGGCCATCGAAGTCAAATGCCAATGCGCGGGACAGCGTTCCTGGTAAGTTCGTTGCGCTGCACGCGCGACGGGAGCATCTCTTTGCACCCACATCTCGTTGGGGCCACATTTCGTTGCAGCCACATCTCGTTGCAGCCACATCTCGTTGGAGCCATATTTCGTTAGGCCAACAATCTCCGAACGTACCCGAACGATGCGCTGTTGCCACATATAATTCAAAAATCTCGATTATACTGAAAAGGTCATTGTGGCCTTAACGAGACACTCTCATCTTGATCAATCTACGTTTCTTTCAAGCTACTTTTCTTTGCACCCACATCTCGTTGGGCCCATTTCTCGTTGGAGCCACATTTGCAGCTACATCTCGTTGCAGCCACATCTCGTTGGGCCCAGATTCGGCGACCTGGGTTCAATGCCTGAGACGGTCAGCATTTTTTTATTTTGTTTTCTCAAGTGATTTTTCGAAATATATAATTTTTAGGAAGAAGGTTTATTTAGGCCGAGTAAGGTTAGTTGGTTTAAAAAGGTAGTGTTCTTTTTTATGCAGAGGGATATTTTCCTTCCTGAAAAAAGTACTGTCTTTTTAGGAAGAAGGTTCATTCAGGCTGAGTACGGTTAGATGGTTTTTAAAAAGTAGTCTTCTTTTTTATCCTTCCTTGTTGAAAAAAGTACTGTGGAGGCATTTACTGTGCTGTTGAGGCTGATAGTGATTCGCTATTTCAATGACATTATTTCAGGATCGGTCGTGAGCGAAGCTCTTGGCCGGAAATTTTCTATCAACTTGATTCTGCACCAATGAAGGGTATTGGTTATTTACCTGTGGCTCCAACGAGATGTGGCTAACAAAATGTGGCTTCAACGAAATGTGGATCCAACGAGATGTGGGTGCAACGAAATATAGCTTGAACGAGATGAAAGTATACCGCAATGTCTCGTTACAGCCACAATATCTTTCTCAGTAAAATAAGGAACCGCAGATTTCGGGTACGTTCGGAGACTGTGGGCCCAACGAAATGGCTCCAAAGAGATGTGGCTGCAACGAGATGTGTCTGCAACGAAATGTGGCTCCAACGAGATGTGGCTTCAACGCGGCGCACTCCGTGCGACTGCATGGGCTGCTCCATAAGCCATCATGATATCCGCATATTCTTCGTCAGAGAATGTCGCCATTGCAACAACAAAAACGTCAACAAAGCTCAAGAGTAACAAACTGACAGAATCGCGGAGTACGATGATAGGAACACGTTAGGTAGCAGAGGCAGTGATGTCTCGACCTAAAAATTATGGAGTCGGTGGCAGTTCATAATTTGTTTAAATACCAAAAGAGCACACAAAATTATGTTTTTTAATGGTTTTCAGCTTTTAACTCGCAAAGGAAGCCGTTCACACAAAAAATCAACGAGTAGAAAAATAAAGAGGGAAAAATTATCTACAATTCACCACAAATTAGCTGCCCTAATATTGAACGGTTTGCGGGATACTAAATATTTTCATTAACTACGACGGCGTTAATTATTTTCAGAAAAATCTACATATCTCGAAATCTAAAGGATAAGCTGACAAAATAGGATGTCTAAACTCACTATCAGAAGGCCGATCGAACGATGCGAAAAAATGTCAATTTCAGTACTGGGTGCCCCAGATTCATTCATACAGCCAATATCTCAGTTATGCTGCTTGGATAAAAAAATTAAAAATCACAATTTTGTCAAAACTTCGAAGTCATTGTGTCAAAGTCAACTTCTGTCAAACTACCCATGGAAACCCACCTCCAACTTCAATTATTCGAGTAACACCCTTTACATTTTTTTGTTGATTTGTGAAGTTCTTCAACGATACTGTCTGTAAATTAATCGAGGAGGTGGTACATTCATTTTACATGATTATTTGAGATTTTCTCCTCGTTTCTATAGAATAAAAATATGAGTATTATTTCGATATATGTGTAGTAGGACAAATCAGATGATTTGCTCCAAAATGTCACTGCATTTAACAAATTTTTCTATCAGGGAGCCTAAAAGAAAAATCCAATTGCTTGTCAGTGCCACTTTGTGTGGGAAAATGTTTGAAGAGAAAAAATATAGATATATTGGAAAAATATCCAATTTTTACTTATCTTTCGACGTTTCGGGAACGAATCTGCTCCCGTTGTAAACTCAAAAATGCAAAATATTGTTCTTCCAAACGAAGTACATATACTCAGCTATTTATACAAAGTGTATCAAAAAAACCTAACCCCCTTGCTAGGGTAGGTAGAACATTGCAAAATAAGTTGGGTTTGCTCAGTGAAAAAATGTCGCGATGTTCTTTGAGCATTATAGGGATTCCCTTTCGTGCGCTCCAAGCGATAAAAAAAAAATGATACAAGGTGTTGAAAAAATTATTTTTTTACACATTTTTCACGATTATTCCGAAACTACTGGCAACATTGTAATGAAATTTTGTATGGATGTTTCTTGAAATCTGACACATCGCATGAATTTGTTTTTATAGCTGACTCTCATAGAGGGCGCTAGTTACACAGTTCGCACCGAGTAGTTTTGAGCTTTTTTGAGGTTAGATTTTTCAATCCAAATATGATATGAACTTGAATATCATTCAATTTTACACCGAAAAGGTACTCCTGGTGAAACTCGATACTATGTTCCGTTTTCGGAATATTTTGATTTGAAAATATTTGAGTAGTAATGATGCTGGTATAAAATGAATTTTATTGAGTCCAATTACCTTTTTATTCAGGTTCAAAAACAATAAAATTATTCTTGTGCTGAGGTTATTGATGGAACAAAGAATCATAAGTAGAAAATTGAGAGATATTCGACTAGAAACATGAAATATTGAATCAGTTAGAGTAAGTGTTCAAAATGTCCTACGTTTCGAGGAATACACGATTCTATATTCTTTTTTTAAGAATGTATTATTCTTCTGAACCTCTTCTGAACAGTTGAGGATCAGCTGTTAGGTCATTTAAGTGATGTTCAATTATGTCTCACAACACTGACGTGAATTTACCTATGTAGCATAGACTTTCTGCCTCTCTTTCTGCCCAAGATACAACATAACTGTGTAATCCATGTTCTTAGTCAAATCTGTTTCGACGTTATTCTTGTGATTCATTGTTTAATCAATGAGTTTTGCATCAGAAATGTATTGTTGTTTTCGGTTTTCAATAAATAGGTGATAATTTTTCATAATACTCACTCTAATAGCTTTATACCAGCAACAGTTACCACTACATCATTTTCAAATCGAAATATTCCGAAAACGGAACACAGTATCGAGTTTTACCAGGAGTACCTTTTTGGTGTAAAATTGAATGATGTTCAAGTTCACATAAAATTTGAATTGAAAAATCTAACCTCAAAAAAGTTATATTCAAAACTACTCGGTACGAACCGTGTAACCAGCGCCATCTATGAGAGTCAGATATAAAAACAAATGCATGCGATGTGTCAGATTTCAAGAAATATTCATACAAAATTTCATTACAATGTTGCCAGTAGTTTCGACATAATCGTGAAAAATGTGTAAAACAATTATTTTTTCAACACCTTGTATCATGAAAACGGATGTCGTTACGACATTTTTTTACTGAGCAAACCTAACTTATTTTGCAGTGTTCTACCTACCCTAACAAGGGGGTTAGGTTTTTCTGAAACACCCTGATGTATACTAAGGTAGTAAAGAATATCATTATTAACCAGGTACCAAGATTATATCCCGAGGCTTCAGCCAAGGCGTATAAGGTGGTCCCGTGGTAATAATATTCTTCATCTATTCACTGAATCGAAAGTAGGCGTTTGCTCCCTCATTTGAGGAAACAAAGTTGTCGATTCACTCCCACGGGAGGAAAAAATATTAACTCCCGTGGGAGGTAAAGTAAATTGGCTTCAGCATGCATCCTTTGGCGTCGATATACCTATAAAACCTGTGCATTCTAAGTTATCAGTGTCTTTATCTCCATTGTAAAACAAGTAACAATCAAATCTTTTTTGAATTCCAATGATATCATACGCTTCTTTATATTCTGAACGTACTTTTAATCAAAACTTTGGAATGCAGTTACACAATATAGGAGTTTTCGGAAACTTACTCTGGGGCGCTAACTCCATCCAGAGAGGTCACGTGACGGATTACTGCTATCTGACTCGGATCACCTACCCAGATAATATAGTTCACGAACGTATTAGGTTACGGACCTGAGTTGCAAGGACATAACTTAAACATAACCTAAATCTTTTGAAATAAAAACACAGTACTGAGAACACCACTTGAAATTTGAAAACCAAAGAAATGCAGAACGAGGAAATCCTAGGTAGATGCGAAATATGTGGATTCTCAAGAATGTCTCGAATAGTGCTTCTCTCTAAGCGAAAATGACACTGGATATCTGTAAAATCATTTTTTTTTATGATGAATTTGTGACACAATTATGTAAACTGTTCATTTTACTTGTAGTGGAGTAGTGTAATATCACATCTTCATAATTCCCAATACAAACACGTCTTCGTTTAGGAGAGTATTTATTTATTACACCAGAAGACAACATCAAATGTGATATTTCCTCCTCCATCTCATCATCATCACCATCCAAACAATTGTCGAAGGTTAATGCTGTTAGTGTTTGGAAGATTGCACTTTTCCTTCTATTCATGATATTTTTTTTTTCAGCTCGAACAATACACAAATGAAATCACAGTTTAATGTTAATGGTTTAATCAAATAAGGTAAACAAAACAATATAACCAAATTTTCTTATTTGGTAATGCGCATGCGGTGTCTTTGTAGACTCTCATGAACCCTGCTTTCCAGTAGGGTTACTGTAGACAAACCCGAGTTAATGATCGAGTAGCCAACACTGATGAGCTTTACGAACACGGGTAGGCAACTCGGGTAAGGTTAATGAACGTGCAGGTTGAGGATCGAGTCAACAATATCAACCCGAGTAGGTTTCCGAAAAGGCCTTATGAAAACCAATTAATTTATGATGACAGAAGTGTCAAATTGACTGTGGTTCAAATGACGTTCATGGCATACTACACCATTGATAATATCATACATATATCACGGGAGCAAAGGTTCATTTCCTCCCATGTGTGTTTAATGCCCTCCGCTACGCGTCGTGCATCAAATTCTACACGCGGCAGGAAATGGATACTTTTACTTCCTTGATATATAAATAGCTAAAATTTAAAAATTGTTCTAAAATTGTTCTATTCGTCATTCCGTCATTCGGTTGCCCCCTCACGAGCAACACTCAGAAGTCTTCGAGAGTCTTGTGCGAGCAAGGAATGACGGGGGCCTTACCTTTTAACGTGTGATCCCAAACACTTTCTTGGGCCATCAGAAAAATTTCTGCAGTCGACGGGACTCGAACCCACGACCGGCAAGCGAATGCGGATTAGAATATGGACACTCTGTCCGCACGGCTACCTGGCCCTGTATTAGCTATTACTATTCATTAATTTCATTCATTATAGTTCTGAAATATGGACCTATGTCACTATGAAAGCGATTCTTTTCAATTCTAATTGAAATCTAGTAGCCATGACCATGAAAGCATATGATATGACAAGTCGTTATTGATCAATACTAGATTCGAGTGATCGCATCGGAACACTGAGTTCGGGTTGATTAGAACAGAGGTTGCTATGTCTATTGACTAGTGGTTCATAAAATGACGAAAACTACCTTGGTAGTAAAAACACAATTTACGCCATGAAAAAGACTCAATAGTTCAAAAGTTGAAAAAAATCCATTACTTACCTTTCTCTATCCTCCCTAGTAATTTCCTCTCGTGCGCCCCCAAGAGATGCAAAAAATACCACTTGCATGATCATCTCCAATATATTTCTGTGGGCCGGAAATTCGTTTCATAATAAAAAGTACGTGTTTTATTGGCAAAAATCTGTTCATAAAGAAAATCCGTATTAAAATGTCAAATGAACAATATTGTTGAATGGGTAGTAGATTTTTCAGAGACGTAAAGTCTCAGGAGAGAAAAATGGACTGGAGGCAAATTGAGCGTGGTCTTTAAGATCTCACTATGGTTATTCAGTGGAATTATGTTGTGACGGGCCGGCCGGCACTCTGGACTGGACGTATGGGATGAATGGTCTTCCCTCAGGAACTATCTGGTACCACTCGCGTCACGAGAGATAACTAATCCTTAATTGGACACTTAATGTTCCAGTAACGTCTGGAGGACGGATATTTTGCTATTGTATTGTTGAGAAAATTTTACTTGGAAAGATCCAAGGCGATCAAATTGAATGTCGGATTCGATGTACGAAAAGTTCTGATTCTTTTATCCGCGGTGGCCACTTGGAGGCGCTGCATGTAAAACCTTAAAGACCTGATGCGCGAATTCAATTTTGAGATATACAGTGAGCCAAACGCGGATAGCAGATAATGCATAGAAATTCATTATTATTTCAAGTTTATATAAAAGGACATAACAAAGGAGATGGACGGAACATTACCGCCCACCTAAAATGCGAAGAATTTTATGATTTTATGTATCTGGATTTGATTCCAGAGGTAGAGGACACAGTTTAGAAATAGGTCTCTTTAAAATGTTTCCATTTGCCGTTTTCTCACATGTCCGTCTGGACCAGGAAATGTCTCAATGATACGTTCCAAATTCCACTTTAGAGGAGGGAGATTTTCAGTTTTGATAATTACCAACGATCCTTTCGTAATGGTATCGGAGGGACCATTGAGCCATTTTGTTTTTTGTTGTAAGGTGTTGAGATATTCATTAGACCACCGAGTCCAAAAATTCATTATTATTTCAAGTTTACATAAAAGGACATAACAAAGGAGATGGACGGAACAAAGGTTTTCGCCACAGTTTAATAAAACCACAAAATATATCTGTTTAATGATTTTATTACACCAACAATCATCATATATTCATAAGTTTTAAATAACAAAACTTATCCTTAATAATAAAATTTAAACAAAAAATAATATTCTTAAAAATTATATGGAAGCATTTTGAATGGATTGTAGCAGCTAAAATAATAATGAAGAGACCCATAAGCCAAATATGAAAATATTGTATTTACAAAATATTTAAAAAATGAGAAATACCCATAAAACCAATTGCATATGAAAT
Organism: Phaedon cochleariae; assembly: GCA_918026855.4. Classification (NCBI taxonomy): domain Eukaryota; kingdom Metazoa; phylum Arthropoda; class Insecta; order Coleoptera; family Chrysomelidae; genus Phaedon; species Phaedon cochleariae. Next base: position 39,307,310 of record OU896714.1, on the reverse strand, counting down.
GAAAATATACAACTGTGATTTCCATGAACATTCTATCATTTTCACCCTAACAAAGGTGATATACTTATAATTCCAATATTTCAGAAAAATTAAGGAAACAGTTAGTGTATCCGGGAAAAATCGGCAATGAACACAAAATACTACATTTGTAAAACACAGATCCCTGCTTATTTATGATTGAACACATTTCTCATAATTTTAAACGAAATTATGTGAAATGTGGTGTTTTTTTGAAGACGACACAGTGTGAATAAGGAAAAACTTATTCAAGGAAATAAAAAATCAGCCCCGACCGAAATTTTAGCCTTGGTTTTTTTGTACCTGATTTCGTTATCCTATCCTAATTTGTAGGTTGGCAGTATGATAAGGTCAGACGTGAATAGGAGCTAGTACATAACTTCCAATTTGGTTTTAATATTTTCAGCCCTAGGACAATGTTTTGTTTTCGCACAAGATTATGTCAAAAGTGGACGTTTTGAGTTGCAGTCTCAAGTCTTGCACAGGATATCGTAAAAGAAAATACCATCTTGGCATACAGACTTTAGAAAAGGTTCTGTAGACTTGTTTGTGTCTCTATTAGTTTCAGAGATAAAAAGTATTTTGTGAATCTGAAGAGAAATAAGATTTGAGCTCTGTTCACTGGCATATAACTACTTTCTAAACGGCTATGTCCTATCTCAGCATTCTGAACATCTCATCCAAATTGCTCTCCTGAAAACACTTTTGCGCCATGTGCAAGAACTCCCAAACTGCCGATTATGACATCGACTCATATATCTCTTGGTGTTTGAAAACACAAATAAATGTAAGATATATGAGACGTTCTGAATGCGCAAGCTCCATTGGAAAATTAATGAGCTTTGATTTTATGGCATTAGCGGTCTAGTTACTAAATTATGTCGGTGGCTTCATTGGCAGCACAAACCAGAAGATGAAACAGGTCTCTACTACTTGATAACGAATGGATCTAACTATAGTATATTCATTCCATATTTGCTTACGTTACAGTTGTCAAAACCACTCAAGTGGCAATGATTTTTCATCACAAACTTGTGAGGATGATAAGAGTTAGGCAAATCAACAATTCAACTTCTGAACTTGCTTTAACCTGCTTGGAAAACACGATTCTGTAGCAAGTTACAAGAGTAAATTAACCCCTCGATAAATCGTTTTTCATCATTAACGATTTTCAGGCAAACTTTTTAAACAAAAATTAGAATAGGTAGGTAGTGCTCTAATACATTCTTGCATATTAAAATTCAGGTGATAACGCTTAACACATCAACTAATTTGTCAAATTACGCATTTTTGACTTTTCCATCCATACACAATTCTATCACGTTCATAAATACTGTTTTCTAATGGTAGTAAATATTCGAATTCTGGACAGCATACAGAGCATGTTTATGTACAATTCCCACTACCCCATAACATTTAACAGTTTTCATCAAATTGACGCTATGTTGATTGGCAACAAAATTGTCATAGTGGTAGACTATGCCAAATTATGCATTTCTGTCCGTGGCTTAACAATAATAGATAACAATTGTGTACTATATTTTCAGTATGGATATGCTACATGAAATATGCTTGAAATTAGTGTTCAGTGAAAAGTGAGTAAAATATAATCGATGACGTCATATCTTCCAAACAAGCTATATGGAATTATTATCAAAAAGCATAAGTTGGGAAACCAGTTGAAGTGTTTGCTCGATTATTTTTTCTTGAAAGATATCAGAACTTCAATTAAATTATTAGAAGATATACCTATCGATATTCAATTGATAGGTTTGCAAAATGAAAAAATCTTCACAAAAATAATTGAATTGAAGAAGTAATAGGTATTCGATTGTATATATTCATAGGTTATAAATTCCCTACTATCACTTTCACGTTTTCAAACTATTTCTCAATAGCCATATTGCGAACTCAACAGGTAGCAAATTAGGAAACACACTTGATAAGAAAATGTTCATACTAAACATTTTTTACCGACATATAAGGGTTGAGAAAATGACAGAACCTCATGGAACATTATTAAATAAAAGCAAATGATCTTAAGCTAAATGTCTCAAATATTTTCCTTATAGCCTAAATACAATACAATATAAGTACATCTGTGGAATTTTTGTCTGAGTATTGAGGTAATACAGTATTTCATCATATTTCTTGTAATAATCAGTATGTGTTGTACTGGTTCAAGGCATCTTGTTGTTCAAGGTGGTCAACAAGCTAAACACCGCTTTGCAACACATTGTATTAATACGCTATCTCCTCGCTTGCTTGCAAAACGATCGTCTAATATGTTCACCTTTGTCAAAGGAAGCGGAACATCAACCAAATTTCAATCATGGGGCAGTGCAAGACATTATTTCTAACCATTTTTATTTTTTACCTAACCGATCTAACCTCAAATTTTCATCATTCGTTGGACTCTACGCTCGCTAGGTACTATTCAGCCATCAGAGGAGGTAAAATAGCAGAAGTGAAACAGTGAATTGTTCATTACCAATTAGCACCTCCTTGGCATTATTCCAAGTCGTTTTCTAAGCCCAGAAAATTGATATTGGTGTATATTAAAATAAATTCCCTGAGGTTCAATTCTAGGCTCAGTGAAAACTTGTAGAACTGAAAGTTGACATAAACGTCTTGTTTAAAAGTGTTTAAAAAAAAAGTGTTTTTTAACCGCCAGCTTAGTTGCAAAGCAACCCTCGAAAGTCAGAGACTTGTGTGAGTTAAGAAGACGGGGACCTTAGCTTTTTAAGTGTCATCCGAAGCACTACTCGGCTGGTAACCGTGGACAGTCCAAAGGACTTGTGTATCATTGAAGTATATACTTGGCAGTAGAGAAAGTTTGTGCACATTTCTCAATGTGCCAAACTTCATTAGCTAAAAAAATATTAATTCGAAAACTAGTTGAAAGAGTAGTACAAAAATATCAGCAATACTACCTTCAATAGAATTAAATCTCCTTGGCTAGCTTTCATATTGTTTTACCTTAGGAAACCAAAAACACGGTACCTACCTTTGAGGGTTATCTGTTATCTGCATATTGCTTTATTTAGGTGGCGCTTCAAAAATATATATTTCCGTCTGTAAATATATAGATATATCTTTGTTCAACTTGCTATTTTGGCAAAATTTGAGGGTAAAAAGGTGGTGGGAGAGTCAAAATTTTACATTAACACCACATACACTATATTCTAGTTCACGCCAATTGTCAATCGGTAACAAAATCTACTGCAGAATTTTTACTATCGGACCAAATATCGTTCTCTTAAAAAGATAAAATTTCAATATATGTATAATTTTCTTTTTTATAAAATATCTAAAACTGCTACCTTTAGGTACAAATTTTAATACTGTTATATTTTTTCAATATATATAATTTCTCCGTGATTTACCCAAATGTTTGTTGGCATGAATATAGATATGCAAATTTCGTGTTTCTAACAAATGATTTTGTTTAAAACTTACACCTATTCACTACATATATATAACAAAAATATTTACAATGAAGATAATCTTCCTACAGAGTTACTTTGACTTCAAATTCACGAGTTTTTTTCAGCAATACATAGATTGAACATAATGTATTTAAGCCTTCACTAAGAGTCTGCAAGAATTAATATGAATTGATATGTGATGAGTGTGATGATTGTAAAAGTAACATTCTATTCAAGTCAAACAACTCCTTTGAATACGTATCTTCACCAACAACCTGACAACTCATGTCAATGATCATTATAATTCAAAATGGCACGTTTAAAAAAATATTTTTGAATCTTTCAGAAACAAATTTTTGAATGAAATGTCTTTGGTTCGACCGTATCACAAAACAAAACAAATAAATAATTTTAACCTAATCAGACGATTTTTTTTTTGAGGAGTCACAGCACTAAATATACAGTCAAAATGTATGCTAACGGTTGTCAAAATGTAACCGTGCCTTTCAGATCAAACAAAACTCACTTTTATAAAACTTTTCGACACAATTGGTTTCCTCAAAAAGTCCAAATTAATCTAAATATCACAAGAACGAAAATTTTGTCAACAAATAACAACAAATAAACACTATAACTACCAATACAGAATTTCAACAAAATAATAAATAAAAAAAATCACAAATTGAATGTCATCTTTTAAAAAAATATATTTCACAGACATCCAATGTTGACTTGTCCAGAAAACCAAGTGTGCCCAAAAGTAGCATACAAACTAACCAATCTTATTTTAAAAAATGCAATAATAGAACAAATGCATAATAATTGGCACATGATTATTTACAAAATTGAACCCTGGAGAGATATGTAAGTATGAAAAACCTTCACAGCAACACCTGCCTAGCTCTTTTTAGCCTAGCCAAGTTTCAATAACATAAATACATATAATAACATCTAACAGTGTTGTTTCTAAACCCACATTTTTTAAATCACATGAGCAATTTAAAGAAACATTCATCACATTACCTTAAAGTTCCTGTCATTAAATTCATTAATTTCATTACTAATGATATCACACGTTGTTAGTTTTGCATTTTCTTCCTGAATACAACCGATTCAATTTTTTTATTTCTGCAGAAAGGGTATCAAAAGGTCTACTTTTACATGAATTCGCAAAATATAATTCCAATTTTCAGAGCTTACCATGTTTTTTTTCACGTTGAAAATTGCGAAATATCAACGAAATTTTCCCAAGAAAATTCGACTCCACCACTGTATTCAGCATATTCCCATTGAGTTAATTGTTGAATTTTATTTGAAAATTCTGAATGACAACAAAGTTATAACATTAATTTTGGAATTTTTCATAGTCGAATTCAAAACCCAAATTATTCGCGTGTTATATTATCTAGAATGTTATTTATGGAATTGATTCAAACTCCATAACGTCGAGAATAATTAGGTGATTATGAAAATTGTTTTTTTTTTCGACTACTCGATGTTATAACTAGAGAATAATTTGTGATGAATTTGAATGTCTACCAGAAGCGTCAATATGATTTTCAATATTTGTGATGAAAATTAATGTCTTTATAACTTTGTTTGCCCATCAATATTTTTCAATAGAATTTTGCATTTGACCTAATTGAAGGATGCTGAATCCAATGGTTCTCAAGTTTTCTTGAAAACAATCGCAAATGATATTTTGCAATTAAAAAAAAAAGTATGTCCTGAAAATTGGAATTTAATTTTGCAAATTTGTGTGAACGTAAGTCTTTTGAAATGCTTTCTACTGAAACAAAAAAATAATCGGTTGGAAACTGCAGTAGGCAATATTGTATGTGATGTGAACCGTCTTACTTCTCATGACCAGTATATAACAAATATGTGCACTACCGTTGCAGAATACTACTGGCGTATGAGTCACAGAATCTTCAGTTTATATGTGTTCCTTATGATACTTCTAAACAATGTAAACAATCCAAGAATAGCCCATAGAGTAGTTTCGATATTCACCGTTAGGACGCTTCAATCTCAATTAAAGTCGCCTAAATGAAGGAAACTACAAACTAACAAGCGTGACACATATAATATAGTAAATATTAATGAAATAGGACTGAAAGAACCTTCTTCATAAAAATATTATAAGTATGTGATGTATGTTTTTCAACTATACACCTGAATAATATAATGTGATGAACATCTCGTATTTAATACGGAAACGAAGATGTGAACTGGATCACAGTAACACTGGAAATGTCACATTCGATGGACAGATCACAAATCAAACACTGGAACCGTTGGGTGATATGAAGAAGATATGTAACGGGAGTTGAAGGGAGAACAGCCAGCTGTGGGGCACTGAGAATGTATCTGGGGTCGCACACTGTTAGGGATGTTTTGATTATTTCCTATGAGATGCACAATGCTATGTGATAAAACTCCACCTCATCACAATAATATGCAAGTACAAGGTGTCTCCTCTACGTACATTGTGGGAAAACTTCAAATATCAAACTTGTGGGGTTCATCTTTTGGCACTTCTAAAATAAACACACGCGAATCCCGAAATTCAAAAAATCTACATGGTGATCAAGCTTTTATTACTAATAATTCAGGAATAGATTGATCAAATGTTACTATTTCTTTTTCGAACATATGGTCTAAAATGGTTCATTCTTGAGATATAGGAGTTGGCATTGAACAATTGTTTTCCAATATTGTAGCTTTGAGATTATGTGTCTAGGTATCTGAGTTGATTAGTATCTATCGACATAGAGGGTAGTAGATAATTTGAGTGGGTACTGCTGATGACATAAGCTTTTTCCAGTACTACACTGAATAGATGTCAATCCATTCCTCGATTCAATCCTAAATTTTCATTATTTTTTTGGTTTGCAAGATATTTGATAAACTTTCGTTTTGATGAAAAAATCACTCATTTCTTGCCAATTTGCATTATCTAATTTTTATAAACTTTTGATCTTTTTTCTAGGAAATCACTTGAAATCGAGTATTTGGCATGATATCCTTCACAGATTTTTTGATTCAGATAATGAACGTTATTGATATGCAGTTTCTTGAGAAGAAGGGACATAAACCTGCAAGACTTCAAAACATAATTCCAAACGACAACAAATGAGCATTTTAAATTGTATTAATAAATTTAATTTCATCGAATTTCCTACAAACTAAAAATGTCGATCGGAATGATCTGACATCATTTAATTGCGTTATACTTCAACTTAATATACCTCAACAAATGTGAATTTCAACTTCCTTCATTCCAATAACGAACCGTATCAGAGCCTATATGTCCGCCTATAGAAAGATATTGGTATTCCATGTAGCTCTATCAATTCCTGGATTATTAGTCATTAGAACATGATCACCCTGTAAAATATGCTAATGTGCTCTTGAACTTATCTCCACTTATTTAGGCCTTATAAAATTGAACCGGAATTACCAATAGAATTAATATTTCCGTGGAAACGATATGGAAACAAGAGAATATAACAAACATGAAACATATCTGAGATGTCAAAATAGATTGTACCAATATGGAACCAAGTTCTTTTCCATCTCGTATAGTTGGACAAGCATCTTCAAAATTCAGCAGCTGTGATTGACTTATTTTGAGAGAATGATTTTATAATTGAGAAAGGATAACTGCAAGTGGACATTTATAGTGATTTCATGCATGAGTAAACCCATTCCTAAATAAAGAATGATTGATAATAATTGGTTAAGTTAGGACTAAGTTAAGTCGTGCATGAATTCACCATTAATTTTTTTCATTATTGATCCAACTAGCCATTAGCAATCATCAACTGTTGAGGCTCTCGAGTTGGATCACAAGGTAACTGCAAAATTGAACTCAAATATTAGGTGAATACCTTTTTCAAGTTTGAATTTTCAACTGGCGGTGGATACTAAAGTAAATAATTATTTTTTTCTGTGACGGTAAAACAGTTTGACATTTTATCTCTGTTGGCAGGTTACAAAATGTCATTTTTCGTAAATTACTTTTTCCTACGGGAAAAAAGTGATACTTCTTTCCCTGATATATAGATGCACTGTTGATGGCTTTTGTTGTGCCAATTCCGAAAAATAAGCCAATAACATTGTCTCCGAGAAAGAACTAAAAGTCCTTTTTATCTTCCATTCAACTTCGCGATTACGTTAATTAATAAACAGCCACTAAATTCGCAATTTTTCAAAATCGAAACATAATTAAATTGACACATATTCGATTACTTCAAAAGGTTTCCATAGCAACAATAAAGATGCCTGCAAACACAGGTGCACTACCAGTAAAATCTTAAAATTTCCCATCGATTATTTTCTGATTTTTATTATAATGTATTATATTTTCAATATTGAATAGTCGTTCTTTCTGTCACAGAGAAAAATAGTGTATTATATACACGGGAAAATATCAGATTTTAGCTCTTGGTTTTTTGTATTCCTCCGCTATGCGTCGTGATACAACACAACCTTGAACTAAAATATAATACTTTTTCGCTTGTATAATAACTATTTTTCTCATTACTTGCACCGTTAAGACTCATCTACCTGAAATATCATAGACACGATGCAACTAGCATTCTCGAAACTAAATATACTTAATACGAAGTATATTATTGACAGTTCCGATGCTCGAAACTACTACATAAATTCACCTTACACATATTGAGCTGATTTCGATAAAACTGTCAAGGAGGCCAAAAAGCAAAGAAATATTTGTGAAGACAACCCCAGAACACTCGTCATTGCCTCACAGCGGACATTGGGCTTTCTTTTTGGCTGGCTGCCTGTCAAAGACGAGCAGAGTAAAATAAAGTGTCCAAGATAGGAATGAACAGCATGGGTATATTTGAAACAGTCAATGTTAGTCGGTCGAGTTAGAAACAAGTTGCTCATTTGGGTTTCAAGTTTCAAGAAAAATCGAATAAAATAATATGGTTTCATGATTTTTTCATCGAATCATAAGAATTTATTTACAGTGTCTGCCTTATATGGGAACAAAGTTTATTATCGGAATATAAAAAAAAATCTAGATCAATTGTGCACGTCTGAGATAACAAAAAAAAACGATTTTGACATTGTCACATGATCACTGGTATGGCGGTAAATTGCGGGGTTTGATGACAATACAGTGTCATTCTTAAAGTCGGCATCATATGGGAAAAACTTTTATTAATGAATTATTTTGGAATTTGAGTTAGACGTTGAGTTTTGCTTCAAAAAGATGAAAAATGGCCTACTCAATCGGGGTCACGTGACTTTCGCTACATGTCAAAAGTGACATTTTTTCAAATTAATCGCTGAAAGTAGGCTTATTTGTTCGAATATCGAAAAAGTTTACTTGAAAAAGTTGTTTCTATTTCAATTTTACATATGTGACTCGGATTTTAACTTTCTATTACATTTTTTAGATTTCGATATTTTTTAAAAATTTTCGAAATTTCTGTAATATTAAAAAAAGTGTAGTAGTAGTTTCATCATGCTACTAACTTTCAATTACTAATTATCACTAATTATCGACAAAAATATGATTTTCTTCAGAAAATGATTATCTCCGCTTCAAAATCTTGTTATGTTTGATGCAAACATAACATCGAAATTCTGTTATGTTTGAGTCAAGCATTTAGACACGAAATTCATTTAAATTTATTTTTCCAGTACTGAAAAGATCAGTTTAAATGAATTTCGATTCTAAAAGCTTGACGATGTATCAACTTTGCATCAAACATAACAGAATTTGGAAGCGGGTATTATCATTTTCTGAAGAAAATCATATTTCTGTCCATAATCAGTGAAAATGAGTAATTGAAAGTAAGTAGCATGAAAAAGCTACTGGTATGAAGTAGTTTCGTAGGATTAACAATTCTTCAAATATTACAGAAATTTCGAAAAATTAAAAAAAAAAACAAAATCAAAAAGTTGCAATAGAAAGATCAAATTCGAGAAGCATGTGTAATATTGAATTAGAAACAACTTTCTCAAGTAAACTTTTTCGATATTCGAACAAATAAGCCTACTTTCAGCGATGAATTTGAAAAAATGTCACTTTTGACATGTAGCGAAAGTCATGTGACCCCGATTGAGTAGGTCATTTTTCATCTTTTTGGAAGCAAAACTTAACGTCCAAATCGAATTCCAAAATAAGTCATTAATTAAAGTTTTTCCCATATGATGCCGACTATATGAATGACACTGTATATCAGGATATCGAAAATAGCTATTTATTCGTCAGTATTTTCCGATCACTTCAAAAATATGTAATTTGTTTTCTTCTGAATAGTAAGACTGTAGTGGGGGACATTTTGTGATTCAAGTTAAATTTTTTTTTCAAATTAGTGCAATCTATTGTGATGAAAATGAGAGTACTATAATTATCAATAGCAAAATCACGATTTTCTCTTACGACGCATAAGAAGCATTCAATACAAATATGAACAATCCATTATAACCGAAGTGAGTCATTCTGACGTCTAGAGCAATAACTACTTTGATATTGTGTTATCTAACCCAACTTTTTGCTTCTTCAGTCATTCTCTTCTAATTTGTTGCCATACCGTGACACGTTGTCATAATCTTTCAGGTTGTCGAGATGAAATAATACACTTTTTCCCATATATTATAGATTTTATGATCGACACTGTATATACAGGGTGAGCCAGAGAATGAAGCCGACAAACTTCGTTATCAGCTTCCTCTCTTCATTTTGTGGTGAAAAAATCCTGTCAACCTATGTCCTAAAATCCATTCTGTCTGATGTACAGACAGTTCTTAAAAGGCATTCAAAAATAATATTCCGATACCTTCTGAGAAATTAGCATCACGAACCTATTGAACACATATCTAGTCAATTATTCGTTCCGACCTAGATTCCTTTCGGAAATATCTCGGATACCCCATTATTCAAGCATTTGAAATGAAATGACTATTCACCTGTTTGAAGAGTATATGCCATTGGTCTACAAACTTCAAATTCTCACATTGATCAAAACCTATAATGGTGTACCAAAAATGGAACATTTTTTGTTTTGTATTCCAGATACCGTTTGTCTTAGACAAGATGCAACAAAGGACATACGTTCATAGAAACTCTCCATTTTTTGCATAGGCCTCAACCTCAAATCGTGCAACTTTCACCCAACCCAACCAACCCACTGCCATAAATTTTATCTATACCGCTAAGTCATGTATCTCGGTTGCTAGCCTGAAAACGTTTCTACTCAATGCTCAGGAACTCCCAAACAGTCGTTCATGACATCGAGTCATGGTCTCCTTCGTGTTTGGAAACATAAGCAAGAGCAAAGATCATACACACTCTAGATAGACACCAACGCTCAGTTTGGACGTAACAGAGCGGTGGGCAATGCTCACCGATTTTGATCTGTTCAACCATCATCGATCTAAATGGAAAAGCTAGTTAGTAGGCGAGAGGTATAATAATTCTGTTCATTGGAAAAAACAATTGCGAAAACCGCCCTCATTGTGACAGTATCCCATACCTTAGAGACATCTACATAAACTAAGTTGTTTATTTCTTATTCCTATCCTAAACATTTTTCAAGTCAAGGATAGACCGCCAAGTTTGTAAATAAAAATCTCTCAAGTGGAAACTAGATGTTGAAACATTATCAGTAAGTATATTTATATCAAGTATGAAAATCATCTACCTATACTTGAATGGAAGCAGGAAGTTGTTTACGCATCCAATGCTATATTAGCGCGTTTTATGATGCTATTGGAAGTTGAGAAAGAACTGCTGGAACCTCGGCTGAAACTCATCAGCGCTGTGTTGAAGCAAAGTTACTTTTTGCACTTTTTTGAAATGCAAGCCAAGCATGAAGGTAGGTGCTGCGTATTTCCCTCTATATTTTTGATAAGTTATTATGGAGGGTGTTCTTATAGGGTCTTTACAGAAACTTACTACATATCCAAAACAATCTGATGCAAGCAAACTAACCTCAGTAAAAGGTTGCTCAGTTTGGGCGCTAGATGGCTCTGAAATTACAATTTTCAAATCGTTTTTCATTCATAACTTTGAAACGGCTCATGAGTTTCAACTCAAATTTGATACGTTGGCATAGATTCATTGGGCAATGAACCCAATATCATGATTATAATGAATATCGTTCCATGGGCGTAGAACTTGATTTTTTCATAAATGAACATGAGGAACTACTACAAGAAAGGTTCTACAATTTCAGTAATTCAAAGCATCAGTCAACACTAAAACGATTAACAGATATTTCATAAAAATTGTTCAAAATTTCCTTCATTTTCAGGTAAACAAAGATTAATATGACGAAAAAAATTCAAATGTGCTATCAGCTATTTTTTGTACTCAGTAAGCCAGAGCCATCTAGCGCCCAGACTGGGCAACTTATTGTTCAGAGGTGTTCGCTTGTATTCATTTTTTCGTCATATAAATCTTTGTATACGTGGAAAATATGAATATTTTGAACAATATGCATGATATATCTGTTGGTCGCTCTAGTATTGAGCAAAGCATCAGCTTTGAATTGCCAACATTCAAATTTTGTCCAAACCATGAGAGAAGCCGTCTTCCGTCTAAATTGAACAACTTTGTACTGAGGTAAGTTTGTTTGTATCGAATTGTTTTGGCCTGAGGAATATGTGGTAGGTTTTTGTAAAGACATTTTAGGGACACTTTGTATAATCCATGGAATCACGTTATTCACACACTTCAAATGTTCTTATTCCTGAAATATCAATGCATTATTTTCGAATACGTCTCAAATTTACATCATTGGGAAAGCAGTGTGTATCACATCACCTCTTGGACTGCAAAATGGAACGCGTCAGTGTTATTCGCGACATTTTGCATAGCACAATCAAATCGACAAACTATTGCCGACTCATTTGCTGCTATAATGCTAAACCCGTGTTATCTGTGGTTAGCTGGTTGAGTACTGTTTGAAGAAAATATATAGAAGACTAAATCAATCTAAAACAGTCACAGTCACTAACATCAAAACGAATGAGCTATTGAAAGTATCCATCACAGTAGCACCATTGACAGGCAGACAAATTTTGGGTCAATGAACAGACAATATTATAACTCTCCGAGTAACTAGCAAACCGACTTCTCCATTCGAATCAGCACTGCGGACTGGCCGTCGGTCTGTTACGTCCCATCGGAGCGTAGCCAATTTGCCAATTTTTACAGGCGTTGTCTACCTAGCGTGTGTATTATCCTTGGTAAGAGTGAGATATAAAACAGGTCTTTTACAGCATTAGCAGTCTAGATAGTAGTTTATGTCGGTGAACCGACCGACCTCCTAACTCCTAGAGTGAGTAGATTAAATAGAGTGATACGACAAGAGACCTCCAAATGGCTGCCGTTTCCGGATCTGAAGGGTAATGAATTTACGCCTTCAAAGTGCCCATCTGATCTATCAATCTAAAAAGACGAATTCTAATAGTTGATATCCAAGGTACTGACGTAAAGAGTTTCATGTCTGATTGTAGGATGTTTTTTGTCCAAAAAGCAAAAAAACATAGACGAAGCATTCACAAAGTGAAATAGAATGCGTAGAATTAAATGGAGGGAGGAAGACAGGTAAATTCACATCCATATTAGAGGTCTGGCCAATCAAAAAGTGTACCATTATTGTCGTCACTCTATTTATAAAGTCCCTCTATCAATTCATTATTCCAGATTTTTGGGATTTCCTCTCCTCGTTTCTCTAAAATGAAAATATGAATATTATTTCAATATACATGTAGTAAGGACAATTTTTGCCCCAAAATGTCACTGCGTTTTAAGAATTTTCCTATCAGAGAACCTAAAAGAAAAATTCACCAGCTTGTCAGTGACAATTTGTGTAGGAAAAAATTGGAGAAGAGAAATAAAGAAAAAATATCAAATTTTTACTTATCTTTGGACGCAAATTCGTATTTGTCCTGACACTTTTCAGTTCTAGTGACAATTGGTGACGTTGGCAATCAAATGAGTTATATGTTTTCATCAATTAATCTTGAATTTGCCATTTTAATTGTCAGATGTCAATAGTGAATACCATGTTCTATCTATATCAACTGCTTGCATTCTTGTGAACGGAGACAATAGCATTGCTTCCTGTTCAGTTGATATAGGTAGAACATGGTATCACTATTGAAATATGAAAATGAAAATGGTAAATTCACGATTAATTCATGAAAACTTCCTGTAACTCATTTGATTGCCAACCTCACCAATTGCTAGTGAGAACTGAACAGTGTCAGGACGAATACGAATTTGCGATACAAAAAAATCCATTTTTAATGTTGAAAACGGGAGCAGATTCGTTCCCGAAACGTCCAAAGATAAATAAAAATTTGATATTTTTTCTACAGGGTGGAGACTTTAACTGGAATAAATTCCCTACTGGAGGATTGAATGATTTTTCTGATAAGTCGCGAGACGATTCAACGTTTAAATGTATTTACCTACATTTGGAGAGTAATGTGGAGAATATAACCCTACAGGGGTAGGTAGAATCAACCCCAACATGTTAATTCCAAATGCAACCCTATGGCTTGCGACCCCTCATTGGAAAGTTGGTTGAAAGAGGAATCCAGAGTACTAATCATATTTCAGTTTGCAGTACTTTTGGGGGTCGCATAAAAACAAAATATAATTTCGAAGTTCAATATATTTTCAACGAACTTTCATAAACATTTCGACTTTTAGTGAAAGTGATATAGAGAATTTCCACCAGTTTGCAATAATACTTCGTTTCGAACTGTGAATACGGCAAAAAAGTTAATTTCTTTTTCTACAAAACCAGTGGAGTACAATAGCAGTTGTGGCAAAAAATTGTCATCAACTGTTCAACACATATATTTAGCGATTGATACGTTGTGAAAAAAATTAATTTCAAATTTATATTCTAATTTTATGCAACCTTTGAACGTATGAAAAACAAAAATTTGACCAGCTTTCTAATGATGGGTCACAAGCCATAGGGTTACATGTGATTCTTTATACCTTTATTTCTCTTCTCCAAACCTTTTTTAATACAAACTGTAACTGACAAGCTGGTGAATTTTTCTTTTAGGCTCTCTGATGGGAAAATTCTTTAAACGCAGTGACACCTTGGGGCAAATCATCTGATTTGTCCTTACTACACGTATATTGAAATAATATTCATATTTTTATTTTATATGAACGTGGAGAGAAAACCCCAAAGAATCTGGAATAATGAATGTACCTATAGACAGTATTCACTCTATTAGCTCCTACCTTTCCCGATATGCCCATCGATCTCCATCTCTCGCACACTGTATAGGCGTATAAAAACTACGTATGGGCTATGTCTGTGTATGTGTGTGAATTTGTACTTTCGGTTCGAGCTAGCCTCCTCAACCCGTCGCCAGGCCTCACTGCAGCCTCGGCGGCTGGCTCAGCACGCTCTTGATCGCCGTCGTCTTGAGCAGCCGCTTGAGCATGCCGCTTGAGCCCCGATGCTGCAGGCTCTTGTGCGTAGTCAGCGAGTTCTTCGTGCGGTACCTTCTGTGGCAGAACTCGCACACGTACAGCGTGTCGCTCTGCTCGTGCTTGTCCTGGAAGTGGCGCTTGAGCGAGTAGTAGCAGCTGAAGTTGCGCCTGCAGTACGGGCACTCTTGCGGCTCGTTGATGCCGCCGGCGGTTGGAGGCGGCATGCGGACCGGCCCTGCAACAGCACGGGGCCTGTGGTGGTGGGGGGGCGGGGCGAATCGAGTTGGCGAGGACGGACATGCAGGCTGGCGGCGGCAAGCGGCAGAAGACATAACTACACAGAGAGCGCGATAGCGGCAAGCGGGAGGGCGAGGGGGCTATACTAGGCGACCGGGTGGCATTTGCGGTGGAGGAGTCGACTGGTCGATGTCGTTCGGAGATCCGCGAATTGGTTTAGGTTTAATATTTTATTCTATAAGTTTGCATGTTCGCTGTTTCTGCAAAACAAATGTTTTGTGTCCTATGCCACTCGTCATAATATCGTGTCATTTGAGACAGTGACTTATGCCATTGTTTATAAATTTTTTTCGCGTTTATAACGTTAGGTTGGATTCAACACGTTTTTGGCTTTTGGCCCATCAATTTTAATTGATTTCTGGATTTTTAGTGCGCTTTCTCAAGGGTACAGGACCCTTTCATTTTTTTCTGTTTGCAACCTAACATGGTTTTTATGAGCATTTTTGAGTGCTCGTCCCTTTTGGAACCTGACATTTGGTTCTATAAGTGCGCGTTCTTAGGGCACGGAGCCCTTCATTTTTAATGAAAACCCGTTTATTCTCAACCCCACGATATTATGATGATAGACATCGGCATCCAATTTAAAATACTGTTTGACCTCCATGTAATTCAACTTTTGGTTTGTTATAACATGTGAATTTCACATGCCTTTGCGTGTAGTTGGACTTTTATAGTCCGAAACATGTCCCCTTGATTGATTTACATCAGTAATAAAGTAGTAGAGATGTTCTTTTTTTTTTTGGTCTATTTTCATACAGTAATTAAGTAGTGGAGATGACTTCTACCAGAGATTATATTAGGTTTGTTCGCGTTCACAAAATTAACAGTCCGAGAAAATCAGAAGCATGCGCAGTGACAAGGAAGTGTCCGCGTTTTCTCAGAACTGTTTAGAAATCCACAGTTCATGTGTTTTCGTTTTCCACGAACTAGATTCGAATCGGTCCAAAGCAGTACGATCCTCTGGGCAAGAACTGCTCATGACTGTCGTGAATTTGTATACGCATCCGTTCATGCAACAGATTTTCATTCTATTAAGGTTTATTAGTTAAGAGATACACTTAGAACGAGATGAAGAATGGAATTATTAAAAAAAAACATCAAGATCATGAAAAGTGGGCAAATGAGCTCCAAGATCAATGGAAATGGTGGTTTTCAATGAATCTGTACTCGGATTGAGAATTCAGGGATCATATTTGGTAGATATAAGTGTAGGAATATTTTAGTGGAGACGGTCTATAGGTTTAGGTCTTGAATTCTTTCATGATAACATCAACATAACCTTAACCTATAAATATGTTTTCGATTCACATGAGTCAAGATACAGATAATCTTGCAATTCTCCATAGCATTGGGTAAGCAAGCGAGAAAAACACACTGTTACTATAAACAACAAAGGTTGAGGCATCTGCGCAGTATGTACCCGATCATCCGTTAGTTATTTTTACGTTGTTTGTGTATTTTTTCTAGTGATTTGCTCTTTTATCATCGATCTTGAGGAGTTTGTTTGTATGTCCGCTGTTTATGCGATTATTTATATTTATGGTATGTTTTGAATTATATAAAGCCGACCCAATACGATGTAAGCATTGCGCATACTTGTCAAAAATGTCAACCAACTTTTCTAAGCCGATCACGTGGTATGCGCGAGTTCCATTTAGCGTACAACTGAGAACTAGCATTCTCCTTCCATTTGTTGTTGATAAGTCAGTGTAAAAATATTTTAATTAATTATTTACCGCCATTGTTTCAAATATTGGTTTATTGTATGTTCCTTAGTTGTTTTTTGCGGTAGAATACCTTGACCTCAACCTTGACCCATGTAACGCACGCATATATATACCAAATTTCAAATTTATATTTCCAAAAGTGAGCGATATTTCAATTAATAGAGAAAAATTAATCTCCGGCCTCCTGTAGCTCTACTACTGATCGAGATCGGACTCATGTATATATGAACTTTTTTGATTAAAATGCTGATATCTATCACCCATTTCAGTTTGTACCTTGAAACCTGAATCACTCTGTATAATGAGTTTTTCGGCGACTCACGCCTTCAGTGGTAGAATTTGGAGCAACATACAATCACAGTTAACGACTCCTACGTCAAAGTGTCACATGACTTGATGGCCAACTTTTAAATCGTGCCGCTATAGGCACACGTGAGTAGATAAGCTATAGGGCTACGAGCACTCTATCCAATGTATCTTTTTATGACGATTCATTCTAGTCAAAAGTGAACATCTCTTGGTTAGGTGGACAATCTTTGCCCAATGTATCATGCGCTTACCACAGATTTTTACTATGAAGAATGGGCGAGTGGACTGATAAATGCATTATTTACATTCAGGTACACTTCTGTGTCGTTGGGAACCCGAATTAATTTTTGCAACACTCCTCACGTTTTTTATGTAAATAATGAGTCGATGCGTTGTTTAAAATTGTTGAATTTCAGAGCTCATCTCAAACGTACCGCCATGGCCGCAATATGGCGATACGTCGAATAAATGGTGACGTCAGTTTTCATGATGTTTCGTTATAAGTCAGATAGTCTTCCATCCCCACTCATGAAGAAAGGTTGTCAAGTCACCAATTATAGTCAAGTTATGAAAACTATATAAGTCATGTCACCCCTGTCGGTGAATGAAACACGAAATATAACAAAGCCATGACATTATAGTTCTTTCTTGAATTGTTTGAGCAACCAGCATGTCCAAATA
The DNA here is from genome assembly GCA_918026855.4 of Phaedon cochleariae. Classification (NCBI taxonomy): domain Eukaryota; kingdom Metazoa; phylum Arthropoda; class Insecta; order Coleoptera; family Chrysomelidae; genus Phaedon; species Phaedon cochleariae. The sequence continues at coordinate 39,289,392 of OU896714.1, read as the reverse complement.
TTTTTCATACGCCGGAACAAAATATCATGTGAATGTTGAAGACTCGTGCTGAATACTGAGAATTGACAAGGCACCGCCCACAATTCGTGCGCCGTGTTGTCACGTTGACCTGTTCAAATGTCCTCTAGTGTGAATTATAATTATTATTATTTACACAAATGTAGTTTAATGAGCAATAAGCCACATCAAATGAGGGAAATTCAAAGAAAATCGATTTTTCATTGATAATTAGGAATATTAACAATACATAATCAATAATTTTTGAATTATTGAATATCTAATATTTTTGAAGTTCCCAATCGGATTTCAACATATGGCAACTGTGCTATGGTCTGCCCCTACTTACGAATTCGTGACGTCAGTTCTTACTCGCGATACATTTCTAGCCGTTTGAAAACTACCGTGGCATTATTGATTATTTTAGCACCTTGAAATCGTCCGGAAAATTCTGAAAAATATGAAATTGAAAGGTATTGAATGATGATTCTACTAAAGGAATAAAAAAAATTAGTCCACTCGCCTATTTAAGGCTCATCGCTGCCAAGCAAGAAGCTGAAGAGACAAAATATGCTAGATATCACGCAGGCGCTTTTTGAGCCGTTCTGATTGGTCTATAGAAATCGCATATACGTATGTTTGGGCAAAACGGATTCGTGCCTCTGTAGCACCGCCAAGATCGATAATTAGCTTCGCCTTCTCAGAACAACCTTCATAAAAAGACACATGGGATTTTGTCCGCGTAACCCTATAGCTCATCTACTAGCATGTAATGTTTACTATATCAATTTATCATGTGCCGAATCGACTTGGTCTTTCACTAGACACGTTTTTTTATTCATCGACCAGTCGACCCAGATAACACCAACCATCGGTCCAGCATTTGTAACGCACACCTCTCCCGGCAGTTTATGTACTTTCCCGGCGTCGAGGTTTCTAAGCGGCCGCCAGCCGGCCGTAATACACATTACCGGCGATCGAATTATTGACTAAGAAGTGCTACAGCGGCATTAAATTTCAATGCACCATTGATGGGAGCACTCAGCCACCAACGTACATGCGCTTACAAATCTGTATCAAGGTGGATGAGTTTTTCGAGCACCTTCCAACTATCTGACCGCGAACTACAAACTTTAAATGCGCACAGTTTGTAGTTCGCGGTCAGATACTTAGGAAGTGCTCAAAGAACGTATACTCCTTACTCCACATACGTTGGTGGCTGAGCGCTCCCTTCAATGGAGCATTGAAATTGGCTGCCACTACAGCACTTTTGAGTCGATAATTTAATCGCCGGTAATGTGTATTACGGCCGGCTGGCGCGTTACCCCCGATACTAACAAGGCCTGAAGGCTCGTATTGAACAGCTCGTGACGTCAGCTAACTGAGGCCACGCGTTTCGCGTGTCGACTGTCGTCAGTTTGTTTTGGTATGTGTGAGAAGCGGTCGCGTGCCCGAATTCTTTTGTAGTTTATTCATCAGAATAATTGGCGGAAAAATTACTATTTTGTGAAATATGTTGTGTTGTGATAGGCGAAATAAGAATGCCTTTCAATTGTTGTGTTCCCTTTTGTCGGGGGAATTATGTGGGTGGTCCAAAAGTTCATGCTTTTAGTTTCCCGTTGGACAACTATTGAAAAAGTGGGTATATGCAATTCAACGCGAGGATTTTACTCCATCTAAGTACAGTAGAGCATGTGAATTACATTTTACTAAAGATGCTATTATTACTTCACATACTGCAACCGATTCGAAAACTGGCGCAATTGTCACAATAGATTTGAAAATTCCTAGGCTCAAACAATATGTTTTTCCTACTCCTTTCCCAACTGTCCTTGTCTTATTTATCGAAAGATGTAAAATTACGCACAAGTCGTGATGAAAAGCTTGAGATACTAGAGACTAAAAATTTGGCAAAATACAAGAAAATTATTTTTTCAATCCAGATATCATAGTCGAGGAATCTGATATAGATAAATATAGTGATGACATGCCGGTATTGACCTACAAACACTCTACTTAGAAAATACTGTTTCAAGTCTAATGTTCAATTGGGTAAAAAATCCAACAACGGGAAATTGAAAACACTCACTGGCTAATTTTTCAGTTAATAGGAATTCTCCAAGATAAATATAGGTAATTATAACAAACGGCATGTCTATCGAAATAAAATACATGTTCCCCAATTTTCTTTCGACCAATCTCACGATAAAATTATGTTCTACTGGCCCTGTATAAGTAGGTGTGAAGTTTACCTCTAATGAGAGCAAAGCACTACAATTTTTGCCAATATATTTGATTAGAATGGGTTGCTGTAGGTGGGTATTTGTGTTTTATTATGGTTTTTGCTTTGAAACTTCGTTTTTTTCGTTGACAACTGGCATTCCCTTTTAACCGGAAGCCTTTTAAAAAAACAGCAAAATCGGCTCAATAATGATCTAAACCTAAAATTGAAATACGCGGTCGCCTCATAGCGCCATAAGCGCTTGTCGTTTCGAGCCGCTGTTAGCCCTCACTAAGGTGACCTCACAACAGAGCCTACAGGCCTTGCGACTGGACACCTCGACGCCGGGAAGGCATGACATTTCTATATTCGGCCGTCAGTTCTCAAGGAGATCGGTGTTATCTGGGGACTCAACGCGACCCAGAAATGCCATTCGGCGACTCTCCAGCCAATACAGGGGATCGACTTCAAGGAACTTTATATACCTGGGAGAACGTTCACCGGCAGCGCAGGCTGGGGCAGGTGCTCTGGCTAAAAGAACTTAATGTCGATATCGCCGGGTCGCGACTTGTGGTAAGTGTAGATATGCGTCATGAGCGAATTCCGGGAGCAGTAAACGCGCTCGCAGATGATGCAGCGATACTCCTCCTGCCGCTCTGCGTGCTTGTCGGCGATGTGGCGCTTCAGAGACGCCTTCGAGCACAGCACTTTGCCGCACAGCTGGCACGTGAACACCTTCTTGGGCGAGACCCCTGCAACAGCAAAACCAAGCTCGCTACGGTCGGGTTCGCGAGTGCTGCCACCAGCAGACGAACTATCTTTTACGATTCGCTCGTTTTTTTTTCTCGATTTAAAATCTCGCCGCGCCATCTGACTGACCGCACACTCGCGAGCCACGCGAACTCAGTATCACTGTTACGGCGTATACAGTGTCATTCATAAGGTTAGCATCATATGGTGAACACCTTTGATCATAATTTATTTCGATATTCAACTTGGGCGTTTAGTTTTGCTTGAAAAAATATGAAAAATGGACTACTAGGTCAAGGTCACGTGACTTTCGCTACATATCAAGTCACATTTTTTCAAATTAATCTCTGAATTTCAAAAAAGTGTACAAAGAAAAGTTGTTTTTCGACGGCTATAACACAAAATTGCTCATGTTTTACTGCTTTCGATCCATCCATGAGGTACTTATTTGTCATCAATTTTATTTCCTCAGAAAGACTCCATTGTGTTATTATTTCAAAAAAATATCATCGCCATGGAATGTCAAATTTGAAGAAATGACAGTTCTGTCTAATAGATGAGCATAACTTGAGAGGAAATCCGATGGCTACAACTCGAAGAAATCGAAAATGTCGCTGTTATTTGTTACAGCCGTACAAAAATTATAGTGTATAACTCGCACGGAATGCTTATTTCCCACAAACTTAATTCTCGTGGGAAATCATTCCGTGCTCGTTAAACAATAATACACTATTCTTTGATTTTATACAGGTATCTCGAATATATACGTTTTATTACAACTTTTGATTCTTGATATTTTTTAGATTTCGAAGAAATATCTGTAATATTTGAGAAAAATACCACCAACAAACCTATTGCATTCTAGTAGCTCTATCATGCTAGTAACTTTCAATCAATAATTATCGATGAAAATATGATATTCTTCAGAAAACACTAATCCCCGCTTCAAATTTTTGTTATGTTTGATGCAAAGTTGATGGTATCGTCTATCATTCCGAAACGAAATTTATCTAAATTGATTTTTTCAGATGCCAAATTCATCTATCGAAATATAATCAAACTATTTTACGTTTCTAAAGAACTGAAAGTTGCTATTGAACGTTTAAATTCGAGACACATTCGTGTAAAATTGAAACAGAAACAATTTTTCTCGGTGAACATTTTTGAAATTCGAACAAATAAACTTATTTTCAAAGATTAATTTGAAAAACTGCAACTTTTGACATGTTGCGAAAGTCACGTGACTCGAACCGAGTCGGCCATTTTTCATCTTTTTTGAAGCAAAACTTAAGGCTCAAGTCGAATTTCAAAATAAATTGTTATTAAAAGTTTTTCCCATATGATGCCAACTTTTTGAATGACACTGTAGACCTGCAAGGAGTGACATATTTTCGGACCAGTACCTATGCCTTTTGGATATCATTATGTATTCATTTTGATGTCAAGAAATCAAATCAAATCAAATATGAAAGAATCCTTCCGGGATCTTCATGCAATAAAGTTAATCAACATTATTTTTGCAAATTAAGCGTTTCGAAACGATTTCACAAACGCTGCCTGTGTTCCAAAATGGAATGTAACTGATATGCGTTGTCGAAATACAACGGCATAACGGTTACGTGAGCACAAAACAAAATTTGATCACGGCCAGGTGTAGTTGAATTTAAAAAATAACTTTACCTCGTTTTCAAACAGGCCGCCTTCCAGAAGTAAACATGTTTGTGCTATACATATGCTACTGAAAAAATAGCATACCGTTTGCGCATATCAAGTAAACCTAAACCTTGAAAACATGCTTTAATGCATAAAGAACCAGAGAGGAATCTTTCATGTTCCATTTTTACAATCAAATTATATACCTAATGATACCCTCCAGATGGCATACTGGGTGAATTCACGTACAAAAATATATCACTATAACTTCTGTTCAAAAAAAAAAAGAAAAGAAACTAGAGAGAGACAGCTGATGTACGTCTCAGAGCAACGGTTCACAGGGCATTTGGGTGTTTGGAAGTCTTAATTAGGGTACCTACCAATCAATAATGATAGGGGTGATTCTTTGTTAAAAAATAAGCGTATGTACGGACACAGGGTGTTAATGGTTCTGAAAAAAAAAACTGGTTTTTCAATATCATATAAGAATTCTTCACCAGATTCCAGTGACAGTTTCATATTTTGTCGATACCTATCTCAATGAGATTGTGTGTCCTACGGATGATCAATAGTCAATAATTCAAGTCGGGGTTATTTGTTAATTCACATGAAAAATTTATTGGCACATTTTTGTAATTCTTTCAGGATCTAGTTCTTGTTTCATTAGGTTCAGTGGCGACCAAATATTTGTTTTTAGAACAAACTACCAAAAATGATGCAGTTCCTGGTGCTGCGACGAAGAAAATGTGGAAACATTTACTGAGTGCTACTTTTTGTGCATAAAAATCAACCAACTTGCAGTAGGTAACTGGAATAACTGGATCGTACTGTAGCGACAAAAAGTGGAAATGTCACTCAAAGGGAAATAGGAAATACCTAGGTAGGTACCGATATCTTGATAATTTGCGGTAAAATTAGGAGGCATCCTTTTCAAAGAAGATGAAAATCATTGTAAAGACTGATGTTCACCAGAACAAAATCATTTTGGAAGTAGGTAATTCGGATTGAAAAAGAAAGCATGAACTATTTTAGAACATTATGAAAAAGACTTAACAGGAATGAACTTGAAACAAACGGAGGATGAATAAATTTTTAGAATTCTTATAAAGCATGAAGCATGGAAAAAAGTCATATGGAGTCTAGTGACACAAGGTTTCCAATTTGTTCACAAATGACTGAGCCAGTCCAGTCAAGATATTAATTAATACCTTCAGCACTATCACAAATATATACAACAGAAACTTTTTTTATTAATATGAGTGATTGAGTGAATATGTCAGGTGAACAATTCAATTCAGAAAGAAATTATATTTTTATACAACAAAAATATACTTACAAAGAAGCACTTGCTGATAAGCCCTTATCTCTACTTGGTTATGAGACAATGCAAGAATAGAACTACCGATAACCTCAAAATCATTGCAAAACTATTAATCATTCCAGAAATACGTCATTTGACAGGTCGTTGTATGGCAAACATTGTATTTTGTCATATGAAACCAGAATTAGTGGGATCGTCATCCTTGAAACTCGTATTCTAACAGATATAGATATATTAGTTTGTGTGGCCTCCAAGAAATCGTGTCAAAATCACATATTCTAGAATGATCAATCAGAACTGATTGTTCTTTATAATCATATTAAACTCATTGAAGTTCAGTTTCTCTTCATGGAGAGATTGACTTGTTCGCTCATTTGATAATAATTTTTTTTATTTTGACCTATGTATTCTAAAAATTTGATATGAGTTTATTTTCAATAGGAGAAAGTTGTAAGGAAGAATAAAACTCTAAATCGTCATTACCAGGATTCGATTGAAGTTTATCAGATATAGAAATATTAATATGAGCCAAACGAAAACACCCAAGCAGTTTACAATTTTATTTATTTTTTCAAAATGACTTTCCAATATGAACCTAATAACAACATGAATAAGAAATGTGGAAAACGAAAATGTTAGTAGTGAAATTTGCTTTAGACGAAATAACCATCAGTGAGTAAAAGCTTTCAATATAAATAAACTTATCCGGGTAGCTAAAATACGAAAGCAAATGTATTAAATGGCGAATTTTTCTGCTCACAAAAGCCCATGGAGCAAAAATAAATCAAACATATCATGAAATCTGATGAGCATTACTGGAAATACCCACCCTAATAAAAAAATAAAAATTAACAATTCCATATCTGGATCTGCTGAACAAACTATTCAGTTCCGAAATAAGTTCACCTTCCGTGCTCTGAGTACATACATGTAGGAACAGTCACATGCAGATATCATGTAGCAATGACAGCACGTAACATTCTCTGCATATGACTGTATATTCTCGGGGCGTACCTAGTGAAAAATATTCCGTGTCAATTGAGACCCCAATTGGGGAATGTTTTCTTTGATTTAGCTTGTCTGCTTGCCACAAATACATTATCCCTTTGTATTTGTAGCATGGTTTTGCCGAAGAAGGTGTTCAGTGTTCTTTGCATCTAAGTCAGAAACAAAGCTCCGAGACCAAAAGAAATTGTCTTCCGGTTTGACTCTGAGTGTGCGGCAAGGTTGGCGTCAGTTTCGATTTCATTGTCAAGGAAAAACATTTCAGATTTCTCCTGGTGGCAACACTGCAGTGTTGATGAGTTGTGAAGTATATAGTTACATAGAACAGGATGATGGCAAAACTATTCAAGCAAAATAAAACCCAAGCTGCTTTTGCAAATGTAAAAATATATTTAAACATAAATAAAGGTTATACAACAGTACATAAAATATGATAAATATTGCATCAAACAACATCAACATGCTCATAATGCAAAAAAAAAACTAATAAGTTACTACACAGGACCAAAGAAAATTCAGTTCAATTTGAAAAATAGGGGTTTGCCAATCCTTTTGTCTTACCGAAAGTAGCAAAATCAGTCAAATCTATCAGTCTTAAAAAAAATACCGCAAATAATAATTATAATTTCAGTCTTTTGAAAACTAAGTCCTGTCTCTCTGTGCAACAACTGGATTTTAAATACAAAAGTTGAATGCTTAGGCACACATAATAAAAAAATATACTACTTAGGTACTATTAAACAACATATTATATTATTATAAAGCCTCCGGAATAAATCAGTACAAAATCATAGCATATAAAAGATTTCAGTATTTATTTCTCCAAAAGAGTAACATAATCATCAGCTAACAAATTATTTCATAACCAATATTGCAATCAAACTTTTATGCGAAATCAAATCTCGATACAATAATTTTTATTGCACATTTTATATAATTCAAACCTCTTTTTATATGCTACAAAATATCAAATTTTCTTAAGCATTGAAATAATGAAGAAGAATAATAAAAGATATATCGTTCAAGTATTTTCAATATGTTTATGTAATATAGAATCCCTTTCACCAATTATTATATAAAAAGGCTTTGATTTTTTTTCTTATATAAAAGTTCATTTCCCATATTACTGGCAAAAACGTTACATTAAATCATAAAATTCTTTAGAATCATATCAACAAAAATATATCACAGTGCCAAAAAGATGCAACGTTTGCTAGACAGTAATAAGTAAATTTCTACAAACCTCCGATAGTACAATATCATGATAAAAATAATGGAGACAAACATTAATTTGCAAATAAATACTTTTCTCAAAATACTTTTCAATGATTCAATGTCCGTCTTGATTTTCACAGCCAATCGCATTATCAATTTTAATTACTGCCAATATTCGTTTTGTTCATACATATAAAATATGCAGAAACTAAATTAGTTTTGTTAATGAAATAATTAATATATTATTTTTACTTCATCAGTCTTTTAAATAAAAAATGTGAGATCAAGTTAACGCACTGGAAAATGTTCCCAACAGAATACGTTCTTCACTTCTCAGAAGAAAAATATGATGTTGGCTCCAAAATATAGTCTAACTGACTATCAATTTCACTGGATGTTTCATTTTGAAAAATGTCATACCTACCTACTATTTCTTTCCTTCACATATCAAAAGGTGATAATTAAGTTATATCAACGCATTATAGCAACGCGTGATTCTAGTCAATAATCAGGCATTATACTGATAAAACCGCTTCTTCTCGTTAAAACTGCCTATACATATTGAACTGTCAAAATTTCAATCAAACTACTGCATTCGAGGAAAAAGCATTCGAACTATTAGAATTAGATAAAAACGAGTCCGTCAGGTTGATTTTTTATTAATTTTTGCCAAATTAACATGTTCTCGTGGAAAATTTTAAAATATCCATTGAACTTGAATGATTCGTATTATATTACTTTTATAATAATATGTTAATAGTCTGAGATAAAGAAGTTCTGTTGTTCAAAGCAATGTTTAGGCACTGATGTGCTTTTGTGTCGACCAAACTTGACGATCATATCGTCGAAATTTGCGCCTCAGTGAGGTTTACTTTGATCATTGACTATCCTCCTATGAGATAATTGGACTTCAACAGTTCATAACTTCCTCATTATAATTCTCCATTAAGCTTTCATTACTCTTTGTCGAAAGCAACTTAGTGCCACTGATACAGAAGCCATTCAAAACATAAAACCAGTGCATCTTTCGGACTAAGTATCAACTGAAATTTTCAATAAGTTGCCAGGTAGCTCACAAAGTGGCCATCAAAAAGTAAAGTCTCGTATGGGACATTAAATAAACATCTCATTCTACAATACCATCAGAACTAGACTCAATCATTGCATATCCATGGAAAGTGGCAACGTATGCCTCAGCTGATGTGTTAGGAGAGTAGATTCCTCAGAAGTGCCTAAATCTTTCGAACCATTTCCATCACGTGATATGTTGAGATTCGTGTTTTCTGATGATTATTTTTCGCAATGAAATTGTGGAGGCTGAGTTTGGCCAGGGAGTTTTATTCTGGTCCTCTAATAGCATGGCGTCAGTCCACTGTGATCATTTGTTTAGTGTTTAGGCTTTCAAGGATGTTTTCCATCGTCTCGTGAGCCCGAGAGTTTCGTTAATAATTCATTTTTTCTACGAGCGAATGCGCATGCGCCCATAATGTATCACGTGACTCACTGTGACCAATCTGACAATGAGGTTTGGGAATATTTCGAAAACTAGGCTCTCGTGATTCCTCGTCAAGATAACAGCAATGTTTATGAAACCAGCCCTGATTGTTTAATCGTCCTTTTAATTTCGGTAAAAAGGCCTTTAACGAGGTACATAACGAATTAAGTGTTCAAAAGCATTCGCGAGCAGTAAAATATCTGGTTTTAGGTTAGCATGGGCAAAAAGCTCAAAGTCATTTCCACACAATGCTCCTAAAATGAACAACAATGGTACATTTAGGGAGAAAAACAACTACTTTCCTGGCTAATGCAACGCAGAACATTGAATTACATCCTCCCGAAATCTATGCATCGACTCGTATAAACGAATACTGATACAAGTGATTATTTCCTGAATGCCTATTGCTTTCGATTTAGCCAGGCCACGCTAGACACCTACAAACCGGTTTCGAGCTCTTTGACTCTCATCAGTGCAGGGCCAGCAGTCCTAAGACCGCCGACTAAGCTCAGCCTCGCCAAAACAGAAATCAAGTCGGTATTATATTCCCCCAGAAACAACCTTCATAGACAATATGAAAGCAACGCCATCTGAGTAGAAAAGAAGGAAAGAAACACTCCGAAACTGAAATTCCCATACGGGAGTGACTGATTGCCAGACTGGCGTAATTTCAACTATGAAATCGAATTCAATAGGCATTCAGGAAAGAATCACTTGTATCAGTATTCGTTTATACGAGTCGATGCATAGATTTCGGGAGGATGTAATTCAATGTTCTGCGTGGCATTAGCCAGGAAAAAAGTTGTTTTTCTCCCTATATCTACCATTGTTGTTCATTTTATGAACATTGTGTGGGAATGACTTTGACGTATTTGCATTTCTTTCCACTTTGAGCATTGTGGCTATTTTGTAGTTGAAAAATGTTATTAATTCTGTTTCGGAATACATGTCTACAGTCAAGTCTCAAGGACACCATGATAGCGGTTATACGAGTAGACTATACTTGGAAGCCACAATTGAGATATTTTCCCATAATTTGTCAAGGTCCTTTCAGGCTTTCAAGCTTGCGTCCTGTAGTCGAATTTTTCAGCATCAGCATCGACAGCAACTACTTACTGTCAACAACATATCCCCAAACTATGAAACTATGCAATACATACATCTCCATTATCTTTACATCCCTACGTTTAAAGTCTAACTATCAATAACAGATATATCGACTGCTTGACAAATCGAAAAGCGTCATAGCGGGGGCTTAACAGGACACTATGCCTAACAGGAAGAGTTCATTTCTGTCTCCGATGGTAAATGCTCCGGTGATTGTTGAGCGAATTAAGAGTCCGAAACACTTTCTGGCACAGGTTACAGACAGCGTTGTTGAGCGGTTGCAGGTGCTGCTGCTCCTTGTGTCGTTTCAGGGTTAGTTTGGTGCTCAGCAGCTTGCCGCAAACGTCGCATCGGTGGCTGGCGTTCAGAGGCAGCGGAAAGCTCAGCCTGCGAGCTGTGTGTCCACCGAACACCGAGAACAGACAAGATCCTATTAGGCCCCCGCTTTATCATCGGTCAAGCAAGTCTTAAAATCTATACAAGATCACAGTCGAATGCTTACAGATCCAGCAGTCGGCACCTCTGATGTTCGTTACCCCAGTGTGTTGTTCCTGGCTGCACGATTATGCAATTTGACGCCATTTGTGAATTCAGTACGCACTGCAGCACCACTTTCTTTATCTCGTCCAAAAAGTGCACTTTTCATTTTCTTTGAAACTGTCTACCAGAAATTGATAAGTAATATCCTTTTTACCAACTTTGACTGAGATTAACCAAGATTCTCAGTGCAGCAATAACTTCTTAGTCTGATGTGAGTTGTCTCTAGAACTTATTTCGACTATTTCTTTCCACTCACCCCAACTGAGATTGCTATTCATTTGGTGTTGTAGTGAGACAAAGGTGAGACTGGATTAATTCTAGTAATTCTGTGGTTCTGTGCTGAAAATTGTGAGGTTATATTTTGATTTTGACATGCTTTCAGCTTTGAAGTTTCAGTCCACAGGTTGAATCCTTTGAATACTCACTACAATAATATTTCTATGCTCCTCATTAATTTCCTCAGCCATTTTACATTTTGGTTGAATTATGTTGGGTTATGTTTTCTTCCCTCGCCCTTCCTGACAGATAAAAAAACCTGTTCTTTTTATTCAATCGGCAACTCAGATCCGTCTCACCTCCTTCTAACTAGATTGATGTCAGTAGTGAGAATGTAACAAGGTAAAAACAATATTGCTATTGTACTCAAAGTAATTGGGAAGAAGAAACATTAAATTTGTCGAATGGCAATGTCAGTCACTATTAGTTGCGTTTCGTTTGTTCTATACTGGTAGCGGTGGTGGTAACAGAATGACGTTTACAAATAAAACGAGAAGATGCATGACCTTGCATGAGAGAATTTACATAAGAGGTTGTATTTGTGTATTGGGGATCCAAATAATTTCAAAATCATAATACTAGAGTTAAGAATAAAGAAAATGAATCAACTAATATTTGAAGCAGTGATTGTGGTGATTGGAGAAACTTCTCTGAGATCGAGATAATTAATTTTATCTGGGAATGAACATAGAAACCTGCCTTACTTGTCTCATGAACTGGTGAACCTCAAGATGAAAATGTCTTCTAAATGTCATTTGCTTTCAAAAAGTTTCGATTTTCGTCAAACTTATTTGATTTTTTGACAACTGTCAACAGTCGTTCCAAGTCATTCCTTGTAGTGAGACGAAATGAAAAGTAGCAAGCGGAATCGGAAAAGTCGCAGATAAAACGACACATTGAAGTGATTCCGGTGGCGGAATCAGATGGATAAAACGCAACTATTGAGAAGTGGAAAAAATTTGAAATCTATCCAATAGTGTCGTATGTCAGTATTGAGAGTTGCCATTGTTGCCCATTGGGATTTTGTGATGTGTGACTTTCTGACAGCTGACTTGACTATGTGAGATGTAGGTTTGACCCTGACTCCCTCTATGAAGATTTTTGATTATTATATTGATTAATATAATGGTAATTAATAAATGAAGAGTCGACAATCGAAATGGATAAGATAGTTGCAACCCAATTGGAATTGTGAAAGTAGCATCATGCATTCATGGAAATCCAGCTTTAATCCTTGCATCAGTCTGTCATCACTGTCACATATAAGTATCTGAATAAATTTTTTTGCACATGCGTAAAAAATTTGGAAATATGTAATATAACTAGTAAAAATCTATTACAAAAAATGTGCACCTTTGCCTTCTGAAAGTGCACTATTTGTCCTCCAAAAAAACGATCCAGGAACAACACCCATATATATTGGCTATATCAACACCAAGACACAAAATATTCTTGAATATTAGTCATTAAAATCCGTCTTCTGGAACCCGTGAGTCATGGGCTGACTAACCAACTTCAGCTGCACAGCTCGAAGGCACATAACATGACACGGCCACAAATGGCACTCCATGAGTTGTTGTTGCCTGGGTATACGATTTCATCGACTGATATAACTGGATCTGTATAGGATTGAACTGTGACAAGGTAGTAACGACAGTGATGTCCGCTATTGCTTCCGCATGGTGGCGCTAGTGATGTCAATGATTCAAACAATGAATTGACGGTTGACTGTTGGGAAACTATGTCCAGCCAGTCTCGAGGAGCATAATACAACGTTGAGACTTTCAATAACAATTATTTACTTACTTTCATGAAAAAATAATCTTCACTGGACAAGGATGATGTGACTACAGACTATATGAGACTCAATGTAAACCAACCTATGAGTTGCTGTGACGTTACTGATGGACCTCTTTGACAGCTGTAATATGTGAATGGCTGTATTTTCGTAAGAAATCCATCTTTAGTGATATGATGCCTGCCTGGCAGAATAGTATATCTCATTCACGATGCAATAATGATCGTGTTGTAGCAAAAACTAAAAGTGTTTACAATATTTACTACACACTGTTTTTCTGAAAGGCTAAGTTCAAGTGGATTCCTGTACAGCTGTAATCTGATCTATTCATTTGACCTACTTTATTAGAGAAGAAATGTAGGATATAAGCTTTCGGCCCTTGGGTGATAAATATATCAGGAAACAATTAATGAATGATGAATGAGTAGATTAAGCTTTTTATATGAATATATTTTCATCTCAATGAATTGTTTTGCGTAGCAGGTCATCGAACTCATCCTTCTCTAACCGATTTATATTCTTTATGTTAGACATATAGTCTTACAGTAGGGTAGTTATTCTTCAAAAGGTATTTTCACTAGATTGAAATTTTAGTCAAGTATTCATTTCCTGAATACTTTTTTTGTTTTAGATATTCTGCAACTTGCATAATTTCCGGAGTATTATAAAAATTGAACATTCACGTAACTTGACATATCTGTCTAAATATTTATGAGTTAATATTTTGCACCTTCGGCTTAAAAAAACAACCCGAACGAACTTCTGTAGTAACATCATCCTTGGTCACTGCAACGAAATAAACAAAGACCGACAGCTAGCGCCATCTGCTCGGGGCTTCCCAGATTAGCTGCCATTCGGTAGCAATATCGGGTTATCACCTCTGTTCATCTCGCCCGCGTTCAGCAACATGTCCGACGTTGGTCACTTTCTCGATCTGTCAATCTGTATCACTTGATCACATTTCGATCGAGAGCTTCTCTCACTGCTGTTGTCCAAATGCACTGTGGTCGACCAGCCACTGAACGCAAGCAACTAATTTTAGGGTTATGTAAGTAACAGCCAAGATCACAAATTCTCAATGTTCATAAACCGAAATTTGGCAATAAGATGAAAACTAGTTAAACATTTGAAAAGGTTTTGATGGCCCACTCGCCTAGAAGATGAAGGGGCAAGTTCATTTGAATATGTGGCAATTTATACTATTTATAGAAGTCCTCTTGATTTTGTGTGCTGTAGAAAGCAAAATTAAAAAACATCTTGTCTGAATATGGCAGCTGTTCTAACATTTAGTTCTCAGGAAAGTATATATGAAGATTCATCAAGCAAATTATGAATTGATGGTATGTTTCTCAGATGATATCCAAATTATTGATGGATCCAAACAGTAGAATACCAATGAAGGGCGAGAAGAAGTTGATGTGAAATCTGTAACGTGGCTCTCAATCATTGTTACAGACTAGTAACTATATCAATAGTGATTGATTTTACTTTAGTTGTTGATGACGTTGAAGTTGTGATACTGCAATTACTTATATAACTTTTTTTATAGCCTACGATTGATATCGAATGTATAAAATTATTGTTAAGCATTTATACATAGAAGCATACTATATGTATATCTTTTTGATTTTTATAAATATATTACCTTAATAACATTCGGCTTCTAAAAGGTAATTCTGAAAAATGGACAAAAACCAACCGGAACAATGGAATGAACAATGAAAGGATGATCAATTATGATATATTCGAGATCAGTCTTACGGACTCTCCAATATGTGATAAGTGAATAAATGATCTATCTGATTATTGTATATAGGACCATAATTCAAATTTTTTGAATATATTAGGAACTTTTTAGTAAGCAGATCTAAATGAAGAGTTAATATTTTTAGTATACCAATAATACTATTTTTATAATAGACAATATTGGTAACTCTATTTAGACAGCTCAAATTAAACATTACTTGAAAGAATCATAACATAAACATAACTATATGATAGTATTACTAGGAATCAATGAGATATCTAAATACAACATAATATTTTGTCCATTTTCCAGTTCTCCAAAGATAAACTTATCTCAAAAACAATAACAACCTATCGATACATGGAATAAATAAAAATAAGTCGGAACATATAAAAATATTTTGTACGCCTCCAAACACACTCGGATCTATCGAATCAAAGAAATCTGGCATGTTCCTCATTCAAAAATAAAAACACCCCAGACAAAGACATTTCAGCGCATGGTTTCTATATATGCCTCAGAGATAAAACGGGTGGGGTGATATCATGTCCTCGGTTTTTATGTTCTTAACGTTCCGATGGTAAATGCTCTTGTGGTTCCTTAAAGAATTAAGGCTGCTGTATACCCTCTTGCATATGTTGCAAACTGGTTCTCTGGACGGGCGCATGTGTACGTTCTGTATATGTCTCTTGAGTCTCGTTAGCGAGCTGAGGCTTTTGTTGCACGGTTGACATCGAAAGTCGTCCAAACCTGACAGAGGAAGAAGCTACATTAGCCTCTTTGTGCCGTTACTTTCGTTAAGCTATGTACACACGGTCCCTTCAAGGTATTTCTGGTATGGACTTTACCAAGTTGGCAATTTTAGGTGTAGGCTAGAATTTCAAGTTAGACTTCTGGTCAGCAATAATTTGGACCCATGTGACTGGCCTAGTTGGCTGGGTTTTAAAACTCAATGAACGTGGTTAGCCATGGTCAGAGAAATTTTTAGTTGATGTTTTAGTGTCTCATTGAGTGATTCCGTTTTGACATTCCATCGATAGTTATATTAATTTCAAAATACAAAATAATTTAACATCATCACAATCAGGCTTAGTCTGGTGACCATAATAATATTGGTTATTGAAGCAGTTCCAATTATCATGGCGAATTCTTATTCTGATATTAGTACTTAAAAAGACCGGGAAAACTTGAAGACACAGATAAAAATTCATGTCTTATGCAAAGAATAACACTATAATTGTAGATACTAAGTCTCTATGTACCTACTATCGACATGTATCGATCCAAAATTTTAAAATTTTCAAATGTTTATGTATTGTTTTTTTTTAATTTTAAATTGATTTAGAACATAGTCGGTATTTTTTTCCATTTATATATTTCTATGTATATTTTCTACGACTTTTTGTGTAAATTGTTTTTATATTTGAACATTCAATCATGTTTGGAAATTAATGTTGCTGTTAAATAAAAGTTCTATATTATTATTGTTATTATTTTTTTAATTATTATTATCATGTAAATAGTCATTTAGACTGCGAGTGAATGATTTTGGTCAAATAAAGAGTTTTTAATAAATAGAAAAGCTAGTTGGTGAACAAGAATGTATACAGGGTGTCCCTGAAAGGTCTGTACAAAATCTCAGCACATATTCCTCAGTCTGAAATTGCTCCATTTCCGAGATTTCTCTCAGAATGTATGAACATTTTGTAACGAATTACTTCAAAAATTGATATCCAGGGGTGTTTTGGAATGAGAACTACGAATACGGACACCTGTTCACAGTGGCCATTGGAGGGCTCTTACCAATGGACTTCTTATGGTTTAGAATGGCCATAACTTTTTTATCAATGTCGTTTCTTAATTTCTAGAGGTAATAATTTTCTGATCATTTTTAAGCAAAAAATATACTCTTGTGAAAATTCGCTAAAGTTAGTGGATTTCTCCGATAATAACTCTGTTTTGTTTTTGCATCTTGCTCAATTCGTTTTCGAAATGTTAGTATTGTTAGTGGCGAACCACTCAAGATGATCCAGTCTAAATTACTAGAACAGATGACAAATCCAACATAAAAAACGTCCATATAAACAGAATTCGACGTGTTTAAGCATTTTTTCATTTGAGTCTTGAGTGTGGCCGCCCGGCCTCTCATATCCCAAGAACCCGAAAATGTCATCCAACTTGCTTGCCTGTAAACGCTTCTGCTCAATGCGTAGTAATTCCCAAACTGGGGGAGAGCTGTCAATAGTTGCGTTTTATTTGTTCCATTCTGCTAGCGGTGGTGAAAACAGAATGACGTTCACAAATAAAACGAGAAACTTCCTGACCTTGCATCAGATAATTTACATAAGGGTTTATATTTATACATTGGGGATTCAAATAATTTCAAAATCATAATACTAGAGTTGGGAATCTACAAAATAAATCAAGAAATATTTGGAGCAGTGATTGTGGTGATTGTAGTGATTGAAGAAACTTCTCTGAGATCGAGAGAATTCATTTTATCTGGGAATGAACATATGAAACCTGGCTTACTCGAAGGAGTTCATAAACTATAGTGAACCTCACGATAAAAATGTCCTCTAAATGTCTGTTATTTTCAAAAAGTTTCGTTTCTCGTCAATCAAATTTGAGTTTTTGACAACTGTCATTCCTTGTAGTGAGAGGAAATGAAAAGTAGCAACCAGAATCGGAAAAGTTGCAAATAAAACGACTCATTAAAGTAATCTCGGTAGCGAAATCGGATAAATAAGACACAACTAATAGCTCACAGCTCATTATTTATTTCAATCTATGTATATTCGTCAGTGACGCCGTTTTAGGCTGAAGTCATGTTTTTCATTTTTTTCCAAACTGAACCCTACTACAGATCTGAGTGTTTTGACTTCTTGTCTCTGAATTATTTCTCTTGGATGGTAGGTTAGGAATAATGAATTATTAACTCAGGTCACATAAATGTTTTTACGTTACAGAAACCTGTCACATTAGGGGAGCTTTTCACATGTTTTTAAAGGACAGACAATATTACACCTACACGCCTACTTGCTTTTTTATTTAGATCAACGATTTCTTAGTGCTTTTGAAGCCTGATCGACTACGATATATAAATGAAAACTTAGATGCAAAGTTCATTAAAAGTTAGTATAAGTATAAATGTGCAAACTCAGGGGCGCGCCTAGACACTTCGCCGCCCGTGTGCAATTTGTTCTGGGCCGCCCTCGAAAACATTGAAAATAAAACAGATTTTGAAAACTGGTATATTCTGAGAACTGAAAAGTAACGAATAACATATCTAATTTGTTTTAAGATGTCTCTTGAGATGATTTTATTTACAGAACATAGCATAACCTATTAATAATCATAAGTAACATAACAAATCATTTACAAATAGTGAAATTAACATTGATTCATCAACATATGAGGTTCAGGTTATACTTTGAAAATATAATTTTTCTCGGATATGGAAGCAACTGAAATACGACTGCGGAATGCGACTGAAATATTTGGAAAGCTGCTCATTAAATGTATATACTATATAAAATTTGTTGTGAATCATTTTCTATATTTTCATGATATATCAGTTTCAATGATTTTATTTTATTAAATAAATCTATCCCGTCTATATCTGCTTCCTGAGGATTTTCATTTGTTAACTTTTTTTGCAAATTTTCACAACTTTCGAGTAAACTTGTTTCATCAAAGTCCTTACCGAAAGCTAAGTGAAGAAATCCAAAAACTCGAATTGTGAGAACATATTATTTGGTCGCTGATGACATAAAAAAAATGTATCTTGAATTCATCTTTCTTCTTCGAGAAGGTTCTGAAAAGTATCTTTCGAAATCTGAATTATCAGCTATAGTCCGAGAATCTTTAAAAATTTTTGAATAGTTTTCATCGGATCTGAATGCAGCGAAAAAATTCAATTGATCAAGACATACTTCAATATTGAGTGTAGAACATTGGAAAATTTTGCTAAAGATTGGAAAAATTTGGAACAGATGCATCGAAATTTATTGATTTTGTTAGCCATTGATGATCAATGTTTAGTCGACAAATCGAAACTATCATCCTGAGATACTTCCACAAGTGGATTAAAAATGTCCTTAGTTATATGCCAAAAAGGCTTAATGGCATCGTACGCGATATCGCAAAGACAAAATTTTCATACAATTGAATGTAGTCCAATGGCTATAAAATCCCGCGACGACATTCAATACTCAGCTAATGCGAAGCGATGGTATAGTATATCGCGAGAAATCGTACCGTTATCGTCCTGACTCCTGTGGGCCATCAGCTTGAGAGATGTTGTTTGTTCTTATTTGTTATTCTATCAAGTGTTAAGTCGTTGTTGATTTACTAGATTTACTGAATAGGATTGACATTTCATCACGAGGATTTTCATAGTCTACAGAGTATTATTTTGTTCAAGATAATGGAGTATTTAGTAACTCGTGATTGGGATTGGCCGCCCCTGAGGGTGGCCGCCCGTGTGCGGTGCACGCAGTTGCCACTGTATAGGCGCGTCCCTGTGCAAACTTACATGTCAGATAACTCTCAACGGATCAATCAATTAGCAAACCAAGTGTGGTTTTAGTTTTCTTTTGATGGTAGTTACACGTATGCACCACTAGACTATTTTTAGTTCTGTAGCAGCGGTTGCATATCTTGCACCAGAACTCTTCCGTCTGGGCATAGTGCAGATCTTTAATGTGTCTACGGAGTGTTATCCGGTTCCTCAAAACTTTACCGCAAATTTTACATTTCTCACCAACGGTTTGCACTTCTTCTTCTTCTTCTTTGACGGTTTCACCTGGATATAGAGAAAATAATTATCAGTTGACTGTTCACGAACTGACGTTGAAGAATGAAATACCAACTAAAAATAAAAAGCTTGCACAAACAGTCAACTAATATTATTGTCTCTATACCTATAGGGACTATAATAGATTTTCAAAAAGGCGATGCAAATGCAAATGAAAAATATAAGATGCATGGTCGATATGGGATGAGGAAATCAATCAATCAGTTGTTTATTGTATGAGAGTTTCAGATTTCATTAGCGCAAGAATGATTAAACGCGAGAGCGAAGCTCATCCATATAAATTCCAAATTTCGAGTTGTTGATATTTACAGATACGGTCCTGTAATATTTTATGAAATTCTACTGATTAACAAGAAATTTCATCCCGAAAATTGAACAAAAAATGACAAAAAAAAGTTCGCCACTTAAGAACAATTTAAATGATTGAAATCCGCGTGATTGTGCCTAACGCACGAAAATTCGATCAGAGGTGACGTCAGAATTTGCTACAATGTGGAACTTTGGGTGGAAAAAGGGGTCTAACCACTACCACTCGATAGTATACGTCGAGCATACTCAAGGCTTGAAATGTTTGCACTTATTTCAATGTCACCCTGTATACATTATATTTAAAGAAATGTCCTTCGACTCTCTAGATTTTGTTTGGTGCGCCCTGTATATTAGGCATCATGTTTCTAGCTATTTTAAGACCCGAGCATTCGGACTCTGACGCACTTTTGCCCTATCCAGTATATACAGAGTGTCTCGGGTTTAACTAGCCTAACTTCGAAAATGAAATAAAAAATAGAAAATATCACACAGTTATGTTTTCATTTTGTCGTGAAAGAACTGGTTTGAAATTAGACGCATATCATGAAATATTTGTACTGCCAATACTAACGTGTTCACAAAATTTCGATTAAGTAGCTTTTGTTACTACAATGATGAAAATTCACATTCTTTGATTGCAAATGACCTCTATACCACCCTGTATAAAAGTAGATGCGAAGGAAGTGACTCGGTAGTTGTGTTTGACCATTTTTTTATCTCCTGGAGCGCATGAAAGGGAATCCCTATTATATTATCGAAACATCGTGCGTACTAGGAAGAATAGGGAGAAAAGATAGGCATTTAAATGTTTTTTGAACCTATGGAGATCTCTTGGGAATCCTTCCTTCGGCTAAGACCTCCATAGTTTTACCGTTGTATAAACGAGAGGGTTCTGGTAAAGAGTTGTTCGACATATCTATTCCAAGGTTGATGATGAAAGGATGTGCTGAATGGGCATGTCGAGTACGTCTGCCTGGTATTACCAGGAATAAAATGAGAGCAGAGATTTCTGAAGAATATTTACCGTGGATTTTTGAATAAATGTGTTTAAATAGGCGAATGGCTCATCTCTGGATGAAATCTAAGAGCATCAGCGCATGTTTGGGTGCTGAAGATGAGAAGCTGTTGAGGTGTAAAGTAGCTTTCCGCTCGGAATGATTTTGGTAAGCAGCATTCGCGATGGATCTGACTTGATTTTCCCATGGAAGGGTGTATTTTATGGGATGGTGGTAGCTGACATTGTTATAACGAGTCTTCAACAATGATTGAAAACCACGTGACAGATTACTATAGAACCAAGAATACATTCGTATCTTAAAGATAGAGAAACTCAAAGTCCTTACCACAATAGTTCATAAAATGATCGAAAATGGTAGATAACAAGAGGAAAACAACTAATTTCCTGGCTATATGCCACGCAGAACACTGGATTACATCCTCCCGAAATATATGCAATAATTCGTATAGACGAATAAGATCGCAAGTGTTTCCATCCTAAACGTCGAGCTGCGCCTAAGTGGTTCAGGAATGCATGACTACCTGCAGAACGGTTTCGAGCTGTTGGCTCTCATCAGTGCAGGGCTGTCCCAGAAAGCATTCTTGACCGCTATCTGGTGCGAACCTGACCCAATCTAAACGCTTCTCAGCATGTGTACCCCACGAGGCGTTCAATGCCCGCGAAATGAACGCGAACGCCGAACGCCACCTGGCAAGGCAAGAAACACTTCAAAACAAGATCCCCTTTCAGGTGAAATGGGAGTGGCTGGTTGCCCGACTGGCGAATTTTCAACTAGGAAAAAGCTAAATACCCAAAATGGAATGCAATGGTCACAAAGAGAGAGGAACTCAAAGTCATTACCACAATAGTTCATAAAATGAACGAAAATGGTAGATAACGAGAGAAAAACAACTACTTTCCTGGTTATATGCCACGCAGAACATTGGATTACATTCTCCCGAAATCTAAGCAATAATTCGTAAAGACGAATAAAATCGTAAGTGTTTCCTTCCTATATTCGTATCTCTTTAACGTGGGTGGAAAAGAGAAGCAGCACAAAAAATGGTCATGTGGCACTCAACCATTGTTGAAGACCCGCTTTTCTAGAGAAAATACAGGCTCGAGTTTTGGTGGAGTTGAATTCAACTAGATTGTTGGTTCCTCAAGCTACAGTTCCAGCAAGATCTTTATTGACTTCGTAGTGAGTTCTAAGTTTCCTGGAAGAATTGGGTATTCTGTCTTCTAAGAAGCTGTGAATAGGTCTAGTGGGTCTTCTCAACATATCATTGACATCGAGTAGGAATAATGTTGGTGTCAAAATTGATCATTGTGGAACGCCGGAACTGATGACTATTGTATCAGAGGATACTCAGTCCACCACCCCATAGACCGATCTGCCTGAAAGATAACTTGATAATAGATGGCATAGCTGAAGTGGTCAGCCATATGACGAAATATCTAACGCCACAGCTAGTAATTTCCCATATTTTTCTAATGATGCTTGCCATACATGGGTTACGTAGGCAATTAACTCTCCAATTGATAGTTGATGGCGGAAGCAATATAACGATTCCTGAACTATCCGGATGTTTGATGGCTTGATAGGCATAGTTGTTGGGTAGGTTTTTCTTTCATTTTTTGGTGATTGGTCGGACTCTTGCTATTTTCCAAGAGGATGGAAAATCAACCGATTTGGATGAGATGGTAAATAACATGCAGAGTCGCTGTCAATTCTGCTGTACACTTTTTGAGAATAATAGGTGGAATTTTTTTTTATTTCGCCACTCTTGCTTGCTTGCGATGTTGTTTCTAATGTGCCGTCGACTTCAGAGAGTGGTGGAAATTAACTATTAGTGAAATTTCTTTCGACTCCTTTAGCAAGGGAACAAAACAAACGGTAGCCATTGGGATAATCTATGACAATCTTGTTGTTGTAGCTTTTCAATTGTCCTATATTGTAGATTAATATATATTTATATATCAAGGGTCCAAAGGTCCATGAATCTTGATCTGGACACCCAGTATACATGATTTTATCCAGGAACGTATAATATATTATCATTTTCTGAATGTCTTAGATATATCGTAGAATCAAATTGAATTGTGCGTTTAAATTTGTACGAAATAGTACTCCAGTGAAATCTAAAATATGGTATCGATGTAATATTTGGGCAAAATCTACTGTTGGTTTAGCTTATTTTTGTTGCTTCAGTTACAAGGTAGGTACTGTCCAGGTTCATATGAGTTTATTCTTCAAATTGCTCCACCGACCAGAAATCTAACTATGGTTAGGATACAAATGTATTCAAACAGCTTGAATTTTATTTCATTCTCTTGTATGTTGGGTAACAGCATTTTCGGAAAATATCAGAAAAATGGTTCTGCAAACCTTCACGGGATTTCGAAACATTTCTTCTTCGATTGTTTCAATGTTGGTCCAGTCAAGATGATACAATATTCGTATTTTTTAAACTTATCTAAGATTTTTGTTTACAAGGAGGTTCAAGCATAGGATTAACTGAATTAGGAGGAGAAAATTTAACTGTATGTTATGATTTAACCGTTTTCACAAAATTGATTTAACAATTTATAATTATACAGTGTGTCTATGATGTAACCCACCTTTTTCAATTCTGAAAGTTCCTCTGTCCCAATGGTAGTTCAGAAATTGCTCATTGAGGTCCATGAACAGTGGCAATCTTTTGAAATGACCACTGGGCGCCATTTTGAAAGAATTTCATCAAAGACATGGTGAGTAGATTTAAATCTCAAAAGAAACGTTACCTAATTCTCTATACTTTAGAACAATTCCAGATAAAAATATTCATCCGGAAAAAATAGTGTTCCATGTTGGAAAATCCATATCGACAATCACGGAGTAGCCGACCTCTTATGCTAGTTTTTGGAACCGCTATGAAGTAAGAAGCTAACTCATCCATTTGAAACATAGATTCTGACTGTTTCAATAGGAGCCATTTTGTAATTTATTGTGAGCTGGTTATTGGTACTGACTTCCTGAAGGTTAATCGAGGAGGTGGAATATCTATTTTTCTAAATTTTTGAAATTTCCTCTCGTCCATTTCTAAAACTAAAAATATTAGTATTATTTCAATAGACGAGGAGAGAAAATCACGAAAATATAGAGAAATATAGTCATTGGTGGTGGTCACGGCAAAAAACGAACGAACAAAGGAGACACAACATGAATAGAGTATTGTTCACTCATCAGCAAGCAAGCTAATTTTTTAATGGACTGACATTGTTTATTTTCTCTATTTTGGATACAAAATGATGTGGGAAGTTACATGGAACGCCATTTTATACTGAATGAATATTTATGCCTTAAATTTCACTACTGTACAGATAATTCATATCTGTCAACTCCGATTCCACAAAAAATGGCGCCGATTGCCATTCTCAGAGATAGACACGTTTTAAGGGACTGAAAATCAGATTCTAAAGTACCTATGAGACGAAACAAATCGAAATAGAACAACATCGTTCAAAAGTCGAGAGGGGGTTACTTTATGGACAGACTGTATGTCCAATCGCGTTGTTGGGTACAAGAAGCTTAAGAAGTGTGAAGTAGTTTTCAATTATTATCCAATTCTGAAATTGACAAATGACGAGAGAAACATTGGAAATCATTCAAATAGTAGGTTAATATTTTTTTTCAAAATCCTCTATGCTCAAAACTCCATTTACAAAATTCCTAACACTTCAATACAAGTAAGAATAACACACTAGGTATTAGGAGTGCAGATGCAAAGCTACGTATTTTAGGCTGTTTACTTTTCAGATGGCTTCCCCAAATTAAAACAAAATAGAAAAAATCAACACAAGAACAGACTAGGGACAAAAATACAAAAACACACAAGAGAAAACACATTCCAATACAGACAACATTTTTTCGTAGAAATCTTCGATTTTTGAAAAAAAAATCGTTTCATGTAAGACCTCTTCGACAAAATGTTGTTAAATAACTATCGAAAAGAGACGGAACAATATTATCAGATCGATGTAGCTGATAGTTTTCTTTTCATGTAACTGTAATCTGATAATATCTGGAGTAGTTTACAACATTACACGTCACCTTAACTGACACTACATCACATACAACACTCAGAAGATAAAAAAATGGGTTTCTTACCTTGTGAGGTGCCTGCCAAACCATCATTTCCTTGTAGAGAGTGATTTAAACCTGGAAAAAAAAATAATATTATGAAAAAAATTCAATGTACCGGTTGTACAACTAAGAAAAGACGCCGGCTGTATCTCGGAATCCATATGTTGCACACCTCTCGAAAAAATGAAAAAAAAAAATGAGTGGCCAAGAAGAATATCTAGAAATTATTTTCAGTTTTCAAGGAAAACCACTAGAAAGAGTAATATCTATTTTTTTATCGCTTGGAGAATATTATTACATAGGTACTGAAATAATTAGTACCGCTAGGTCTAAATGTTCAAATTATCTCTATTTTTTTTATCCATGGACGGGGTCTGTCGAGAGGATAACACTGCAGTTTCCACGATTGTTCCTGCTCATTGGATGCAGGAAGTTGAATATCAAGGTCGATGGAGTGTGAATGTTTGGTGCGGAATTGAAGACGGAAAAGGACTTATTTTCAATGAAACTCTCAATGGATGCCCGGCACATTTTACTCTGAATGTATTAGAGTCACTGGATGGTAATAGTAGATAAGAGTTCGCACACAACTGAAATTCTGTCCTTCACTATTTTCTCAATTACAATGCTTGAGTGAATAAAAGAATAAGACATACTATTCTGCTCTTTGTCTGATTGTCAGATTCGATTTTAGAGGTTACATATTCTTTCAGATCAATCATAGCCGTAGATGGAAAATATAAATTGGGTATTAACACCCAGATTATGTCTAATAAAGATCTTAATATCTTCTGTCAAAATGAACCTAAAATATAGTTTTTTTCAAATCTACTGCCATTAGAAGTGAATTTTAATTTATGTACCTACAAATTGTGTTTGTCTTCAAATTAATTTTCTATCCAGCCGGTTTCATACATTCCTTCCATATGAGAATGGTTGATATTAACCTTTGGAAAGCTAAATAAATGAAATCCATTCTCTCCAGCATTCCCAAAATCCATTACAGAGCAGGACATTTCCATTCATGCATTCTTCTCCATAGTTCATTGAATTATATTTCAATTCTGACGTTCATAAAATGCATTGTCAAATTCGAACAATTTTAAATAAAAAAGCGCGGGACGACTATGGTGCTCTTATCACAATGCAAGGTGTGTAACTTAATAAACCTAAACATTCAAAAACACTCACAGTTGTCATTTCTGTGTCCGAACTTTTAAGTGACTCTTGAATGTATATGAATTATATAGATGAGATATCTTGGCAAGTGGATAGAAAGAAATAGCGTGTTTGGGTGGCCAGCTAGGTCTTCAGATTTGATTTCCATTCATGAGGGATATTGAAAAATATAGTTCTCCAAAACCCGGCCAACTACTAGGAACGATATAATCAGTAGGATCAAAGATGCCGACGGAAGTATGTCAATGCGAAGGAAAGTTGCAGTGTTATCCACTCGACAGAAATAAATGTACAAAAAATGACAGATAATTTGAACTAGTGCTACCTATAATTCATATTCTTCAACATTATTTCGATGATATCTTCAGTTCCTGGAGACACCTTGCAGTTTCCACAGTTTTTCTTCTCGTTTGCCCTACTTTCATATCAGAGAAAATATATGGTTTCATTTGAAATTTCCAAGGAATTTTTTTTTATTTTTCAACGAGATTTGAATTGACTCGATTTGTGATATATCTGAAAGAATTGAAAAGACCCTTCATAATGAAACCAAGTTTGTCGAATTCCGTTTCACAAATCTGTAGTAATAAGCGTTTCTACATAGTGCTCTTCATATTTCCCTTCCTCTTTTATTTGAAGAGCTAGCGCACAGATATTTCTGTAGGCCACTTTCATAACAAATAGTTTTTTTCGAATCCTGTACAGCTAATAGTTCGTGAGATGCAGTTGGAGTACATTTGTTCATTTAAATTCAACAAGAAGATTCGATTTGATTTCTTCCTCTTTCAAGATAGTTATGTAGATAGATATTATTATGCACTGATGATGAATGTACTGTAAATCTAAATAAATTATTTTGCGCGAAAACTAACACTTCGTAAAATCATTTGTATAGCTACACGTTCGCAAAGAAGCCTCAACCAGTGATGCTTTTAGATTTGATCAAATGAACAGTTTTCAAGAAAACCATGAATTCAATACTACACGCACAGGAACCATTTTTTTATGGGTATGTCGCAAAAAGATCTCTTGCCAAAATAATGATAATGTGAAACACACATATGTCTATATAAATATTTGTGTGTTAAATTTCTAATTTGTTTTTCACTGTAACTAACAAATCTATGTCTTTGAAATTTTCAAGCAGTAATCGTATATTATTCAACAAGCGCATAATGATTACTATTACCCACGAAGATGAAAGATAATAGCCCTCGTGTGCAAGGATAATACTATAATTTATCTACAACTACTCAAATTATCGTCTGCAAAGCTGTAAATAGGTCAAGTGGTTGCTCCCAATAGATCGTTGATATGGAGCAGGAACAGTGTTAGTACCAAGATTGATCCTTGTGGAACGCCGGAATTGATGGCAATGGTATCAGACGATACTCCGTCCACCACCACATGGAGCGATCTACATGGAAGAAAAATCGATGAGATGGTAAGCCAGCAGTATGATGGTAGTTTGTGGAGCAGTCCGTGGTGCCAAACACGGTCGAATGCCTTCGATATATCTAGCGCTACAACTAGAGATTCCCCATGTTTTCTAAGTGAAGTTTGCCATATATGGCTGACGTAGGCAAGTAAATCTCCAGGTGATCTTTGGTGGCGAAAGCCATATTGTCTATCATTGATGATTCCTGAGCTTTCCAGATATTTGATGAGCTCAATGTTGATGGTCTTTTCCATCACTTTGGAGATGACCCATAACAGGGCAATTGGCCTATAGTTCTATATAGAATCTAGCTATTTTTCAGCAAGATGGAAAATACCCGACTTGTAGGAGATGGTAAATAGCTTGCAGAAAATAGGTGTCAATTTTGGTGCACACTTCTTGAGAAAAATGGGTCGAATTCCATCAGGACTATTAGACTTATTCGTTTCGAGACCGAACAGGATGCGTCATTATTACTATTATGACTCAATTAATCAGGATAATGTATGTCATTGAGTGTTGAAAATCGAGTTAGCAATGCATGACTGACTCAATAGTTGTAGATGTTCATTCTATACATATTATTATTCTAAAATTCTACCTACATTATGACTTGTCACTAACACATCAAAGATTTGTAACATGATCAAATAAATCTATTTTATTCCATTCTATTCACATGACTAGAGTCACTGAATATTATTAGTTACATAAGAGTTTGGACATAGAAATGACAACTCTTAGTGTTTTCGAACATTTAGATTCATTAAGTTACACTCCTGGCATTGTGACAAGAGCACCATAGTCGTTCTGCACTATTTCATTCAAAATTGTTTCAATTTGACAATACATTTTATGAAAGTCAGAATTTAATTATAATTTCATAAAGTATTGAGAAAAAAGTATGAATGGAAATGCCCTGCTGTTTGATGAGTTGTGGGAATTCTGAAGAACTATATTCTAGGCCCATTTTCAAACAGAAGATTTTAGGATGCGTTTGAGAGAATCTGCTGTTCCATCCATTCACAGAGCAGAAGAATATTAAGTAATTCAAAAGCTAGTCGCAGCATGGGATTAAGAAGTTAGCGAATTTTGTATTATGAATTCAAAACTCTGTTCCCAGTTTTCACAGTTTCTGAAGCTATTTTATGTTCTCACATATCTATTATACCTACTTGGGCACCTATTTATGTGAACATGAAACCAATGAGAATAGTTATTTATGTATCAAGGAGATATTTACAATTTTCTATATCGATCCTTGTTACTCAGCTCCTAGGGCGCTAAGTGAAGTTGCTGAGAACTTTACAAAACCAAGTATGTGGTAGGTCTCGAAAAAATAAACTACTTTTTTCCAATGAATAAATATTCATCGAAAAATGATTTGTTCTCTGTATTTCAACACTCTGTATCTCCGAAATGAAGCATTTCCGGACACAAGCTTATATAGACTATTTCTTAAAATTGTCTCAGGAATACTTCACTTGAACGTACTTATGTTACTTCATGTATATTGAGAATGGCTACCTTTAATTGCATATTAATAACTTCATGTTTTATACTTATCACTGGAGTACAGTTTCACATATAATAAGGAATTAGCTAAAAGTATATCCATATGTGTATATTTTCTAATATTGAAATGTTTAAAGATGCATTCTCTTCATTTTGTATAACTGTTGTTCTGCTAGAGGTGTTTCACAACAAATTGAAGTGGGTGTTTGTACCCTATTTCCATTGTCCATCTACGGCTATAATTGATTTGACAGAAAATATAACCTATAGAATCATATCTGACAATCAGGCACTACTAGGGAAATTAAAAAGACAAAGAGCAGAATATATGTCTTATTCTTGTATTCACTTAAACCATTGTATTATAGAAAATAGAAAAGGACAAAAGTTCTGCTGTGTCCGAACTCTTATCAAACTAATACCATCCAGTGACTCTACTTTCTACTAATGCTGTTAACATTTAACGACCAAAAAGAGAGGAAGTGATCATATACAGGATCTTTTTTTATATCGTTTTGCATACACTATGGAAATGTATCTCAAAGAAAGGAGAGTCCAATATTGGAATATTGAAAAATAATGGACCAAATCAAAAATATTTATTAAAGAAGTAATAAATAACGGTTTATTCCATTGACCTACATCAAATGTTCAAAATGTTCTCCGTTGTTCTCCAAGCATTTCAAAACTCTTCGCCGTTTGTTGTCGAAAATGTTCCTCAACATTTCCGGACAATATTTTGGCAGCAATGTGTTGAGGCTTGCAGCCTTTCACGGTTATTATTGTCTCTCTTGAATACTTCATCTTTCAAATATCCAAAAAGGCAGAAATCCAAAGGCGAAAAATCTGGAGAACGTGTTGGAAAAGAAGGATCAACTCCTCGACTTATCACACGGTTGTCATAAAATTCTTGTAAATATTCTAAATTTGCACGTGTGGTGTGGACAGTGGCCCCATCTTGCTGAAAATAGCCAACTCGAATTTCTTCATCATCAAGTTGATTGATGAATGGTTCTAACATCACTTGTCTGTACCTTTCACCATTGATAGTGCCATCGAAGAAAATCGGTCCATATATTCGCCTACGAGAAAATGCTAACTACACCCCAATTTTTTTAATGTAGTGGAGTCTCAATGAAATTGTGGGGATTCTCAGATCTCCAAAACCTAAAATTTTGTGAGTGTACGTATCCCGACAAATGAAACCAAGCCTCATCGCTGAAAAATGTTAGGTCCAATAGCTGGTCATCGTTGAGATTATTTTGGAACCATTGGCAGGACTCCAGACGACGTGTGATATCTATTGGCAGAAGTCTCTGTAGTACAGTAGTCTGGTAAGGGTGCATATGCAATATTTTCTTGAGCACTTTATGGCATGTACTTAGCGGCACAACAGTTTGTAAAGATAATCTCTTCAATGACGTTTGGGAATTTTGCTCAACACGCGCCCTTAGATTTTCGACAATTTCTTCTGATATTTGAGGCCGTCCTGTTGATTTCTTTTTATTAATGTTTCCAGTTTGGATGGATCTGTTGATCACTGTTCTGATGTGGGCTCTCAAAGAAGATTCTTGACTCTGTACATTAGGATATTTCGCCAGGTACTCATCCTTGCAGGCTACTACCTAGTAACTCCATCCACCATTGATGAATGTGAATGTGCCATTTCGACAATAAGCCATTACAATAAATGTATTCTGCTCCAAAGGCGGCAAGTGGAGAAAATATTTCAACGGCTACTACGATGTTACGATCATTTATAGAAACCCTGTACTAGGGAAATTGAAAAGAAAAAGAACAGAATTATTCTTTTATTCACTCAAACCATTGAATTATAGAAAATAGAGGACAGAAGTTCAGCTGTGTCCGAACTCGTATCTAACTGATACCATCCAGTGACTCTACACATGACCACACTCACCTCCGAGCCCCGTAGGATCCGCCGCCAGCGCCGCCATACTGAAATTGAACCCCGCGCCTGCGAACATCTTCCCCTCGCCCGCCGTCAAGTACGCCCCGATGGCGCCGTCCTGGTCCTCGGGGTCTCCCGAGCTGCCCGACAGCGGCCCGTGGGCCAGCCCGTGGGCGACCAGGCCGTTCGCCCCGTCGGCCGAGTCGTCGCTGGGCGGTTCGCGGCTGTCGCACGGCGGGTCGGCGGGCGGCTCGCGCTTGATGGGGTCGTGGTTGTTGTTGTCGTGGCAGCGCGATAGGACGGTGGCGGTGGGGGAGCAGGGCGAGCGGTCGCGGTCGGTGCCCGTGCTGCTGATGCCGTTGCCTGGAATGAGAGAGAATAAATTATTTCTGTGGCGGGGAAAAAGTTTAACATTTCATCTCGGTTGACAGGTTATGAAATGTCACTTTTCATAGATTACTTTTATGCACTAGCAGGCCGTGAAGTACCCTTTACCGCCCGGTTTTGCGGGCGTTAAGTAGCACTTTGCCGCCCGTCGTTCTTGGTTTCCTTATATCCATACATATCAATTCATGAAAAACCTATGATCTTTTTCCTAGATCCTAATAAATCCAGCGGTATATCATTAACTTCTTCTTTATCCGACTTTATCGACTAGCGCCATCGGGCCATTATTCGCGCCACAGGCCATGAACGCACACTTTGTGCCCTTAATACATAAATAACTATTTTCCCACGGGAACAAAGTGTATACTTTCTTTCACGAATATATATACAGGGGGAGTAGGAGCCCCGGTAGGACCCAACCACGTGACTCGGCTAGCCAATCACAGGCCGGCACGGAAGTGTCACAGAAGTGTCACGGAAACGTCACGGAACATGGAAATGTCATGGTAATGCCACGGAAGTGTCAGGGAAGCGTCACGGAACATTTCTGCGTTTCGTGACACTTCCATGCCACTTCCGTGCCGGCCTGTGATTGGCTAGCCGAGTCACGTGGTTGGGTGGAGAGGTGGGGGTTATCCATCCTACCGGGGCTCCTACTAGGGTGATCCAGGGTTAAACCGCCAAACGTTTAGGATCAGTTTTCTAGACAAAAATAAGACTTTCTCTTCCTATAAGTATGTGTCCTAACTTGCTTCATTCAAGAGATATAGGATGTCGAAGTTTTTATAATCAATCAGTTGTTCATTAATTGCTCAAAAACCTTTCCTCGGCGATTTTAACCGAGCAGGATCGAAGATACTGAATAACCTCATCAAACTTCGTCTCAAGGCAATGACGATATTTTTAACAGCGCATTGTAGACTCGAAAAACTTCTTAGGATGTTAGGCTTAGAGGAGCACAGCATCTGCAGATTCTTCGAGAAATATTTAGAAACACCCCACTACATCTTGCTGGAGTGTAATGCTGTACATCACAAAAGATCGAATATACTGGGACCATACAAGCTAATTGTGGCAGCAATACCACAAACAGTTCCTCTGGAAATCCTCAAACTCCTGAAAGACCTGAAGCCTGAGGGGCTGCTATAAACAAGAGAACCTTGAGATAACAGAAAATGTTGGGACACAATAGATCTAATCAAGTCGCAGCGCACCATCCACACCTACCCATACAAATACCAAGGTGGTTTTTTCCATTGTATAATGATGGTGAAATGAATATTACAAAATACAGCACACCTAAGGAAAAACACTCGGAATGAATGACTCACCTTCAATATCGTTCTTTATCGTCGAGTTCACATTCAGATTGAGCACGTTGTTCTTCATCCCACTAGGCGAAAAATCCGCAGGTTGCGTTTGCGGCGGATGCAACAAGTCGTTATTATTATTGTTGTTCCCGATCAACAGGTGCTCCGCCCTGAGGCGCTTGTGCTCCGCCCCCTCCACCGGCTCGGCGGATATGCGCCGCTCGCGCCGGTACTGCATGGCCGCGCGGCGCAGTATCTGGTTGACGGTAGCGCCGTGCGGCGGCGAGGCGGGGGCGGCGAAATGCGGCGGGGGCTGGTCGTCGGGATGGTGCTTGTCGAAGTGGTTGGAGACGGGGGTGGGCAGCTGCGGCGGTCTGATCATGCTCTGGACTTGGGCCAACTAGAAAGCGGAAGCGGGCGGTCCTTTTTAATAATAATACTACCACTAATAATATTTATTATAATAATAATAGTAATGAATTCATTCAATCAGCCGAAGATACATCGAAAATTCAATAATGAATAATGCACTGTTCACCTTATCAAGAAAACTGCAGTCATGTTCTAGACCCCTATGAGAAGGCATGTAGGGGCGGTCCTAAGGTAAATCTCTAGGAGTGTAATGGTAATTTTTGTGATGTTTTTCAAACTAGGTAACAACCTCTTGAGAATGTTACATTTATTTTGCTATTTATATTATTTTCATTGACTAGAGCCGCGATCCAGCAATAATAATATTATGCAGACTATTTTACACTGAATCGGAATTACCGGCTTGCAATTATTTTGATAAGAGGGTGAATAGGGGTGGAATGGTTGCTAAAAAACCAGAAGAAAACTATCTGATTCGATTTGAATGAGAGTTATGGACTTCGTGTATCTACTGCCTACCTTTGGAGATCTCATTCGTTGCTGGATTAAGAAAGACGATTCTGAAATCGATCCTGAGAGATCGACCTTTTTCGCCGATCGATTATTTTTATACGAAGATCGATCGACAATTTCAACTATCATGTGCGCATAAAAAATTCACATATCTTTTATGGTGTATGATCGAAAAGTGATGAATGGTACATAATACATATACAGGATGGGGCATTGGAACCAAGTGTTTTTGATTTTTTGGTTTGGGTAGTACTCGGCCATTGAATAAGGGCGGGGCGCGCTGTTTATTACAATCCATTCCTGGACTCGAAGCATTTCAATTTCACATATGCCACTTACCACTGTTTCTCAGTGAACTTTTTGGTCAGTGTGTTCTTCTTGCATACTTCTAGAAGACGGGGCATAGGAATCAAGTGTTTGTGAAATAACAATAACGAACACGCGTTACTTTAGCGTACATCGCTCCATGATGGCAAATGGCAACTGAAAAAGTGAAATGCTGGCCGAGTACTACCCTCGCTGAACACAGTAATAGATCAAACATCATATTTTGGAGCTAACAGCGAATAGTAATAGATTCATGACAAATCGTAATAACGTAACAACCTCTGTGACATAGTAATACAGTGTGGAGACTTTAACTGGAATGAATTCGTTAGCGAGGAGGTGAATATTTTTTCTGGAAATTCCCGACACACGTCAACGATTTAATGTTATTACCTACTATTTGCAAGCAATATCGAAAATATATCCCTCCAGGGGTAGCTGAAACCACCCTCGACATGATTTTTTCAAATTTAACCCTATGGCTCGTGATCCTTCATTGAAAAGCTGGTGGAAGGAGGAATCCAGCATACTAGTCAAATTTTAGTTATTCGTGCGTTTAAAGGTTGCATAACATTGAGATTTAATTTTAAATTTTTTTTTCAACATATCAATTGCTCAAATTGTGTGTTGAACAATTGATGGCAATGTTTTACTACAACTGCTATCTGCTATTGTATTGCAGTGTTTTTATAGAGCCGCAAGAATAAATTTAGTTTTTTCGATGTATTCACAGTTCGAAACGAAGTGTTATTGCAAACTGGTGGAAATGCCCTATATCACTGTCACTAAAAGTCGAAACATCGATGAAAATACATTGAAAATAATTATATTGAACTTCGAAATTATATTTTGTTTTTATGCGTCGCCCAAACGTACTGCAAACTGAAATATGATCAGTACGCTGGATTCCTCTTTCAGCCAGCTTTCCAATGAGGGGTCGCAAGCCATAGGGTTTGCATTTGGAAAAAACATGTTGGGGTACCCCTAAAAATTGTTCTATCCGTCATTCGGTTGCCCCCTTACGAGCAATCCTCAGAAGTCTTCGAGAGTCTTGTGCGAGCAAGGAATGACGGGGGCCTTACCTTTTAACGTGTGATCCCAACAACAACACTTTCTTGCAGTCGATGGAAATCGAACCCACGACCGGCAAGCGAATGCGGATTACAATATTGACACTCTGTCCGCACGGCTACCTGACCCCTGAATAAGGGTTATATTCTCCATATTGCCCGCCAAATCTAGGTGAATACATTTGAACGTTGAAGTGTCTCGCGAATTTCCAGAATAATCATTCACTGCCCCAGTAGCGAATTTATTCGTTACCACCGATAAAACAAGGCCAGCAGACTCTGACGTAAACAGCTCGTGACGTCGCATACTCAGGCCATCTTCCAAGGCATTCGCGTCGATCGAACGTCAGTTTGTTTTTGTTTAAGAACGGTGGCGTAGGTAAATCGCGTGTGCTCTAATTCTCTTGTTGTTTATTCATCAAAATAATTGGCGGAGAAATTACAGTTTTGTGAAATATTTCGTGTTGTGATAGGCGAAATAACAATGCCTTACAAGTGTTGTGTTCCCTTTTGTCGGGGGAATTATGTGGGTGGTCCAAAAGTTCATGCTTTTAGTTTCCCGTTGGACAAGGAACTATCGAAAAAGTGGGTAC
The DNA here is from genome assembly GCA_918026855.4 of Phaedon cochleariae. NCBI lineage: Eukaryota > Metazoa > Arthropoda > Insecta > Coleoptera > Chrysomelidae > Phaedon > Phaedon cochleariae. Next base: position 39,253,400 of record OU896714.1, on the reverse strand, counting down.
ATGCAATTCACCGCAAGGATTTTACGACTCCATCTAAGTACAGTAAAGTATGTTCTGAATTACATTTCACTAAAGATGATATTATTACTTCATCTACTGCAACCGATTCAAAAACTGGCAAAACTGTAACAATAGATTTGAAAATTCCTAGGCTCAAACGAGATGTTATTCCCACTCAATTTCCCAACTGGATAAGATGTAAAATTACGCACAAGTCGTGATGGAAAACTTGAGATACTAGAGACTAAAAATTTGGCACAAGCACTTAAGTACCAAAAGTAAAACTGAATTCGAAAATTATCAAAACTCATTTTGCTACACAGAATTTCAAGAATTTCTAGTTGTATTAGAGTCTTTTCAGCTGCCCGAAAAGTGGTTCAAAATTATCGATTTGCAAAAAGTCACATTATTCAAATTGTCTTATTCTCCAGAGCCCGTAATTACATATTCGGTTGTGATTGATTTTGTTTTGAATGTGGAATCATTTTTGTATGACCTAGCGATACAAACATCTCTAAAAGCCAATCTGAAAACACCTTTTATCTCTAATAATATCAATCAAATCAAGGAATTACTAATTGAAATAGATAAAAACGAGATACATAATTCGGGAAAATGTCTTGATAATCAGAAAAAGAGGGTTTTGAAACATATTTCGAATGCATTGGACTCTTTGGTTTCTGACTCAATACATTCTCAAATTTCTTTCTGAAAACCATCATTTGCCTCGTGGCAATGAATGCAGAATCAATTCCAATGATCAAATTGCAACTATTATATTAACATGTACTACAAACACTAAACTTAAAAATTACTGTTTCAAGTCTAACGTCCAATTGGGTAAAAAATCCAACAACAGGAAATTGAAAACACTCACTGGCTAACTTTTTAGGTAATAGGAATTCTCCAAGATAAATATAGTTAATTGGGTATAACAAACGGCATGTCTATCAAACTAAAATACATTTTCCCCAATTTTCTTTCGATCAATCTCATGATAAGTTTATGTTCTGCGGGCCCTGTATAAGTAGGTGTGAAGTTTACCTCTAATGAGATTGAATCACTACAATTTTTGCCAATATATTCAATTCGAATGGGTTGCTGTAGGTGGGTATTTGTGCTTTATTCTGGTTTTTGCTTTGAAACTTCGTTTTTCCATAATAAAATCGAATGGGATGCGAAGAAGGGCTCAGTTGACGGCTGGCATCCTCTTTCAACCGGAAGTCCTTAAAAAAAAGCAAAATCGGCTCAATAATAATCTAAAACTGAAATCGAAATACGCGGTCGCCTTATAGCGCTATAAGCGCTTGTCGTTTCGAGCCGCTGGTTAGGCCTGACTAAGTGACGTCACCCACGGAGCATGCAGGCCTTGTTTTATCGGTGGTAACGATTTATTCCAGTTGAAGTCTCCACCCTGTAGATGTATTACAAAAGTAATGACAAGAACAACAATAGTCTCACCTGGTCGCGGCTATCTCCGTGCTGCTGCGTGAGCCCGCTGACGCGCAGCACCTCAGCCGTCTTGAGGAACGACGACAGCGACCTCTGGTGCACGTTCACCTCGCCGTGGTAGATGAACTCGACGAGCGCGTGCAGGTCCGTCCACGCCACATCCTGCAGCACTATCACTGGGTGTTTACAGGGTGTGCTCTGCAAGCAAACAGAAGGTAAGTTCATTATTTACGTCGGAGCGCTCAGATTGGTATGAAGTTGTCTTGAATATAATATCAGTTAGGCAAAAACCAAAACGCAAGTCACTGAACTATAAACATCAAACCAGTAGGATTCAGATGGCCGTAATTGTCTAACTGAGCAAGGGTATTTTCATGAACACAGTTTCGTGTTTTATATAAACAAAAGCTAGGATGTTGCGAGTCTGCCGGAAATAATTGTGAGTTAATCTTTTGAAGATAATTGAATATAGATCATCGACACTATATTCATGTGTTTGATTTCTATCGTCCCTATAACCTGCGTTTATTAACGTAAACGTAGAAATTGATAGGTAAAGCATGCGCATTTCCCGTTTTTTCACGTTTGCGTTGGTAGTGGGCTTCGGGGTGTACGTTATCTTGCGTATGCCAATGAGTCAAGATTATCATAGTCAGGATCTCCAAAGAGTTCTGCATTATCAAGATTCCGCTCATTTTAAAACGAATAAATGTTCAGATCAGAACAAATAACGACCAATATAAACCGAAAACGAAATTTATTATTACGATACGTTACGATGACACTGGTGAATTCAACTCAATTCGAAGAAAATCCATCTACAATATTTTTCGTACGTTAACGTCTACGTGGAAGTCTAGATTGTAGATTGTAGATGGGTCGTAAAGGCTGGGAGACCTCTCAATCACTGCGACCTAGAAGATCTATTGTCTAGTTTTGGTCCTCTAACCCTAGACTTCTCATGAAGCCTAGCATTTTCCTGACGGTTGAATTTTCCACCTCAGTAGGTGTGAGATAGACCTGTTCTAGGTGATTCATCCTTTGGCGGACTAATACTTCACATGAGCCTTAGAATCATTTACATCCATCGGTCTCGAGAAATCTGCACAAAGTGGAACATATCCCATATATTTTGTATGAGTAAAATAGACAACCTATGCAAAAACAAACATTTCTTAGTAACTAATTCATTCATAACCAAACATGTCACTAATCAGTGGTGTAGTTGGTAATTATGTGATATTTTGTTCCCTAGATTTTTTCATCGCTTAGAGCGCACGAAAGGAAATCCCTATAATGTTCAAAGAACATCGTGCGTTCCTAGGGAGGATAGGGACAGGAGGTAGGTAGTGGTTTTTTTTTAACTTCTGGAGATTATATGTTGTTGGAAATACTTTCTCAGGTAATGAATTCCAGAGCCTAGCCGTTCTATGGATGAAGGAGTTTTGATAAAGTGCTGTTCGACATCTTTCGAGGTTGACAACAAAAGGATGTGCTGACTGGGCTTGTCCAGTTCGTCTGACTGGTATTGCTAGTGAAGAGATGATAGCAGAGATTTCCGAAGAACGTTTCCCGTGGAAGTATCGATAGAAAAGTGAAAGGTCGCCGACCTTTCTACGGTGTTATAATGATGTCAAAAAGTGAGTGAGTGTGGCGTCACCCACCAGGCGAATGGCTCTTCTCTGGATGGAAACTAAGAGTATCAGCGTATGTTTTGGTGCTGAACCCCATATGTGGGAACAGTATTCTAGAACAGACCGTATCTGCGCTTTGTAGATCATGAGAAGCTGTTGAGGTGTTAAGTAGCTTTTCGCACGGAACAAGAATCAGAGTTTTTGTGAAGCAGCTTTTGCGATGGATCTGACATGATTATCACATGAAAGTGTTGCTGATGGAAATACCGAGCATAGATATGGTGGGCTTGGTGGTGCCAGACATTACAATATCGGGCATACTGAGTTCCGCCTTTCTTGAGAAAATACAGGCTTGAGTTTTGGTGACGTTGAATTCAACTAGGTTGTTGGTTCTCCAGGCTGTAATTTTAGCAAGGTCTTCATTGACAGCATTGACATGCCTGCGCCGTGGGTTATTAGTTTCCTGGGAAGAAATGGGAATTCTGGAAGAGAACGCAGTATGGAGGGTACTATCATCTGCAAAGCTGTGGATGGGGCAAGTTGTTACTCCCAACAGATCATTGATATGAAGAAGGAATAATGTTGTTATTGTACAAAAGCATATTTTATTTATATTTAAGATATAATAAACATATGAATAATATGGATAGTGAAATATCTGTTCGTGAAAGGTCCAGGGTACAAAGAAAGAAGAAATCAAATGAAAATAATAAGGGTTCAAAGGTGTTTATACTGTTCATAGGATATTATGCTAGGTTTATAGATTCAATTGAACTAACAATTAGGAATTAACAATCAACAATCACAAATTAATTATCAAAAGGATGTTTATACATATCTGATATTAATTAAGAATTGAATGTTAAATGTATTCTGATTAAAGATCAAATTGATGTTATAAAGTGATTTTGGTCTACACCATTCATGAATCCGTGAAAAATATTCCAATTATATATCACCAAACTCCACTTGAACAATAACTAACAAACCCAATAATCATGTTCTGTCTACATAATTTACTAATTCTTAGTTGTTAAGTTGGCCAACTTTGTAATTCTCAATTCTTAATTTAAATGACAGATGTAAATGTATAAACCCTCATTGATGTTTCCTTGTATTCAACTTTGCAGGTTCATAGTTGTTAGTTTAATTCTTATTTCAGTTGAATCTATAAACCCATCATTATCAAAACAATAAACGTTTGCACGAAGATTCGTCCTTACAACGTAATTTTCATACGCGAAAAAATATTCAAATGCCAGAATAAAGTGACAAAAGACAGTAAAATCGTTGATATATGTGATGAATTTAAAAAAAAACAGACCACGAATCTGTCCAGCAATACAAAGTGAGAGATATAGCCATAATAAAATACTTCTTCACTACATATGTCATTTCTCCATGTATCTTTTATTCACATCCTGTACCCTGTACTGTATTTTATTTCAATTATAATGTGTAATTCTGCACACTAAAACTAAAGCAAAGTCAAAATTTTTTTATTGAGTGGAACAAAAACGAACAAGTCTACCAAACATCTAAGCATAAACGATAACAATAATAAGTCTATAGAATTTAATTTTTCATCACATGAAGAATGCGAATTCTAAATGTATTTCTTTATATATACATCTCGATATACATATTAATTGTTTTGATTTATTAAAAATTCAGTATGGATGGAGACTGAGAGAGCTCCAAAATTTCAGGATTCTAATTGGGGTTATTGAGTAATCTCAATAAGTACAAAAGTACAAAAATATGAAACTCAGAAAAACCGGTGGTGTACAATGGCATTCACCATGATTATTGATGAATTTACCCACTGTGACGCCAATGAAAATATTATTTCAAATCTAATTGCATTGCACTAGAAGAAGCACCATATTACTATCAACAAAACCACAACGTTTTATTGAAATTGATGAAAGGACAATTGAGAAATAAATGAAAAAAAATATTTTTCATGGAAATATTAATACGACCCTGTATCTCAAAAACGAAGGAAGTTAGGACACATGTCTATGTGAATTTCATTTCCTAAAATATCACAAGGAATTACCCCTCGAATTTTTTCGGTGTTATTCAGATACACCCTGTATATTCATTTGTTGATTGGTAAAGTCTAAGCAAAGTCAATTAGAACAACCGATGAAAAAAACCGTGGGCCGCATTTCAACTGACTTTGCATAGACTATAATATCTGACATTGATAATTTTGTTGTTCCAAAACGCCACCGGTCCCCTCTGTATATTTTAGCACGGTCGTGGGCCTCATCACTATTGGTAGCCTATGGGCACCAAATATCCTGGAACGGTCTTATTCGAATAATCTTAAAGACCTCTGTGATTTCCACTACACTATAAAATACCCTGTATATAATATAGACAAAATAACTATTTATAGTAAAAATAGAATGCCTTCATATGGTTGACATACTTGAAAAATTACAACTCACTGGTCACTGAAATATTGTTTTAAATTCAAATATATGGATAATATAAGTAGTCCCAGAGATGATACTAGTAACGACATCTAGCGGAGTTTCACAGTACTCTATAGAACGAATGTGTAAAAAGTGGAGGAAACTGCAAATTTTCACGAGCAGTACACTCTAGGCACAGATTAACAAACCTTACAGATAGGACAGTCAGACAAGGCGCACAAAATTAGAGAGAGATGACAAAAGCGCAAAGTTTAAAGGGACAGTCTCACTACTGCGCAAGCGCTCGGGATTTTCGGCATGTTTTCCACATTCCAGCACGACTAGCACGACGCCGACGGCCTCGATTCCAGCACTGTGACTGATAGAAGCGTTTGTTTATTTTGCATTTTATTTGCTCATCAGTTTCAAAATCGATAATTCGTTTGTTAATGTCCGAAATTTATAGACAAGAAGGGAATAAATTCTATATTCAGGTAAGGTACTCAGTTAAAATGTTGTTTTAATAGCATGTGTTCCAATCTACTTTAATCGTTTGGATAATGCCATCTAATTACTTGTAGGTTCCTCAATGAAAGGAATTCAGAAAATGGAATCACTTCTTTATCAGTCTCGAGCAAGTAGTGCAAAGATCTGTGAATAGTGATAGTGGATTGAGTTATGATCGAAGTTGAGATTGTATTTTGAGTTGTGCTTGTTGCTGTTTCTTGTTCCACTTCAAACAGTATAATGAGTGAGCAGAAAGTGAAATATGCAGCAGTTCCTAGTGGAAGACACAGTTGTGTATATATAAACTGCAAGAACACCTTAAATATTTCAGAGAACATTAAGTTACATGGTTTTTCAAAGAATGAAACATCATACCAAACTGCTCTTTTCCAAAAAGTTATAAACAATTGATCAGGTACCTACTTCACTCTCTTTTGTTCAGGTAGAGTGTCATGATTCAGACAATGATAATTTTTCAAAACACTAATATTCTAATTCACTCCTAGAACACAAGACAATTAATTCAGTCACTATGTATGTACACTGTACATGTACAGGGTTATCCATCGAAAAGGACCACCCCTATATTAAAGTTTTTTCATCAGGAAAAAAAAACAATATGCGAAAGTTGGATGCCCATCAATGAGGCCTTTCGACATTTGACTCTTCTAATGTTGAATAAAATGTATTGACCTCGATTTATTTTTATGAACATCCTAATTCCAAAATTGTGATGATTTTCACTTATTCAATTTTGTATGCATGAAAACGCTTTTGAAATTTATTGTATATACAATAAAAAAAATTCAGATAGTCTTTCTGTTATATACTTCTATTTTATACCAGTAAAAATGAATGAATGAATAAAGCTCACTCCTGTCAAGTCTTCAATGTGTTCAATTAATTCCTCTCAAATATTTCTTACATATTGTATTATTTCACGAATTTTGTAAAATGAACTTGAGAATCAAATATATATGATGTTGAAAATTTCCAATGAATTGATTCATATTGTAGAAAAATATTTATAAACTAATTACAAGGCACTATCTGCATATTATATTAGTTCAAAATCCATCCCCCACAATAATTTCATTCTGAAGTAACAATTTTACAGTTCCCAATATCAATTATTTTGTGCAGATCTAAGTCAGGTAATATTAAATCTGCCTGAGCCAATCAATAAACACATTTGAACCACTTCATTATATCAATTCAATGCAAGCTCTAGGAATTTCTCATGAAGTAAATCCCTGATATCAAGATATTCGTTGATATGGCAACGTTGCCTCACGAATAATTCTGTGACTTCAACCTGAATTTTTGAGAACCGGCAACCGTGACGCGCAAAGTTTAAAGGGACGAGGTCACGAAACACATGTGTCGGTACATCAAACAAAAGGGGCGGAGTGTCTCATCTGTAAGGTTTGTTAATCTGTGCTCTAGGTTCGGCCTTTGACCAAACGAGGGCGTTACTATGTTAACCAGAGTTGTTCCAGTCAGTACTTTAGTACTATATTTAGTTCTTTTCAAAGATGTTCAGAACCAAAGTGCTTTCTGATGAACTCTAGTACTAAATAAGTTTTGAGATCATTATAGGTTCACATTGTTCGCCATGTGGATGAGAATTAATTGTTTCAGTATATTTTTCTCATGAGTTCAATACATTTATTCCATTTCAAATAAATATTAACGTGTGTTTCATCTATGCTTTGATCATTGAATTTCATTTCTCATTTCGATATTTTCATATGGTGAAATTATTTCACTCATTTTTGTTTTTTTGCGGTTTGAATTTGTGAATAAAAACTATGCAAGCACCTCAAGGGCGGCAAATTTGAAGAAATTAGGAATTCAGTAGTAAATTCCAAATTCTAGTACTTTTTCGAAGTCTGATCTAGTTCTATATATTTTTGTTCATGAACAGTCCTGGCTAGAGCCTTTGACTAGCCATGATATGTCTACTTTGGTACAGTAATAAAAATAATTCATTCTAAGAAAATTCGAAATATTAAAATAATGCAAGCCTGAATAATATATACATACAATACAAACATAATGGTTGTTCTCCAAATGACATTGAAAGTGGCTTTTTGATGACTATCACAAGATGTTCTTTTACTGCAAGGCAGAAAAAAATGTATGCTATCAACGTTCCAAGTTGTTATTTGAATCAAATCGGTAATCAAAATTGACAATGACATTGGATGACAAAATGATAGATTATTTGGACTTTGCGTGAAATTGGAACGAATTTTGAAAAAAAATAATATGTTTGAAATGGCAGAAATAGAAATTCAATGCCTTGTGTGCCAACCGCGACATTAAATCTTGTGCTTTTATACCTAATACCTACTAATACCTAGTAAAACAATAGTAGATTGTTTTATTAGGAACAAAAGTGACACTTTGTTTGACAAGCGAATTTTGCATTTGCGAGGCGGAGCGTTTAGCGAAGCCGAGCGAAAGCAAAATTTGCGAGTTGAACAAAGTCACTTTTGATCCGAATGAAACATGCTATTTTTTCTGCAACCGAAACAATTAACTCAAATAAATATGTCAAGTTACCACCAATGCCCTGCCATATGTATGCAATGCAACAAATATTGACAAAAATATAATCCGTGTGGTGAGAATATTCTACCTGCATTAACAGCAGGTTAAGTTTTCAAGGATGTTCGAATTGTAGTTTCAATAATAAAAATACAACCACAGAGTGACATAATCGTGTATGGACCAGGTGTTCTAATGGCAAATACCGCGCCAGTGCCAGCTATATAGGAACAAGACGTGGAAAATGTTAGGTTAGCGAGCATATCAACAATGATAATAGTGATTATTTATTCCTCTCCATACAACACTGTGTTTGACTTGATAATCGAATGAAGCTAAACAATATCGTTGTTTGAGACAAAAAACTATTGCTTGCCGTGATTATTCAAAAACAAGAAGTTATCCATCCCGAGAATAAAGAATGAAATACAGATCAAGCAAGTATTAGAATCTTGAAGGCTTGCCTGATCAAACAGAAATACTCAGCTGAGATGTTTATAATTCCAATACTAAACTATAATAAGGTGTATTTATATCTCCAGCATGGGTATGAAATGCCAAATCTGCTGAAATCGGGAACAAATCAGGTATGCGTCTCAAACCAAATAACCAACCGTCACAATGTTGTTTATTCTTGATGACGTCCAGTACATCCTTTTTAGTTCCTAGGAGCTAAAGTTCAACTTTAGCTCCTAGGCACTAAAATTCAACTTTAGCTCCTAGGAACTAAATATGTTGCCTAGCAACATACCTATTTTTGTGTCAGTAATAGAAACGTCAATTTAAGAGCTAATTTTGGTATCAAAATGGACGACTTTTGTGTCGGTTGCAGAAAATAGTTATTTGTTTTACTAGGCAGGAAAGCACACGATTTAATGCCGCGCTACGCTCGGCTATGAATTTAGCCAAGGCATTAAATCTGCTTTCCTGCCGTGCGATACATATATTTTTTTCTCCAAAATCGTCCAATTTCACGAAAACTCCCAATAATCCATCATTTTGTGTTCACCTAAAGTCATTGATAATTTTGATTACCAATTTGATTCGAATTATTACTTGAAACGTTGCATAGCAATGAACTATTTCTGCCTAGGCAGAGAAAGTACATCTTTCGTTCCGCTCAAATTTCACTAAAAAGCCACTTTCTATGTGATTTGGACAAAATGGTTATTTTTGTTTCACTAGGCCGCGAAGTAGTAGATTGACTGCCACGGCTGATATGAATTCAGCCAAGGCAGTCAATCTACTTTGCTGCCATGTGAAACATATAGTTTTCTCTCCAAATGTTATAAAACCAATTTTGTGTGATTTTTTATTGAAAACTCCATCATTTTGTGTTCACAATGTCAGTGACAATTTTGATTACCAATTTCATTCAAATTACTTGGAACCTTGTATAGCAATAAACTTTTTCTGCCTAGGCAGAGAAAGTACACCTTTGCTGCAGGTTTAGTGTCATAGAAAAGCCACCTTTTATGCCGTTTGGAGAAAAATGACTATTTTTGCTGTTAGATAAGAATAATTATTACATTCTTATAGCAGTTTTTCTGTATAATACAGTGGCGTTGAGAAAATTTGAGAAAAGTTGCAATTAGACAAGTTAGACAAAAATAATGTTGATTTTTTCGTTTTGCAAATGTGAGCAAATTCGTTCCCGAAACGTCCATTTACAATGTGACCATGATAAGGTTGCACAGCTGAGAATAAATGATATAAGTGAAGGAAATAAGTTCTCAGAATTATACAGGGTAGCCGTTTGAAAACGAAACAGAGGCTCTGTAGGTAGTCAAAACCGGATTATAAATAAAACACTAGAACACGTCAACTACATTTTCGAGGAGGACATTGTTTTGAAATATTTTCAGCGTTGCTACGTTGATGCCGATTCTATCAAAAGGTAGCAACAACTTTGTTATTTTCAATGAAACACCCTGTATTTCATTGCATTTTTAGATTCTTCGTGAACAGCTGATTCTATCAATTCTTCACGCTTGGGGTCTAACGGAAATGATTACAGAGATATAGGGTGTTCAAAATCGAGATTTTTCAACTTTAGGATGTTTTTGTGACAAAACTATTCATTATTGGTCAAAACTGCTTTTATGTCCCTATCCCAACTCTTGATTTACTATCTACTGACATTCAATTGGAACAGATACAGGTTGATCAGAATTCTGAATCTTGAACCACCCTGTATTTGTTCCAATTGAATATCAATAGGTAGTGAATCAAAAATTAAAATAGGGACATGTAAGCCGTTTAGACCAATGATGAATAGTTTTGATACGAAAAAATCCTAAAGTTGAAAAATTTCGATTTTGAACACCCTATATCTCTGTAATCATTCCCGCTAGACCCCAAGTCTCATTTCAGCTCTTCAAGGAGAATCATATAATAACGCAATGAAATATAGGGTGTTTCATTTGAAATAACAAAGTTGTTGTTACCTTTCTATAGAAGCGGCAACGCCGCACCGTTGAGAATATTTCAGAACGATATATTTCGAAAATGTAGCTGACGTTTTTACTGTTTTTTCATAATCCGGTTCTGGTGACCATATACGTATTAATAAACAATACGGATCATAACGGGTGCCAGGATGAAGCCAAAAATATGAAACAAATGAATATCCATAAGGATTTGGTGGCATGATACGCATGCGCCATGCGCTATTATAGTAGTCATCAAAGACATGCGTTTCGGTGGACAATGGCGTTTACTAGCCTTTCAATCAAAGCAGTATGTGTCTGATCGCTTCAAAACTTTTCCTTATGGATAGTCATTTGTCTTCAAAAATCGGCTTCATGTTTCGCTATGGAAACAGATAGAGATTATCCGTATTGATTATTAATACGTATATGCTGGTGACCTACAGAGCCTCTGTTTCGTTTTCAAAGCGCCACCCTGTATATGATTTATCGATACATACCACAAATAACTCAATTTTCTGTGGTATCAGTCAGAAGAGTAGTTGTTTTCTGTTAGATATTTAAACGACAGTTATTGTACATTTCTAATTTTTATTCAATTGGTATTTCCAATATTTGAAGGAAATAATTCAATATTCTGTGGTATTAGGCTGGAAAGTAGGTAGCTGTTTTTGGTAGTCGTTTTCTGTTAGATGTTTCAACAGTGATTTTATTTTTTATCAAAAATAACTATACATTATTGAAATACAAATTCTTTGGTATAGTTGAAATTGTGATGAAACGGAGATGACACATTTTCAGTCTAAGCTCAGGTCATTGATATTAAATCCTTAGTTGATGTCTGTGGTTTGTTGAAAAAAATACCACTTTACCACAATAAAAATGTTATTTATGATGATTTATACTCGCCACATAAACTATAAACTAGTTAGTTATTCGTATCACAGATTTTTACAGTCTACGAGCTATTTATATACTGTTGAAATAAAAATTATCTCATGTTGTTTGCGAAAAAAGGCAAGATTAGTTCGCCCAAAAAGTTTGCAATAGGCCAGTTCTATATCATCGAGACAACGATAAACGTCTGCAACAAGGTTGAAAGGGTCAAGGATATTTCGAGTCATTTCTACAGATTTTATGGTATCTTGAATACTGAACCAGATTATTCACTATATTTTGACCCATCCCCTTGAATTTGGGTATATATACAGGTATTGAATAGGAATAATATACATTGAGAATTCGCATTCTCTATGGAATGCAAATATCAATTCTTTCTTGGTCTACAATTCGAACATCCTTGAAAATTGAATAAACCTGCTGTTAATGCAGGTAGAATATTCACACCACACGGATTATTTGTCAATATTGGTTGCATTGCATATACATATGGCACGGCATTGGTGGTTACTTCATATATTCATTTGAGTTAATTGTTTCGGTTGCAAAAAAAATAGCATGTTTCATTCGGATCAAAAGTGACTTTTGATCCTAATAAAACAATCTACTATTTTCACCAATAACCGATAGTGAAATGTGGAGAATTCGATGTTCAAGTAATGGTTTTTACCTAACGGAAAATTCATTCACACGCGGGATTCGATTCACAGACGCGACTTTGATATGCTCTCGAATCTTATCATCTCGTTATAATTACCGCTTATTAATGACCGATAACGATATTCCAACGATCATTCTCGTAATTAGATCATTTTGCGTCCAATTTGGAATAGCATGCCTTAGGTTAGTACCGTATACAGTGGGCGTCTCGAAATCATCATGCAATGTTCTACCGTCGGTCGAATTCGATGAAAAAGTTCAAATAGTAGGTATTCATACACCAAAGTAGAATTTTTTAATTTTCAAACAAAATCACCTTAATAAAAATAAGTTTGTATCCTTATCTTCCCCCGCAAGTGACGCCCCTGAATGAAATTTTGAATTTAGAATCTTAATCACGATGAAATGTTCACACCGTACATCGGTTTTCAAAATTTAATTTCAAAGGGTTTTTAAATTATAGAGATACAATAGTCTCAAGGTGCCCTATTCAATGGGGCGTAGCTGCCTTATTAGGAAAAGCATTTTCGGAAGTTGTCTCCTTATATTTATGCAGAGATTTATGCAAAGATTACGCCCTCGAGAAGATGCCGCTTACTTTTGAATCACCCTGTACAGCCCAGTGTTCAGATAACAATCTGTAGAGATCAAATTAATTTTTATTTTTACACCTCACGATATTTTACTGGATGCATAAAAATACTTTTTCTACTCACATAACTAAAATGGCATTTATCGTACGGATATGTACCACGCTAAATGATCGATTAATCACGGATTGTCGATCTGTGATTTATTCAAAATATTAAACACGTTACCATGGCAACACGATTTCTTAAACACATCACCATGGCAACGCAGTTCATTAAACACAGCTTCAGTAATTCGAGACATGTCTGGCCTGTCAATTGTATTAACTGTCAACTGTTATTTTCATATTTTGTATCAGAATTATTCAAACAATATTCGTTTGTATCGGAATTCTTCATTAAAAGTATATGCGAAAAATAGACGAGAGTGAAATCGAAGAGAATGTTCAGGTACTTACATACGTCCAAGAAGTGTTAAAATGAAGCATCCATCTTTGAGAACAATTTATTTATTCAGCGCTAAGCATGACAATAAACGTGAAACAAAGGTTAGTAAGCAATGGACTGGACAGATCTACAACCAATATCACATACGTGTCTCGCTGGTTGCATGCAGTTGTATGTATTATGTTCTCAATTCCCATTCCTTTCGAATTATTTTGTAGGTTAGCAGGAATTGCAGGTATGTTAATGTAATTTTCGGAGTTCGTAGAAAAATCATAGTATGTAACGCGTTTATAAACTGTTCTAGACAGTCGTTTATTAAACACTCGCTCCGCTCTGCTCCGCTCGTGCTTAAACTACTCGTTACTAAAAGGACGTTTATAACACTTGTTACATAATATACTATTGTCTATCTCTTACTGCTGGTATATTAGATTAATTTAATAAAGGAGTACCTATACGTCATTTCAAGAACCTACTATGTTAGCGAAACATGTGTTAATTAATTATGAAATTTGTGGAATACATTTTCTATGAATTTTCATCAAGTATAGTCAAGACCAAAAAAGTGTGTGTTATGTTATTTAATGTCCCTATTTCAGATATATTCAGGCGTTATTTTTCCGTCTGATTCAAATCAATTTCAGTTGGTTGAATATTTTCTTAGTGAACTAACAAAAAAACAGTGCAAGTGACGATACCACATTTTAATGTCATAGAATTGAAGAAGAGTCTTGAAAAACTGATTATGAACTAAATACAAAACAATATTTCAAAATCCAATTTAGCCCAAAACGGTGCATATAATCGGAATGAAGCTAGAGCAGCCAAAGAAAGTTATAAGGCTCAAAATTGAATACTTTCACACTCCAATAAATTATGACCATTTTCAACCCTTTTCTGCGAAAAATTCAAATTAAAATATTTTCTATTATAATGAACAAGAACAGGTTAGTGACTGTATGAAATTTCTTCATTTTACTGTGGAGCGTTCCAGAGACCTCCCCCCCCCTCTTAAAGTAGCCATTTTTCAACAAATGTTTACATGAGGTCAATTTCTGCATTCCATTAATGTATTGGCGAGTGTATTGGTATATCATTGTTATCTGCTCTTACTAAACTATATTTAGCAATTATCAAAAGAGTACGTGTTATTTGCAATGATATACGAACTGAGAGAAAAATGCATAATCATTATGCTCAAAGAAATTCGCAGAAGTGATAAATTATCGGAGAATATTTCCCTCGAATATTTTTTTCGAATCGTTTAGGAATTGAATATTTCCACAAGCAAATTGAAGTACTAATGCGGGAATGTAAATGCCACAATATTACAGAACCGCGGACAAAACTATTCTGTTTGACACGATTGTGAACTAGATTTATTTTTTTTACTGTGTATTTAGTGCGCGAAATGCAGCTTAGTTAAAAAAATTGTCGATATAGCCAAAGTATTTCGCGCACGAGTGGCCAACAATTTTTCTTATATAAACGTCAAAAAATATTGCTCTAATAAGTAATATGCTTAGCTCAATATAAAAATAGTGTTGAAATGGCTTACAAAGCCTAAATTATTGTTAAACATTCAGAATTGAATGAATTCTTGGATTTTTTCTACATTAGGGACCAAAAAGATTGAAGTACAAAAATACCACATAGTTTATGCATGCAGTGCGCGAAGTGTGTATTTCGCGCACTGTTTTACTTGGCACACTGTTTCGCGCAAGGTGTCTTAGTAGCGCAGGAAACTGAAAAAAGTGTCATTCCGCTTATTGTTATCAATGCGCGAACTTTGTCATTTTTTGAAGTTTGTATAAAAAAATATATTGGTCATAAAGTGGAAATAATGAGTAGGTATATAATCTTGGAGCCAAGAATGTTATCAAAATCAAATTGAAAATGAAGTCAGACGATATGATTTATATTATCGAGTATACAGGGTGTTTCAGACTTAAATGTACATACGATACTGGCAGATAGAGGACACTTTGACGGTTTCAAATCACCCCTATTGATGTGTTTACCGTTTTTTATAACTGAGATACAGGACATCAAAACTAAATAAAAATTGGGATCAGAATCCAGGTCCGTCTTAAGGAAAAACATAAAACTTGTTTATTTCAAAAACAATCACTCTGTATGGCAAAATGTTGTGGATCTGTTTTGATATTTGGAAAGAACAGGAAAAAATTAATGAAGTGACTTACTTATAACAAGCGCGCATCCAATTTGACAGATGGTTTATTATTATGTTTTGAAATATTCACCCCATTTCATGGAATTTTCATTGAACTGTTTTTCAAAATCCAATTTTGATACAAAAAAAAAATGTCTTCAAAGTCATCAATAACAAATTAGGTGAACTATTGATGGATTTACCGCAGCTCATGAATCAATAGTGAAGAATAAAACAAGCCCTCAAAAATTTCCAAAACCACAGTCGAAGGACGTTATCATTTTGTGAAATAATTGGATTTTGAATTACGAGTTCAATAAAAATGACTCAAACTGGAGCCGAGTATATCAGAAAATAGTAATAAAACATCTGTTAAATCGGATGCGCGATCGTAAAAAGTAGGTCACTTCATTCGTTTTTCCCTGCTCTTTTGAAATATTGAAACATATCTAAAAAAATTTGCCATACAAAGTGTTGTTTTTTGATATAAAAGAAGTTTTCTGTTATTTCTCAAGACGGACCTGGTTTCTGATCCCGATTTTCATTTAGTTTTGATGGGTAATAATGAAATAGTTCTACCAAGTATGGATAGATTATACAAAGTGGTTCAAAAGCTATGACCAGATGATGATTTTGCCAAAATCAAGATATCGTCCTGTATCTCAGTTATAAAAAACGGTAGACACATCAAAGGGGGGTGATTTAGAACCATCACAGTGTCCCCTATCTACAGGTATCGTATGTACATTTAAATCTGAAACACCCTGTATATGACGAAATACAGAGGTTCTAATAAGCATATGAAAGTTTTATAATATTCAAAACTGAATAATTATACGAATAATTTTAAATGTAAATTCTATCTAGACAAACATATTTTTTCGCAATTTTTTATTTGTATATAACATATACGTATATGAATCCTAGTCAAAACATAGATTAAACACCAAAATAAACTGTTATTCACCAAACGAATAAATTGTAAATTGGATATTTTTATCTCATTTCATCACATTATCTATATTGTCAATAGCATAAAAAATTGCAACTATTCAGGGTGTTTCTGAATATCAGTTTGACCTCTACCTACGCCTCAACTAAACGAGGTGGAAAAAAAACTTTGAATATGGAAGTTGTAGGGCTTCGACTCTACTATTCTCAAAATAAAGTAGACTCCAAATCAGTTTTTTCAAATATTATACAGGGTGTAATTTTATTTATCGCTGGAAATGAAGGTTATGGTTCCTTAGCTCAATTTAAGAAGAAAAGTTCATAATATTAACATATGCCCTAACCTTCCAGCTATAGGGTGTTGAAATTTTAAGAAAACATTCGTTTTCTTAATATAACTTCAATATTGTTCTAGATATTTTCATGATATTTGACATGCATACTAAGCACCAATAGGCATTATTTTATGCAGGAGATTTTTCAATATTTCTACCAGTGGCGTCCGTTTGGGATGTTTCCTAGAGATTTAAAAAAAATGTTGTAGCCCTTTCAGAGATTGAGACTATTTTTTGAAATCCTCATTTATTTTGCAATAATTATTCTGAACTTATAGGTGTACTTTGCGTTCTTATTTTGACAAGTATTCATAAACGTGACAGTTTTTCACATTGTGAAAGTTTCTTCAATCAAAAAAGAGAAAATAAAATTTTAACACCCTATAGTTCGAAAGTTAAGAGGTTTATGGCAAATCTTCATATACACTTTTCTTCTTAAAAGTAGCTGAAGAACGATTTTTCAGCCATTAGTTAAATTACACCCTTTATACAGGGTCCTGATCTCATGCCATATATTTTGTTGCACATTTGAGTGCTTCTTGTGGTTACCTACATACTCCTGGAATTTAATTGAAATCGGTTTAGTGATATTCACGTGAAAAAATATATAACGAAAAAAAGTCAATTTCGCACCAATGGTCAAAAATATTTACTACAAAAAAGATAGTGCCTCGTCAATAAAATCGTCAGAGATGCATATTAAATAAGGCCTAGAAGTGTCGCTAACCAAGCTTGATTGACACGAACCATCACAGGGTGTGCAAAATTTAGTGGCAAACTTTTCAAATTTCAAAGCATTGTATTTTTTCTATTTCAAATTGGATCCCCCCTGTATATCTTCATGTCATACAACCCTATCGAAATTCTTATTGTATTGAAAGTTATTTGCCGAAAACTCGTTTTACCAACTATTCTAATGTCATTCGACATAATAAAAAACGAAGGTGGTTATATGTTACTTGTAAACTTATGTTAAACATGATGGACTTTACTTGTTAATTTACCATATGACAGACATTTCAATTAAAACTGAATCAAGGATTCAGGCTTTTATCTAGACACCACCCTGTATTATTGAGCTTACCCAAAAGTAGGCGTGCCAAATTGGTGGAGGCGCCAGGCAGTTCCGGGTAAATCAATGTGAAAATTAACTAAATTTAACGTTCGGAATTTGAATCGAAAACTGTGGGAAGTGATTGATGTTAACCAGGCTCAAGACCAGAATCATCCAGGAAAAATCTGAGGACGAGCAGCGAAATACAGTGAAAGAAAGTACATATCAGACTCTGAAGAAAGTTCAGATTCTTCAATTTATTCTCAGATTAGAGAAGAAGAGGATCGTGAACAACATATCAAGACATGCCAGATACTACACAAGTCTACACCTCGATGAACCCGATAGTATTTGCCAGTAAGCCACATGTGAATGTACAGGCTGTCCCATTTTTTTTTTTTTGTTTGAATTGACCGATGTCCTCATGCTCATGCACGGGATAACTTATTTTCGAAGATAGAGTTTTGAAGTTTTCGCAAATGCTATAGCTATTTTTTTGTGAAACTCACGATACTTCAAACGGAATTTTCATAACTCCCTTCGTTTTGAGATACAGGGCGAAATTGAAAATGTTACATTTTGGGACCCCCCTTATTGTAACTCAATCATCTTTCAACTTATGGGAAAAGTAAAAACTGACATCTACACATTTTTCCACGTACAATCCAGTGGCGTACTCAGATTTTCGAAATAAGTCAAAATTATTCAGATATAACCCAAAGTTATGTTTTTTTGAATGGAACACCCTGTATGTATTTTCTCATATTTGAAACAATGATGCTTAGCGCTTTCCAAAAATGTGTAACACTCATATGAAATTGTGGGTATTACCCATAAAATTAGATAGTTTCTAGTATTTCAGTGGATTTTTCATTGATGGGCCTTGTAAATAGGTGGCAACATTGTCCATATCACAAATTTTCATATTGAATTTATCCCTGACACAATTTTTGTCACACACTAGTTTCAATTTCATTCAACATTCAACATTTACAAGAATTCAGCACTATTTACTGCGATTTACTGACTATAAAAGCTGTGGACCTTATTAGAAGGTGGCTATGAAAAAAAAAGCTGTCGGAATTTTTCATACGATGGTGAATATTAATCCCGGAATGAAAACTACTAAAAATTAGATATGGTTGGGATTATCATTTGCTGGTGCATGAAAATTTTGAAAATTCGACAGGTAGGTGACAAATATCATGAAACATTCTGCTCTCGCTTTTTTTTGTCATAGCCACCTACTGACAACACTGTATCAGCAACGAAATGGATATGAAAATTCGAGATATGGACAATGTTGCCACATATTTTCAAGACCCATCGATGAAATATCTATTGAAACACAAAAAATTATCCAAACTCATGGCTGAATCTTGAAATTTCCCATCAGTGTCATATATTTTCAGAATGAGCTGAACGCCTGAACATCAATGGGGAAGTTTAGTATATTGAGGTTCTTATCCCACTGTGAAGTTAAAAACTAATGTATACGTATTTTTTCTTTTTTTCGTAAGATCAAATTTCACTTCAGAAAGAAATAAATAAATAAGGAATCTGGCTCCTCCACCATTCCTATGAACACGTACTTTCTGAAAATCCACATTCACAAAAAGTTAGAATACGATTTCCTGTACCAGTACGACGTTGCCGACATCATCAATATGTTCAGATTTCCGGAAATTGTTCTTTGAATGCATAATAACTATCATAACAGCAATGATATACAGGGTGTCCGCTAAAAGGAGGTCAATCCATTAACCATATATTCCTTGAACAAAAACGATATGAGTTTCTAAATACCATTTTTCATTTTAGCCCTTCATATTCGATATACAGGGTGTCAAAGTTGGAGATTAAAAACTGTTTCTTACTAATTACTCGCGTATTTAATGAGATATTAATCTCAAAATTGGTATATCACTTCAGCACAAAGAGTTATATCGTGTGAGGAGAACAAAACAGAAAACTACTGTCAAATATTCAAAATACTGGGGGTCAAGTACACACTTAACCGCATATTTTTTTTGTACGTGCGCTAATGACTTCCTTTCTATTTTTCTTCAAGTGTTCAATCATTTTTGAGTATTTTTTGTTTCCTGTAAAATTTCGATAAAATTATTTGTTTTTGAGATAATTCGAAAAGTACTTGTTATTGTTTGATGCCTATGCGGCTTACGGTAATCTCATAATGTTCACATACTCCTATTTATTTCGTCGAAATTGGAAGAGGGCGTAACTTTTTACGTACGAAAAGGTAAATATGGACATACCGGGTGCTCAGAGCACTTTGTCAAGAATTATGATTAATTCCCATAAATCTTCCATTGGCTGAATGAAGTTGATTACTAATAAAGATAAATTATGATATTTTGCGATAGTATCTATAATTTTTCACTATCGTTATATTACAATAAGTTATTCATATCTTGTCAGTCATTTTTATGCTAATGAATTCGTTCCTTAATAAAACGTATCTATTTTCTAGGAAAGTTGTAGATTATATCTTGCAACAACGCCTAATACTTCGAGTCCGTCCACACCACTCAAAATACTGACAGGCAAAACAAGAGGAAGGAGCCATGGGTGTCGGCTTCATTCTGTTCTGACCGATGACAGTAAATTAGGAAGGATAGTATCATGAATGTAGCCGATAGTGATTCAATGATTCAATGATGTTTTCGTTTATATATAGGATCGAGCCGAGGATCGAGCTCTATTCGAGAGATTTCAATGCATAAATAACAAAACCATAACCTGTCAGAATGCTCTGAGTGCTCTGAGTGCATTTCTGGTTATATATGATTTTTTTTACCAGTTTTGCATCTTCTTCTATTTTTTGCATTCGTTAGCTATTTGTAGCGGTTCTATATAGAAATTCTATATTATATTATAGAGAACAACTGTTTGAGTTGATTGATGATTTATTTATTTGACAAGTTGTCTAGCTATTGTCATCTACCAATATACCCGTGATCATAATCACAGTTAATACAATCAACTTTACTACATATTCGCGGGGCTATTCGTTAGCTATTCGCTAGCTATATTTTTCACCATCAGCAATTTTCTGACTAGATTCAGAATGTACGTCATAGTTTGCCGCCCCGAAAATTGAAAATTGCTTTAATTTGAAAATTAAAACGACTTGGACTTTATCGGTCGCTAATCTGTACAGCGTGGACATTAAACTGGAGAGTTCCGAACTTATTTTACGAAAATTCATCTGAAGAAAACTTTTCCATTTTTTAAATATGAAAAAATAATCAGGGTGTTCCATTTGAAAAAACATTTGGGTTATATCTGAATGATAACAGGTTATTTTGAAAATCTGACTGCTCCACTGGATTCTAAGTGAAAAAATGTGTAGAAGGCAGTTGTTACTTTTTCGATAAGTTGAAAGAGGAATGAGATACAGGAGGGGTCCCAAAATGCAATATTTTCAATTCCAACCTGTATCTCAAAAACGAAGCGAGTTATGAAAATTTTGTTTGCGGTATCGTGGGTTTCAAAAAAAGTCATCGCGAAAACCGCAAATCTCTATCTTTGAAAATAAGTGAGATATCCCGTAATGACATCGGAACTGGGACAGCCTGTACAGGAATTTTTGAAAAATGTCAAGCGAGCTGCTTTGGCGAATAGGTGATCAGACGAAAAAAAAACTGCTCCAACTACCCTCTTAGTTCTTACTTGGAAGAACCAGCTTTAGATTTTTTTGAGACTTTCGAGGAAACTTGTACGACTTTCCAGGAAGCATCTGAAATTTCTGAGAAGGTAGCTACAACCTTTGAAAATGCAACGGAAACGAAACAATGCTATTTCAAGCTACTGAACAGGAAGAATCAACCAGGAGAAGATATCTGGTTATACAGGGTGTATCTAAATAACACCGAAAAAATTCAAGGAGTGATTCTTTGATGATAATTAAGGTGGGTATTTGGTATACATTTTTATGAGAAACCTCTCCCCAGAAAAATTACACCCTTCTGAATATAAAGAAAAGCTAGACACGAAACTAGATAAATATTATTTATGAATAAAACTATACATTTTGGAATGTTTCCAACTCTGAATGATGCTTAGATATTTTTCCTTACAACTTTTTTTGAAAGAAAATTTCTCTTTTTAAATAACATTGCAAAAGCTCAATTTTTCGAAAAAACTTTCAGAGATAAAAAAGTTGCTGAATGAATTGGCCTTTCCAGCCATGTTTTTTCTTTAGATTTTTATCCAAAACAAAGTTGTAAGAAAAAATATCTAAGGGATTGAATATTTCAAACTCTCCTTAGCATACTTCAGGGTTGAAAACATTTCAAAATGCGTAGTTTTATTGACAAATAATATTTACCAAGTTTCGTGTCTTCAGCTTCATATAACCATGTTTTTCTTAATCTTTAGAGGGGTGTAACCAAGGGTGTAACTTTTCGTAAAGTTAAGATACGGACATGAGAGCCGTTTTGACCGATAATGAATAATTTCGTCACAAAAAAATCCTAAAGTTGAAAAATCTCTGTAATCATTTCCGCTAGACCCCAAGTGTGATGCATTGATTGAATCAGCTCTTCAGGGGGAATTTAAAAATACAATGAAAAATAGGGTGTTTAAAAAAAATCGAATAGTGCACTGTAGATCATTTGTTCCGAGCACCCTGTATTTTCTGATGTAGCGGAAAAAACTTAATCGAAAATCATTTAAGATGACATCTCAAATTTTGAAATCGGTTCAAAAATAACTGAGCTAGAGGCGGGGGGGCGTTTATGGTGAATCACCCTGTACATCAACGAGATCACCAAACTTTTGCTATAAGGTGAATGGAGAAGGTGAATTTAATGGATAACAGTACCATACCATGAGCAAGTTCCGGGAAAATTTGAAGAAGATTGAAGTAAAGCAGTTTATGGTTGGAGCTATGGATGGACCATCGTGACAATAGTATGGGTGGAAATCGAGGTGGAAATTGTATTATTTTTGAAAACTATATGAGGTAAAGGTACCTGATGAAATGGGATTTATAGATGGTACATAAATATTAGAATAGCATTATAATAATTATTGACGATTATATAATACATTCTGCTTCATTTATGATTGTAAATTGCTGTATTTTCAAAAATAAAATAATTTGAATGATTTGAATAGCCATTTTAGACATCAGAAACTCGTCAGACACTTAATACTGGGTGGTTGAATAATATTTCTATGATAGGTAATTCCTTAGAGGAGAACTTCTTCATTGTAGCCCTATATTCGGTCGGTCTACAAACTTTTCACACCGGGATTAGAAGAGCCACTTTAGTTTAGTTCATGAATGTATTCAAAAATATGTTTTGCATTCAAAGATTGACTTATAATGAACAATGGTGGATAGCTTGGTGGATAGTAAATATAACTATAGATTCATAATCACAGATTTGCACAGATTGGTGATTATATCTTTCAATTACAAAACTTTCCACAATAATTAGCAAGATGAACACTCTGTTCATCAGAACTCATTAAATATCTTGAAAAACTCAAAAAAATAATCCACCACAAAAACACAAAATGGTATTAAATTTTCAATAGGAGGGCACATTCTGTAATCTAAACTAATTTTAATTTGTCAAAAAAAAAGGAAACTGTGAAGGAAGAATGAGTCAGAAAAAATTAAGTCAGAAAAAAAATTAAGTCAGAAAAGAATGTCAGAAAAGGATCATTCAGAATTATTGTTTTGAATATGGTAGGCCATAGAAAAAATCTGATAACAGGCATGATATATATTATCCATTCTATTGTTATTCCATTTCACTGCACTACATTTTTCACAATTTCAAGTATGTTGCAAATATTCCCATATTGAAAAAGGTCTTTTCTTCTGTAACAAAAAATACAACAGCTTCATACTATTCAAATTCTAGCTCCATAGTTCATTAATTTAGAATTTTTTCAATATCCCATGGGTGAGTAGGTTTTTATCTAGGTGATAAAAATTCAAATTTGATTTTTACTGTATTAGGCCAGTACTTCATGAAAACAATATAGATGATTGAATTTGGATATTCCAATTTAAACAAATCAATAACTATTATAGGTGTATACTTTTATGAGGTACCTCGATTCTTAGATTAGTAGGTGAATAGAATGTTTCATTAAAAAAGGTAGTAAATTGTCAAGTAAATTGTGAACAGGTTTCATATCATCTAACATTGTTTCATGGAAAAACGAGTGGAAAAAATAATTTGAAAAGTAACTTGAATAACTATGAATATTATATTTTCATTATTGCATATTAGTTAACCAGTGACTACTGGGCATAGAATGTATCTGAAAAATAGGTATCTACCTGACTGTGTGCGAGGCTGTGTGTAGGTGATCCAAAAGTTGTCTTGGATATTATTCACCTACCACTTTAAATCACATTCATCCATAAAAAAAGAAATACATCTAGGGTAGGTACACCAATGACAAAAATGATGTTGAAAATGAATCAACTGAACTGAACCGAACCTCAAAATAAACACTACTCTGGACACTTCTCAATGTTATCAAAATTAATTTTTCTACATTCATGCAAAAAGCAGAACTTTATTGAACTATATTTAGTGGAAAAAGAAGTTCTTTATTGCACTTAGTGCAATAAAGTTTTTATTGCACTCATCTGTCATTCTACTTCAACATGCTGTCATCATGACAAACATTTTTTATATTGCAACTGTGGTTATAGAAACGTCATATTATATTCATATTGAAAACTGCACCAATTGTTCATTCACTTTCAACATTGAGGGTAAAAATAAAGTTTGAGTTACATTGTTCCTAACTTATTAGTTCCTGTTTCAATGCAATGCCGCACCTCAATAAATCATTTTTTGCTTTTTGCATGAATGTAGAAAAAATGTTGTATGCAACTCCTGCAAAAATTGTTTATTGCACTTGGCCTAACAGCCTCGTCGGACAATTTCACGTCGAGTGCAATAAACATTCACTTTTTGCACTTGTTGCATAAATAACTATTTTAATTTTTCTTTGAGCAACAGCATAATAAATATAAAAATTATAAAATTCTTACCTTGAGTAATTCTCGAAAATAAGGGCTACAGGCAGACAACACTACTCGATGTGCTTTCAAACTTTTTCCATCACAAGCTAACGTTACATCTACGAAGTCCTCATCATCACGGAGGTTTTCGAAGGCTGATGTTATGCTGCTTTGATAATTGTTCCAACGCAGACAGAAATGTTGTGTATCTACCATCGTAAAAAATATTCACCTGCAAGAAAATGCCCAAGATGATTCACTTCGAAAATCACAATCACATCTAGAATGAGCACTACAGGAAACATTTGGATTCAGCAATAAATTACGGAAGTTCTAATCAGTTAAGTTCGCGAGAAAATCTAGATAATCTTTTTATTCATTCATTATAAATTAGTATATTGGTCATACAACCCGATTGGAGTAATATAATTTCAAAAGAAAAAGATTTGGAGACCGACGATAATATGAGGTTATGTTCCTCCATCGGTTTCTCCTATTTTCGCAAAATCTAGCAGTAACTAATCGCATTTTGTTTAAAATTCAACGTAAATAGGCAAAACAAACTCACTTGAACCATGGTAGTCAACATTCAGATCGGATAAAAGTTCTAAAATGCCTGTTTATGCAATGCGATAATATTTATTTACGCAAATCCTATGCAGTATGCACAATAATTCTTGATAATTCATCACCACTCAATGAAAATAAAAATAGAATGGAATGGACATGGAAGCATGGAACATGGAACACAAACACCAAACACAGAAAAATGTCACGGAAACATCAAAATACTGAAAAAATGCGTCAAATAGATCATAGGTGGACGCCTGAACGGAGCGACTAGTTTTCTATACTGCTAGGTTCGTGTCTTCGCTAGACTATTCCGTAAAAATTGATTGGTGAGTGGCTGACTGCGTGACTCGGTGTAGCAACATGGCTCTATCTATGCGAAAAAACCGGAAAATCCTAGGAGATGAAAGTGAAAGGACTCGGCTCGACGCTGAACGTCGGAATGTCGCTGGTCTCGTACTTATAAACAGCGCCGGTGTATCTAGCAGCTGGTCAATTTGTTTTGTTTATAAAATAACGCGTTATGTATCATGATGTTCTCATCCGCAGGCATAGTCTTTCATATCATAAGGTACCTACCTATTCGAAATGATGACTTGTGGTATATAATAATAATTATAAAAATTCTTATAGGTAGGTCGTGTACTTATATAGCTAGGTATCAATAATTGAAGCTAATTCAAGACGTCGATGACTTGACAAACATTCAATTGTTGCCGGGAGAGCAAGAGGTATTTATTTATTTAAAATCATATCTAGATTTTCATTAAAAAACAGCGAAACAGCTCATTCGAGTAGAAATAGTGGTATAAAACACCGAAAAGTTAATTTACCTGAGATAATTTTTATTTGTCATTGAGGTTTTTTGTGTTTTTTCGTTGAATCCATTTTTCACGAGAATGACATTTTTGCCATGGTTCGCGCGTGCACACAGATGTTTTCAAGGCACTCTACGAAAACCCGCCAAATACAAACTGTCCAAATAGTGTAGGTAGTCGGTAAATAATAAGAATTGTGAGACACACCGCGAACTGTGCACGAACCGTCAACCGTCAGATCATCACGACATTCAGGCGAATATTAAAAATTCAGGCGCGCAAAAAATGACGAGGCCCGCTTATTCTTTATTGGGACATGGCTATGAGACATCTGCTGTAATAAGCTAGCACTAAAAAATAGTGCGTGTGCCGCCTACCCCTCCCGCATCGAATGAAAATGCGCAGAATAACGAGTCGGTACAGACCCGCAATTAAAAATATCAAAATAAAAAAATCGAACACCAAATCTGTGCTGTGTTGTACGACAGCCAGTGTGATTTTGCAACTCGCGGCCTTCTAGATAGAGGGTTATTCTTGTCATCCCGGTACTCCTTGGGGTTTGATGGAGAACTTTCACCCGGACGTCTCATGTCCTACTTGAACGTTTATTATCAATGTGGGGGGATGCAAGGAAAAGGAAAATATCTCAATAGGACGGAAAAAGAAGTGGCCGGCATTGGCGTAGGGGTGCGAGGGGATTAGGTACTATTTCATCGAAATATATTGGTATAAACCTCCATATACAGGGTGTTTTATATGTAGGAGGCACTGCAAGAAAAAGCGATGTGAGAGAAGAGAGAAGAATGACATTAAAGTTGAAAATTTGAATGGAATTACCTTTATTGTGTGATTATTCGTTATAAAATAAATCAGTCTGCTATATATATGAGACGTAATTCGAAAAATTGATATGAGCTGGTGTACTAAATGGCTCATCCGACACCAACATCAAATTTTGGAGTCGAATTTGGCGCTTTTTTTCCCAAAACAGTGAATTTCAACATCTGTTCCTTCTTTCTATACATAATTAACATATTTACCTACTCCGAAGATTTCACACAAAATCAAAAGATTTAGCAGTACATTTTTTCACTCATTGTAGTGTTAACTAAATATGTATACTGGGCTACCGATTCAATCAATGATTTTTAGGTATTTCTTCAGTCAAATTCTCATATATTGCTCGGGTATACTGATTGTTTGCCCAATCGTTACACATAGGGCATATATAAATGGCAACATAGCAAGTGAGAATGTTTTCGGGTATCGTATACGTTTCCGACAGTGCTGCCAGGTCGAAAATGAGATAAGCGGTTGGCTCAACATAAAGAGCGGTAATGATTGAAAAATTGAACGATAGAGGGTTTGAAAACCGAAGTGTTTGCCAACTATTAGTGGTTTACTATAGTTACGTAATCAGGTACGTAAAACAGATGTAAAAGAGGGAAATCGAACAATCATCAGTTCTGTAATCATGAAGCTCCAAAAAAGATAACTCTGACGAATATTTTGTATAAAATTTTGTTGTAGTCACGAATATTAGGTAACGTATAAATAAATCAAAAGATTGAATGAAAATTGCAGCGGTAGATATTGAGGCTCTGTGGTAGATCAGTAATTCACACTATAAAAACAGTAGATCTACTGCAAAAACGTTAGACCTGGCAACAATGGCCACCACAGTGAAACACAATCGCTATTCTTCGTAACTGCCATGTTGCCAAATGCAATCCTTCTTCAATACTCAATATGTCACAATTCGATATTCGTATATAGGTAGGTACTTCGAGATAGTATTGCAATTATTTTTTTATCTCTTGGAGCGCGATAAATGAAAGTCCTATAATATTCGAAGAACATCGTGCGTACCTTGGAACGATGGGGAGAGGAGGTGGTTGTTGGAATTTTTTAAAACTTCTGGAGGTTATAAGTTCTTGTGAATACTTCCAATGACAAGGAATTCTAAAGCTTTGCCGTTGTTTAGACGAACAAGTTTTGATGAGGTGTATTGTTCGACATATTTCAAAGTTGACAACGAACAGATGTGCTGACTGAGCCTGTCGAGTTCGTCTGACTGGTATTGCTAGTGATGGTATATATGATAGCAGCGGAAATAGCAGAGACTTCTGAGGAAAATTTCCTGTGGTAGTTTTTATTGGAAAGTAAGAGGTCGCCGACTTTTCTACGGTGTTCTTATGGCCAATGGATTAGTATGAGTACGATATCATCCACCATTCCACCAGGCGGATGACTCGTCTCTGGATGGAATCTAAGAGCATCAGCGTATGTTTGGGTGCTGGGTGGGAACAGTATTCTGAGACTGGCCGTATCTATGCTTTGTAGATTGCCGATCATGAGCAGCTGTGAAGTAGATTTTGTGAAGCAGCTTTTGTGATGGATCGGTATGATTTTCCCATGAAAGAGTATTGCCGATGGAAATATCTGGCATAATTATAGTGGTCTTGGTGGGAATGGTGTGGTACCAGACATTGTTATATCAGGGATACTGAGTTCCGCCTTTCTAGAGAAAATACATCAGGCTTGAGCTTTGGTGGCATTGAATTCAGCTAGGTTTTTGTTTTCCCAGGCTTTAATTTCAGCTAGACCTTCATTGGGTCATTGACAGCGTTGACCTGCCAAAGTCGTGAGTTCTTAGTTACTTGGGAAGAAATAGAAATTCTAGAAGAGAACGCAGTATGGATCATTGATATATGAACAAATGTTGGTCCTTATGGAACTCCGTCCACCACCACATAGAGATAAACTCGATAAAAGATGGCATAGCTGAGGTGGTAATCCGTATGATGGTTGTTTGTGGAGGAGTCTATGGTGCCAAACACGGTTTTCGATATGCCACAGCTAGGCTAGCTAGATATTCTTCATGTTTTTCTAATGAAGCTTGGCATATATGGGTGACATAGGCAAGTAAATCTCCAGATCTTCGGTAGCGAAAGCCATATATTATATTGTCTATCGTTATAATGATTCCTGAGCTTTCCAGATATTCGATGAGCTCAATGTTAATGGCTTTCTACATCATTTCGGAGATGACTGATAACAGTGCAATCAACAGTTGTCGATCAGGCTTCTGTTTTCTGTTTTTCGGATTGGTTGTACTCGAGCTATTTTCTAGGAAGATGGAAAATATCCGACTTGTACGAGATGGGGATCGAATAGCTTGCAGAGAATCGATGTCAATTTTGATATATACACTTTTTGGGAAATTGGTGGAATTCCGTTAGTCTCATTCGTTTTGAGAACGAGCAGAATGCGTCTGACAGTTCGTTGACGAAAGACGATTTCGGTCATTCTACCACAGCATTTGACTTATTTCAACGGGTGGAATGTCTGGCGGCATCACTCATTCCTGGGAATCTGAGGTGAAGTTTGCTGCGAACATTCCTCATTAATCCTCGCATTAATCCCTTTAGTTATTCGAAAATGTTTTTTTTCATCAGAATCATTATATATTGCAATAATGTTCTTCCTAGCAATTTTTTGTGATAATAACTAATTGTGGACCAAAGGGTGAAACCGCATATCGATATCTGTCTTCGTTTCGGAGTTACAAGGTGTTCTTCGAAAATGGGCATTTTTGAAAAGAAGCTACAAATTTTTTATTTGCAGAAATCTTCTTCTCTTGAGAATAACTGCAAAGCATTGAGTTTGTGATAACAATCATTCCAGAGGCGCTGAAATCGGCCTTCCTATATCATGTTCAACAATATAACTTGTTCTTCTTCTAGAAAAAGTTCTATTTTGAAACTATATGTATATAGTGACCGATGTCAGTGCCTGAGGGTCAATTTTCATGTCCAACACAATGCGTTGAAAATGTTCATATGGAAACGAAGAATTTTCGACAAAAACTGAGTTTCAGTCACTTTTCGATAATTCATATTTCCGAAAGATACCTTGTAACTCTGAAGCGAAGATAGATATCAATATGCAGTTTTCACCATTGAGCTTGCCATGTGAATTGATCAACAGGCACCAACATCAGTTTTTTCCTATCAAGTACGGGAATAGGACTTTCCCTTTAAAAGTGTCCACTTTGGCCCACCCTGTATATAGCAGGAGTTTTTTTTTGACAATTTCAGTTGACAGTAGTGAACTATGTTTTCATAATCATCAAAAGACAAATTTCTATATGTCCGGAAAAGGCCAATGCCTCTCATATTTCGATGTGCGTATTTTCCTATGGGTCAAGCACACTAGTACCTATGCCAACGCCCTGTATGTCATTCTGAAAGATGCCTTTAGCGAAATCGTCAGGAAATGAGTCACGAGATTTTCCCACACATACCGATCTCGTTCATGTCTATCGAACAATTAGAAAAATTTACATACAGTGTGACCCATTTAAGATGGAAGCACCCTTATAAAACTTACATTTTTCAACCGATTGGAATGATTTTTTTTTTGTTAGGTAGATATTCAAAAAGTCTATTAGGACACCAAATATCATGAATAAATCTCCATTTCCAGGGCCAACTAATCTGATTTTTCAAGGTCAAAAATCTAAAAAAATTACTAGCGATTTTTTTAGAAAAAATCTGACTACACCACTGGATTTGTGACATTTTCAAATGGGTAACATGTGAATTACGTTGAAATGCGTCAATCAATAAAAAAGTTATAAAGGAATGAAATTTGAAAAATATGCCGTTTAATCAACCCACCAATTCATGTTCAGGAATTTTATGAAAATTCTGTATACTCCACTGGATTCAGGAAGTCTTGAAATATTACTGATCACAGTTTCATCGAAATCTGTTCAGTAATAAAAATTGATGGGTTGATTAAACGGCATATTTTTCAAATTTCATTCCTTTATAACTTTTTTATTGATTGACGCATTTCAACGTAATTTACATGTTACCCATTTGAAAATGTCACAAATCCAGTGGTGTAGTCAGATTTTTTCTAAAAAAATCGCTAGTAATTTTTTTAGATTTTTGACCTTGAAAAATCAGATTAGTTGGCCCTGGAAATGGAGATTTATTCATGATATTTGGTGTCCTAATAGACTTTTTGAATATCTACCTAACAAAAAAAAAATCATTCCAATCGGTTGAAAAATGTAAGTTTTATAAGGGTGCTTCCATCTTAAATGGGTCACACTGTATATTATCATTTGGATTATGAACAGAATATCTGTATATTGGTAAATATATAGATGTTGCTCTGCAATACAGGGTGAGGCAGATTCTATACAATGCCAATGCCATGCATATACGGTCGTATAATATCATAATGCGATTTTTTATCTGGTTTTATCTGTGATGATTTACCCTGCTCATTATTTAGTATCATTGAAAACCTGATGAACGAATCATATTATTTTCATCAATTCTAATGTTGTACAGGGCTATATATATAGTTTTATTAATGTGAACCCCTCCTAATTTTCTTTGTTTTCCACCCGTCAAAAATAAATTTGATAAAGATTGTATGCAATTATTTTTCATATAGGTTCCAATCATAGTGACAGTGTTGCAATATCTCTTCAAATATGCGCTGTATATTTTGATAGATAAGAATCCCATATACCTACTCATCATATATTTGAAATCAGGATGAATTGAGGAATCCAAATCTATCAAAATATACGGCGCATTCCAATATTTGAAAAAAATATATTTTTCTCTATACCCTGTATATTTGAAGAGATATTGCATCATTGGCAATATGAGTGAAATCTGTATGAAAAATTGTATTAAATCAGCTTTAATTTTTATTTCAATGAGTGTTAAGCAAAAAAGATAAAGGGAGGTTCACATTAATAAAACTAGCTCTGTACAAACAATCAATTTCTTTCAATCAATGTCTGTTCAAACACGCAGTATCCTATTTTTTCCTGATTATATGAATTGAAAAAATGCAGTAGGTAATTTTTGCGAATGATGGATGCAATCTTGCGCTTGAACTGAATCTGGAAAATCAATGATAAAAAATCCCGCATATTGTACGAACTTTATGAATGTCACTGTAAGTATAGGTACATGTATTTATTCCTGCTAATGTCTTCAATTTTCAATATCTCATAACCTCGTGTGAAATGGGAATTCATTTCCATTTAAATTTGAGATAGGGAAATTAAGAAACAATAATAATATTGACTTACAAGGTATTCTAACTCATAAATTCAATTTCTCTGGCTTGGACATCCTTGTATCATCATAAACCTTAATTTATTTCAACAAGTTCAGGAGTTACTAGGTGTGAATCATAATAATGAATATTCATCCAGGTACAATAATCATTTTTTATAATCTCTCAATCATTTAAATCCAGAGATCATTGCCATGCTTCTTTCCAATTTAAATAATGACGAATGCGCCAGGTAAAAAACGTATATAAAACTAGCTGTCCGGTGCAGCTTCGCACGGTTGATGTACACCTAGTCACCTAGTTAAAAGAATATTCTTTTAACTGTGACCTAGTCATCGAACATCAACTTTCAGACGTTTGTTTGTTTTTGTTTGTTTCTTTGTTAGTTGATGTTCGATTACCCAGTTAATAGTATATTATGAAACAAGTCGTATAAACGTCATTTTAGTAACGAGTGTTTAATAAACGAGTGTCTAGAAGAGTTTATAAACGCGTTACACACTATACTTATTTACGAACTCGTAATTCCTCTCTTCGACAAGATTTCATGATTCTGAAAATTAGATTCTAACCTATCTGCTAACCTACAAAATAATTCTGAGGGAATGGGAATTCAGAACATAATAAATTATACTATGCAACTACATGCAACCAACGAGACACGTAAGTTATATTGGTTGTAGATGTGCATCCTGTCCATAGGATAGATATATTTTTCTATATTGAAATGGCTTGTCTACTGACCTTTGTGAATGAGATTTCATATGACGTAGTAGTAGACTTCGATTCGCTGAGGTGTCAAAGTTTTCGATTTCTCAGGTTTGTATCCATATCCTGATTGCATAGTTTTGCTCACATGAATATTGTGCTTCACGTTTATTGACATGTTTAACATAAAATTGATTGTCCACAAAGATGAGAACTTCCTTTTTACCCCTAGAGTTCTTGAAAATATGCAAGAACCTACCTGAAATATTCTCTTCGATTTCATTTTCGTCTACATTTCGCATTTGATCATGAAATTCTTCTCATAAAACTTCAAATGTATGGTATCAGAGGAGTGGCTTATGAATGGTTTGACAGCTACTTAAAGGGCAGAAAACATTATGTAGAGGTAAATGGTAAAAAGTCAGGATCGAGAACCTGTTTTATAGGGGTACCACAAGGCTCTATTCTGGGCCCACTCTTGTATAGAATATATGTAACTGACTTCAATAATAGTGATCACTTTGTAATGTATGCCGATGATACATCTTCATTGATTACTGGAAAAAATATCTTGTCAACGGTGGATAAAGCATCTGAAGAAATTAGGAAAGCTCAAAAATGGGTCACAGATGATGGCCTGGTTTTGAATGATAAGAAAACGGTACTCCTTCGTTTCAATCATACAAGGACCAATCTCGACCATACTTTGCTGGTGAAATCTGTAAATGGATCAATTCAACAACAGAATGAGACGAAATGGGCTTATATCACAAAAAATTTTTATTCCATAATTCGATAGAACTCACCCAAACTAGCTCACCACCGCAAACCGTTTATCGCTGTGAGCTCCCTAGGTTTTATAAAAAATTATTGAAATCCCCGATTTATCGGACCTCTGAAAACGAGGCGATGATGTGACGTCAAAACCCTAATACTGAAACAGGACTATTCCAGACAGAGATGAATGATACATGATTTCTGGCAGAGTGAATAAGCGCGAGATCACAGTTGAAAGAATTAATATATCAGTTGCCTCTGTCTCCGTCCGGCGTTTGGTATTTTCTTTTAACTATGGCGAGATGAGGTTTCTACGTCATAAGAGGGTCCGTTTTCAGATGGTACTATTATTTATGTCCAAAAATTGAACATTCCAGTAAATTTTTCGATCGAATTATGTCGTCAATCATTATTTATGTATGAAAGGATCATTATAAACATGGTTTGAGTTTAAAGTTCTCCCAAGGTGTACACGCCCATTACTTTTCCTAAAAATAGTCGAAAATTTGAAATGGAATAGTTATATAGATATATGTAGTAACCTATTGCATTCAACAACTGCGCCGCAGTATGAGCAGATCCTTATTATTAATCTACTATATCATGCATATTTTCTCTCTATTATATCTTACGGAACTATGGCATGGGGAGCATCTAGTGATTGCACCAGGGTATTTAAAATTCGAAAAACAGCTATCAGGTATATTGTAGGAGTAAGCAGAAGAACCAGTTGTAAATCCATTTTCCAAAACCTCAGAATCTTAACACTCACAAGTACATATATCTATGAGTTATTGCAATATGGTGAAGTAAATATAACAGATTTCCAGAGTCCAAAGTAGAAAAAAAATTGACATTTGTATCATTCGTTCTGAGCTATGCGCGTACCTGCAGTACATCCCATTTTGTTATTTTTTTTATTTTTTTTGTGCTCACCTATATACAGGGTGTCCCAAAACTCAACGTCAT
Organism: Phaedon cochleariae; assembly: GCA_918026855.4. NCBI lineage: Eukaryota > Metazoa > Arthropoda > Insecta > Coleoptera > Chrysomelidae > Phaedon > Phaedon cochleariae. The sequence goes on along the minus strand of OU896714.1, from coordinate 39,218,312 downwards.
CCTTTGGAGGGTTGACAGTCTCTAGCTAATGACTGGCCAGAATATCACAAGACCTCAGTAAAATATAGATAATTTTGGAGATATTGTCACTTTTATGAATTTTGTACATTTATTTCAATTAGCTCACTTAGACTTCATTCTTTAAACAAAATCACCACGCGAAGAGTATAAGTTAGCTTATTGAAATAAATCAACTCGTGCAAACATGTTTTTTTCCTCTCTTGGATTGTAATCGATAGAAGGGTTATTACAAGTTGCATAACAAAAATTAGAATCTCAAACAATGAAATTCTTCAAGGGCTTATTCTGATGGTGACTTTAGTAATTCACGAAAATTAATGATCGGGCTACGACCGCGCCTTTATATAGCTACGATAAATCACAGGAAAAAGTCTGAACATGTTGAAAAATATGCGATTTTACCATATCATATTTTGAAACTATATTCTTCATAACGTGCACAGTAAAAAAAATAGAGTGAAATTTACCACTATACCTGTTTCCAGGAGGACCACTAAGCTTTAGAGTAAATGATTCAACTCTATAGTTTAGCATAATTATTATAGTGTGATTTTTTCAATTCAATTAGTGTAAATTTTCAATGCAAGCACATTGAAGCTTACTCTATTTATTTCTCTGAATATATTGAATAAACACAAAAATAGAGTTGAAAGAAACAATTTCGAGAGTGAATATTCCACTCAAGACTCAAGCTAGTGTCAATATCATCACTGTAGAGTGAAATTCAATAACCGAATATCACATAGTCACAAAAGTTTAGAGTTGTAATATAATAGTAGAGAGTAGATTCCACCGAGAATTGATTGAATTATTCACTCTACGTGGATGTCAAATTTCTCCTGCATTGTTCAAATTGACACTACTATTTGTTCAGGTGCTAATGAGGAGTTATCATTAATTCATCATTTTAGATTGATATAGAACACTATTTAAGTAAACTAGTCACTACTTCCTGTTGGGATTTCATCCAAGTTCAATTAACCATTCTTTCACATGTCACAGTATTTATAGGCCCCCGACAGACGTTCAGCGGCGAAGTCTCCGCAGCGCCACCTTTATGCAGTGGCGAGAATTGACGGATGAGAAGTAGTGTGACTTTATAATATTTTAATCGTTTGATATTTGAAAATGACTCGAGTTCCACTAGACTAATTAGTTAACCTATATCTGTTTCATAGATCGTCCGAAATAATAATTCGAAACGGAAAAAACGGAAAATAACTGAGATAGGTATACGGAAATACGTTAATAACTCAATCTTGAAAAAAATTCTCACTACGCGGGTATAGTAAAAAAGCTACTTGAAGCTAATATTATGATCATTATATCATGGACACTATAATCTGTATATTACTTATTTCACTATCTAGTTGACTGAACGATCTGAAACTGTATAGATTGATATTTCATCGTATATAGATTGCATTGAACAATGACAGAGGAATATTCAAGTTCACTATATAGTATCAGAAAACACTAGTATGAATTCAATTTCAACTGTTTGTGAATTGAGTTATCTGAATCGATATTTTATTGAAATTTCAGAAATATAGAGTGAATTCAATACGATAATAGTGAAAATTCAATCTAGAATTAGTTTCAAAGGAGATAATCTGATGCGAGAAGTGTAGTAATAGAGTTGATTGCAGTATTAGAGTGAGTTTGTCAGAGTATTTTAACTCTTTTCACTCGAAGCGATTTTTTACTGTGTGGCAACATTGGAATAGCCATTGATACTTTCGGTATTTCAGATCTTGTCGAAAGCCAACGCGTGGGTTTGTTTGACTATCTACAAAAGTTTCAGGCAAACTTCGAAATACAATATCTCCCAAGATATTTTGTTGGCGAAAATATATTCTTTCATTTCATTTCCCTTTCACGTTCTTCTATCCTCTTCATTATCGCTCCAATTTCCGATGCACCCTGTATATCAAATCTCTTACGACATACGTTATCTACTATAGTTTAATCGTGCGAAATCGATAATATCATAATTTTTTACTTTATCTATTCCAATAAAAACTTACCTCTATACGAACTGAAATAATATCAACAGCATGTCTCCTATTAAACCCCTCCCCCACACTTCTATCTCACTTTTCCGATTGGTAATGCGATTATTGCGATCCCATCCAAATTTGGACTGTGTTAGAAAACATTGATGTGAGAATCAATTGCTACCTACTGTTTTAAAATGTCTTCATTGAAAAATTAAATAACGTTTTTCTGCAACCGACACAAAAGTCGTCCATTTTGATACCAAAATTAGCTCTTAAATTGACGTTTCTATTACTGACACAAAAATAGGTATGTTGCTAGGCAACATATTTAGTTCCTAGGAGCTAAAGTTGAATTTTAGTTCCTAGGAGCTAAAGTTGAACTTTAGCTCCTAGGAATTAAAAAGGATCTACTGGACGTCATCAAGAATAATCAACATTGTGACGGTTGGTTATTTGGGTTGAGACGCATACCTGATTTTTTTCCGATTTCAGCAGATTTGGCATTTCATACCCATGCTGGAGATATAAATACACCTTATTATAGTTTAGTATTGGAATTATAAACATCTCAGTTAAGTATTTTTGTTCTGATCAGGGAAGCCTTCAAGATTCAAATACTTGCTTGATCTGTATTTCATTCGTTATTCTCGGGATGGAGAACTTGTTTTTGAATAATCACGGCAAGCAATAGTTTTTTGTCTCAAACAACGATATTGTTTAGCTTCATTTGATCATCGAGTCAAACACAGTGTAGTATGGAGAGGAATAAATAATCACTATTATCATTGTTGATATGCTCATCTACCTAACATTTTCCTCGTCTTGTTCCTATAGCTCACTGGCGCGGTATTTGCCATTAGAGCACCTGGTCCATACACTAATATGTCACTCTGTGGTTGTATTCATATTGAAACTACAATTCGAACATCCTAGAAAACCTAACCTGCTGTTAATGCAGGTAGAATATTCTCACCACATGGATTATTAGTCAATATTTGTTGCATTGCATACATATGATACGGCATTGGTGGTTACTTCACATGTTTATTTGAGTAAATTGTTTCGGTTGCAGAAAAAATAGCATGTTTCATTCGGATCAAAAGTTACTTTGTTCGACTCGCAAATTTTTCTTTCGCTCGGCTTCGCTAAACGCTCCGCCTCGCAAATGTAAAATTCGCTTGTCAAACAAAGTGTCACTTTTGATCCTAATGAAACAATCTACTATTACGTAAGAAGTGTATATAAATCGAAAAAACATCCATAGGTATAGGTACTGAGAGAAATTGAATAAATACAAAAAGCTCAGTTATTTCCATACAATGTTCATAGAATGAACAAAAATTGTAAATTTCTGGAGAAAAACAACTACTTTCCTGGCAAATGCCACGCAGTAAATTGAATTTCATCCTTCCGAAATCTATGCATCGACTCGTATGAACGAATACTGAAGTGATTCTTTCCTGAATGCCTATTGATTTCGATTAAGCCAGGCTACGCTAGACACCTACAGACCAGTTTCGAGCTCTTTGAATCTCATCAGGCATGTGTGTTCAATGCCCTCCGCTACGCGTCGTGCATCAAAATTCACACGCGGAAGGAAATGAATACCTTTCCTCTCTTGATATATAAATAGCTATAAACTATAGTTGTAATAATGAATTTTTGTAGAATAATTATCTGATGTTCAATAGTGCTGCATTCTGATAAAGCAGATGTGATGAAAATAGTGGGTTGAGTTTGTACATTATCTTGATAATTTTTTTTGGTGCAAAATTCTAATGGTTTCATGGTGTTAGTGTAAGCACCACCCCATCCAATTATACCATAATTCAGATGCGATTGTACTGAACTGAAATACATGGCTTTAAGATTTTCTTCATCAAGTATGTACGCCGTCTGTTTGAATAAATACATCAACGATCTTATTTTCTTCGTTAGGTTCTGTATTTGTATATCCCCTCTGAATATTATACGTGTTGTTTCGGAAAGGTAAGTATATATGCAAATGAGAAGTGCTAGGTAAGGTGCTCTTATAATTTGAAAAGGGTAAGTACACAGTTTTATCAATATCGATTGTGAGAAGGTTCTCATCAAACCTTTTTATTATTTATATATCTGCAAAAACAATACTACCTCAATTTTCATTATGAGAGAAAGTTTGTGTACATGGAAACACAGCTTCATAAACATACCAATTATATATTTTGTCCTTCAAACACTCTATACTAGCCTGCAAGCTGACGTCACACTTTTCGCGTTACCCGAGAAAAAAAGTTCATAGATTTTCCTGTACCAGTCAAACTACTATAAAAAATCGCTCCAAAATAGTTGCAGAGCAAAAAAAAACGAGGTCGTTTGGCCGATTAGATTAGATTTCAATCTAGGTAAGTACACGCATTTATCTGCATGATTATAGTTTTTGCTGGAGACGAATGCTCATTTTTTATACAATTTTTATTGTTATTATATCAGAATGAGTTAATTTGCCTAACAAACTTCACCAGCAGGTTCTCCGACTGAAAATAGGAAGAGGAGGTCCAATATATACATGAGTCGAAAAATTGCTCCTGAGGGAGCTATGCGAGGAGCTAGGGCCTCCTTGATGGGGCTCCTGAAACCCAGGCAACCAGATGACGTTCAGTGACGTCTTTTTTACGTCACTTGAATGACCAAGATGACGTCAGTATAGTTGACGTCGCATTGACGTGATAATGACGTGAATAAGTCACAGCCCAATGACGTCATATTACTCACGTCGTTTCCGAGATACACAGGTCGTCAAAGTTTTTCAGAAAAAAGTTTTTCTACTACTTTTCGGGTATATCAATAATTAGAATAAAACTTGCATGTTGATTTGCTTTCATGAGTTAGAGGTCTGGGAAAAATGGACGTCGACAAGACGTCCCTGCAACGTCATGGAACTGACGTCTTCTTTCACCCATCTAAGTGACGTTCACTCGACGTCGAAACGATGACGTGATTATCACGTCATAGAAAGTACGTCATAGTGACGTCATAAATTGGTGTGTGACGTCTCTGACGAAAAATCATCAATTAGGGACGTCACAGTGACGTGATCATTCGTCATCTGGTTGCCTGGGAAATGATATTTCGAGAATATTTCCGAACGCCATTGTATAAAATGATGCAATTTGGTACAAGAAATAAACCTCCTATGCCCATTGCATTGAAATTACAATTTTTCCAAATTTTTTTTCAGGAGTGTATACAGGGCGAGTCAAAAATGTGTACCGAGCTTAATGAAGGTGATCAAATTGAAATAATATTTTTGCATGACGTCTAAACAGTAAATGCCACCAGATTGATATTCTCTACAAAAATGTATGTTGATAAGATACATTTTTCTGATACACTTTTACATTTCTGAAATTGTTATAACGGGTGTTTTCAGTGGGTGGGTCATAATTTGAACATTGAAGACAACTTTTTTCCTCCTATTCTTTCTGTTGAAAGAATAGAAGCATCTGAGAGAGCGAATAAAGTTTCATTAAAACGGTACTCTTATCAAAAATCAAAAATCGTAACCGTTTTCGAGATATTTGAGTTTTTAAAGTGATATGAAATGAACAGATAAATTCATCAGTAATAATATTCCAGGAGGCCTCGAACTTTTCGGCTGGACATCATCTTTATTTCTTATTTTGAAACATTTCTTTTCAAGCAAACTTTGCAAAATCCCCGAAATTGTTCTGGGATTTGGAACGTGTCGAGCGGGAAACGAATAATTAGTAATTTCTTGAAATCTCAGTTGAAAGTCACAGCGATAATATTACTAAGCAACAAAAACTGAAAAATATATTAACAATAAATATGTTCTTGTCATAAATGTCAATATCAAGAACAAAATTGATCATATATCTCGTGAACGGTTACAATTTATGTATTTTGCTCTTTCAAATGCTTCCATATTTTCCCAAAAGAATACGAGGAAAAAAGTTGTCTCTAGAAAATCATGACCCACCCACTGATAACACCCTCTATAATAATAAGAGAAATGTAGAAGTGTATCAGAAAAATGTATGCATGTAAAACAGTTTTAATCTTCTCCTGAAGATGCTAACATAGGTAGCGAAACACGTGTCGAGGCGTTTAAAAAATCGGTTTGGTTAGTGGTAAAACAGTATATTGAATTGTATTATGGTTATGTATACTCCAAGGTATTGAAAAATATCATTTTTATACTCAGGAACCAAGATTATTATATCCTGACGCCTTCAGCCGCTTCCACGCGCTTCCACTCCCAGATCGAGGTTTTAGGTTGAAGTTGATGTTATTGCTTGATTAATATCAAATTTCATCGATTCGATGAATAATAGTTATTTATGCAACAAGTGCAAAAAGTGAATGTTTATTGCACTCGACGTGAAATTGTCCGACGAGGCAGTGAGGCCGAGTTGGACAACACGTCGAGTGCAATAAACAATTTTTGCACGAGTAACATACAACATTTTTTCTACGTTCATGCAAAAAGCAAAAAATGATTTATTGAGGTGCGGCACTAGGTACAATTCTGTTAATTGTCAGAATTAATTTTTGACTGACGTTTCTATAACCACAGTTGCAATATAAAAAATGTTTGTCATGATGACAACACGTTGAAGTAGAATGACAGATGAGTGCAATAAAAACTTTATTGCACTAAGTGCAATAAAGAACTTCTTTTTCCACTAAATATAGTTCAATAAAGTTCTGCTTTTTGCATGAATGTAGAAAAACTATATTATATTATATACATATACCTATATATCATGTTATTTATCCAGAGGATTTTTATTTTCATGTTCTCCTTTATTCAATACTTTATATATTATGTGCATATCTATTTTTATCTGAAAGAAAATGCAAATTCTCAACTTCAGAAAATTTTATTTTCATGCAAACTCTAATTGTGTATGTTCCATAGATGTAATTCAATGTTCGTCGTGACATATAGCCAGAAAAGAAGTTGTTTTCTGTTGAATATACCGAGAAAGAATCAATAATATCATCACCTCGATCATCACATAGAGAATGCGAATTCCCGATGTATGTCTTTATATACATATCCATTTTTCTCTTGTTTTGTTATTTTATAGACCTCTAATCTCAGATTCGTGATTTGGTTTCCCCAATTCAGAATTTCTTTCCTTGCCCTGTATGATGATGAATGTCATACACCCAAACACATAGGTATATTTCAACCAATCAAAATCGTGTATTTCGAAATGAGTGGAATAATCGTCATAAGCTCATACATAATATATTGAAATTCAAAGGAGAATAAACGAGAGTATCAATTTTGCATGTATATGGAATTGAATCCTTAGCGATTCAACCCTCTATATCGATCTTCTCCATCAGATTCGTATGTTTTTCTGTTTTATTGCAATGCCATTCGGCATAGAGAGGGTCGGCTATTTTTAATTGCCGCCGCCTATGCTAATGAGGGCTCCCCTGTCACCCTTCTCCGCCAATTTACCCCCAAAAAATCATTACATTCTTCGCGAGCAGATAGAGGAGTTATAGAGCTGCGCATGAACATTTTAATTTCCATAGAATAAATACACAGTCGCGTGAATCAGCTATATTTTTCCCGTTTCGTTTTGCCTGGCCATATTTTATCGATTTTATAATCAATACCGCAATAAAACCTGCAATGTTTTCATCTTTATTTCCAGCATCCCCTCCGCAATACCCACCCCAACGATCCTTTTTCTACGGACGGATGAAAAAGGACGAATAGTTGTTAGACGAGGTAGATTTGTACAGTTTATGCATGATAATTTCGACCTAGAAAGTAGAAATTATTTCAGACGTGGATCGTGGATGTAGTGGCAGGTTTTGATGGATGAGATGGACAATCGTTATTGGTCGTTTGACGTGACAAATGGTCTCCAACCCCTCATGTCAGATTTAATATGCGCATCCTTGCCCCAATTATTTTATTGAGCCTTGTAAAAAAAGAACTACTCAACCATCGTCCATCAATAATTAGAATATTGGTGGACGATGACTCAACGACTGAAACGCAACGATTCATATCCATGATGACAAAAAACATATCTGCTGTCAGACGTCATATAAACTGGTCAACATTCATAACGTCGTGGTCCAAAATATAGCCTGAATTCAAAGTAAAATAGCTCACGAATTTCCTTACCAATTTGAAATCGGTTTTCACCGATGATTAGCCCAATCTCTTGACAGTTTGTTGTAGCAATATGAAACTGCTGTGATTTCAGATAGCATTGTTACAGGGTGATAATTGAATGTGTGTAAAATTGCATCGTGGTCATTTCCCTTACCGATTGAACAGATAATTTTTTTTCTCACCTGTATCCTCTTGATTGATGCTTTCTCTCGAAACGGTTTCGAATTTTTTTTTAAATTCAGAGCTCTGATATTCGTGGTATGAATATTCATTCAAAATGATGCATTTTTTCGACGATTAATTGAACGGAATTGGAAGTTGGAATTTTTTTTCGAAGAACCAACGTTGTATGTAAGTATAGTCGTCGGATATGTGATCGTGTTCAAACACAGAAAATTCTGAAGAAGTCTATACAAAGTAATACAAGAAATACTGAATGATGTATAATGGAGAAAAATAATTTTCTTTGTGTTAATCGTTGAAAAAATGCATCATTTCGAATGAATATTCATAACACGATTATCACAGCTCTGAATTCGAAAATTCCGAAAAGGTTTCGAGAGAAAGCATCAATCAAGAGGATACAGGTGAGAAAAAAAAAAGGTGACGACCACGATGCAATTTTACACCCATTCAATTATCACCCTGTTACAATGTTATTTGAAATCACAGAAGTTTCATAATGCCACAACAAACTGTCAAGAGATTGGGCTAATCATCGGTGAAAACCGATTTCAAATTGGTAAGGAAATTCGTGAGCTATTTTACTTTGAATTCAGGCTATATTTTGGACCACGACGTTATCAATGTTGACCAGTTTAGAAACAGTCAAATGGGATGATAGGAACGTCTGTGAAAAAAATCTTCCTATTCTTGGGATGTTGCTGGCAAAACCCGTGTCACAAGGTTTGTTCGTGTTCCAAATTGTTGAAACGGCCCTTGGACTGCGCAGAATCGGGAACGCATCAAATTCAATTCGGAACAATGAGTCTGGGATACTTCTGAAACCAGATAAACGAAAACGTGTTTTCCCGTTTCCTCATATTCTTCCTCGAAAATATGCTGTGAATTGAGGGCATATTTAGGTAAGGGTTATGTTGATTTTATGATCATGAAATAATCCTAGAATTCAGGACCTGAACATGAACTTTCCTCATTAAAACATTCCTACACTTATACATATACCAGAAATGGTCTCTGAATTCTTGATCTGAGTACAGATTCATTCCATGCCATCATTCTCCAGATTGGTCCTGAGGATTTCTAGCAGATACAATTTTAGAAAACGTTTGTTATCATATCTGTTTCTGAAGATAGGACGATGAGCTGGAGCTCATATGCCCATTGTTCATATAATCTTGATTGATTTTTTTCAATGATTCTATTCTTCATCTTGTTTAAACGTGTATCTCTCAACATAAGAACGCTTAGAGGTTAAAAATCTGTTGCATAAACGCATGCTAATCCAAAAGTATTCACAGTAATGGCATTCATGGGCAGTTCTTGCCCAGAGGCTCGTACTGCTTTGGAGCGATTCGAAACTATTCCAGACTAGTTCGTATAAAACGAAAACACGTGATCTGTGGAATACGGAACAGTCCTGAGAAAACACGAACACTTCTTTGTCACTGCGCATGCTTCTGATGGATTCGGACTATTAATTTTGTGTACGCGAACAAACCTATCATTTGCGATGTCAAATAAACATCCCATCAGAATGTTTGTGGGATGACACGGTATGTACCAGAGACATTCAGGGTACTTGATATGAAACATCTTCAAGAAGCTTTAGGCCACGGTATAACTATCGAATGAATTATTTTTAATCTGAGATTCTGAAGAGGGCCGACCTATTCCCAGATTAGTTCAGTCAGTGAACGGGAACGGGAAAATCAAATAAAATATTGATGCATATTTCTTCGATTTCGTCCGGGCACATTACTCTCTACATTCGGTGGAGAATGGGTTTTTTTCAATAACAAAATTCAGAACCAGACTTAATTTTTGGAAAAAACTACAAAACAATAATTATAATTTCCGAAAAAGCTTTATTGTCTATACCTTAACAATCTTCAACGAAGATTCTCGAAATGTCCTTCTCCAATTTCTTCACATTTTCTGCATCTCTTCAGGAGATCTCTCATGGTTTTTAGAATAATTAGCCTATTATTTCTGATCGTATCTGAATCTGTAACTATCCTCTACCTCAGTTCATCTCTTATGGTATCGACTTCAGTCTGATATACCAATCGATTCATATGTCTCCATAGATAATAGTGTTATACTGTTAGAAGACCTAGCATGCCAAGAATGAGAGCCCACACGAACTATCCAGCGATTAGAGAATTGGGTGTCTCGGTATTCTCTAAAAAAGTGTTTGTGTTTAAAAGTGTTTAAAAGTGTTTTTAACCGCCAGCTTAGTTGCAAAGCAACCCTCGAAAGTCAGAGACTTGTGTGAGTTAAGAAGACGGGGACCTTAGCTTTTTAAGCTTAACTTGTATTGATTACCCCATCCTGTTGAAATGGAATACCTCTTTCAATCGATTTGCTTACATCGATCACAGCCTTCTTTGTTAGTGCTTACTGAATCGTGAAAACACCAAACTCACAATTTAATTCGCTGATTGAGAGAATTCACATGCGATGAGATAATATTCAATAGTTCTTCAAAAGTTCCTCAATGTAGTATGAGTAGGCACGTATATCTGATTCGGATAGAGATCTTTCACCTAAGCGATAATTCCTCATATTGAGTACAATGTTTTCACATTTCCACATGTAGAAGCAGATTTCAATTGAAAATTATTTATGTTCATATTTCAAAAGTCTCTTCCAGAAAATCGAATCTGTAGAAGCAGATTTCAATTGGAAATTATTTATGTTCATATTTCAAAAGTCTCTTCCAGAAAATCGAGTCTGGTCCTGGATTTCTTTATCGAATAGAGCCTCTTCCCAACTTTCATGATATACAGGGTGGTCCGTTTTTGAATGCGGAAAATTCAACAGCGTATAGTACTCGTTGAAATAACTAGAAAACTTCCAATGAACATATACTTCTAAACGCTTCGTTTTCGAGATATAGGGTGTTCAAGTTTCTTTAAAAAATCGATTATTCATTGATTTCTCAGAAATGCTATAACCGATTGTGATGAAATTCAAACCTATTGTGGAAATATCAATGAGCTAACTTTTAGACCTATTACAGTTCATGAATGAGTTACATATTTTCAGGGGCGTGCATTTCAAAATACAATTATTGTTGTCAACTTTATTCAGGAAAAATTCCGAAAAAGACACTCTCTTCTCAGGATCTTCAGGATGTAAATGTTGTACCGGCATCAAATGAAAAGGCTTCCTATGATCTAAATGTAGTGTTCGTGAAATTTTCGATTTTGAAACCTGAAGAAAAGTCGGAACTATTACTTTTATTCATGCGTGCAATAGTATGAACTGATAACTAGTATTAAAATGAGAACCAAAATTACTAAAAGCATGACATGATATTAGTTTATAAATTACCTGCAACTGTTGAGTTGCTTTTCTAGAACTGATTTGTTGGTTAACATAAAAAAATCTAAGAATGTGATTGTTATCATTTCTGTCCAGTGTGCCATTATTTCGTTTTTGTTCATTTTTGCCACGTTACCCAAACTGACGGAAACGTGAGTGAGTATTGATAAAGACTCGTGCATTAGGTACCCTTCTCCTAGGGAAGCGATTTCTGTATTCCCGAACTGCTGCCTCTGCGTTTTCATTACAAAATCCGTAAACGAAATGAATATCTGCATACTCTTCAGTACTAAATCCCATAGGCATATTGATAAACGGCAAAATTGGAATAAAATTATCACACTTTTTGATAAAAACACGGAATAACTCCAGTTTGTTATTTCTTTGACAGAACATTCAGAGTGACAGCACATATAAACAGTGAACAGTGAGCAACTGAGCATAGCCTACTTCTTTAATTGATATCAAGTATAGTATTATTTAACTAAAAAATTTTATAAAATCTCACAAGCGAGCTTTTTTCATTGAAACTTGAAAGAGAAATGAGAAATAATTACCCGAAAAATTTGTGTAATTAGTAATTTTGCCACCCCAGATTCCCGCCACTGAATAGTTTTTATGAATAATTTCAAAAATTCAAAAAGTTTAGTATCTGTGAAAAATTTCGTTAATTTATCTACCGTTTCTAACTTTTGATTAAAAAAATATATTCAGAAGCGTATTTTTGACACCCAATATCTCAAAAACTAAGCGTTTAATAGTAGATTGTTTTATTAGGATCAAAAGTGACACTTTGTTTGACAAGCGAATTTTGCATTTGCGAGGCGGAGCGTTTAGCGAAGCCGACCGAAAGCAAAATTTGCGAGTCGAACAAAGACACTTTTGATCCGAATGAAACATGCTATTTTTTCTGCAACCGAAACAATTAACTCAAATAAATATGTGAAGTTACCACCAATGCCGTGCCATAATATGTATGCAATGCAACAAATATTGACAAATAATCAGTGTAGTGAGTACATTCTACCTGCATCAACAGCAGGTTCATTCAATATTCAAGGATGTTCGAATTGTAGTTTCAATATAAATACTATCACAGAGTGACATATTTGTGTATGGACCAGGTGCTCTAATGGCAAATACCGCACCAGTGCCAGCTATAGGAACAAGACGAGGAAAATGTTGGGTTAGTGTTAGTGAGCATATCAACAATAATATGAGATATTATTTACTCCTCTCCATAAAACAATGTTCAACTTTAGCTCCTAGGAACTAAATATGTTGCCTAGCAACATACTTATTTTTGTGTCAGTAATAGAAACGTCAATTTAAGAGCTGATTTTGATATCAAAATGGACGACTTTTGTGTCGGTTGCAGAAAAAAGTATATGTTCATAGAAAGTTTTTTTATTATTTCAACCAGTACTATACGCTGTTAAATTTTCCGTATTAAAAAACGGACCACCCTGTATATAACGGATTGTATGGATAAAATTCAAGTTATCCAGTACTTTACGAGAGCATTGAATTCAGCAGGCGCACTGTTTATATTTATCAGCTCTCCATGCCCCAGGGCCCCCTCAAAGGAACAGGCCCCCCGCAACCGCGGGGTTTCGCGGTATAGTAGTTACGCCACTGTCCGCAATGGATATAGTTTGGCAAAAACTGAATATATTCAGTACTCCACCACTGATGTACTATATTCGATTTATTTTATTTGAGTTTGAACAACCTGTACATTACAGCGAAGCTCTCTAACCCCTCCTAACATTGTTTTTCCTATTTACCTTCGGGAGAGGAGACAAGAGCCGGTGCGTTGCTAGGAAAAATCTTGGAAGGGTTCAATAGGGCCTTGCTACTTTTGTGCTAATTTTATACGAACTCGCATCGCGTAACCCGATATCGCGAATTGTTTCAGGGAGTTTTTTGTTGCCCGGGTTCGGCCAGAGAGGGAGGAAGGAGAAAATAGGGGAAAAGAGCTTCAAATATTGAATTATACTGTACGCAGCGTTGGGGATGCTATTACAATCGTACTGAATCTATTACTATTACACCTTTAGTCCAGTATAGGTAGTATGCGTCAAATCCGGTAGTAGTGATTCTTCGCAGACTAGTTGATGTTGGCCTAATGAATGATCCAAGTTTGTGACCTCGAGCACCGAACGCAACTTTGTCAAAAATCATAAAACTGCGAAAAAATCGTAATTTTTTCAAATTTTGGCGATTATAACCCTGAAGGACTAGTTTCTGAAAAAAAATCTCTCAGAGAGTTTTTAAAGCAGATCAAAGGACCCCGCACGAAAACACGGTAAATTGGCTCTCGGTCGAATTGGCTGAAATTTTACTATGTTATTGTGGGATGGCTCTTTAGAAAAAAATGTGAGTTTGAAAAGTTTTGTATGTTTAGTTTCCGAGATATAAGCCTACAAAGTTCGTAAAAAACGTCGTATCGGCGTAGGATTGACGAAGAAAAAAACTGTTTTTTTAGTATAAATAAGACAAAATAAGCTAGAAAATGTATTGATCGGAACTCAAATACATGTCTAGTTATGATCACATAATTTATAGTAAATCAGGGTGTATACGAGGCACGGTCAAAGAATTCATTTTTCGGAAAAAAAATTCCAGCACTATTCCAGAACCAACAAGTAATATTTCGGTGGGATATAATAGTTTCAGTCTATTGTAGGCTTCGAAAACGTATTTTGATTCTTGATACCTATCTCTGTTCGAAATATGAATTTTTAGAATTATGTGTTACACCCCTTTTTGAAAACAATTGACAGCTTGTTTTTGATCACGAAGAAAGCAATTGATTGATACTGTTGATTGAAGGAAAGCTGAGGAAACTTACTAGCGAATTCAGTTGTTCAATATTGCCTTTCATTTAGATACAGGGTGTGCTAGATTTTGTTGAAGATTATTTAACATGTTTCAATTCAATATCTCGAAAACAGTTCCGTTGATTTGGATCTCATTTCCCACACACTGTTTTGAATATGTTGACTATCATATCCAAAATGTTTTTCAATTTTTTATGTTTCGTTTCTGAGATATGCACTTTTGAGTTTACAGTATTACAAGTATTATAGGGTTATTACCTCGGATATTACTAAAAATAAATTGATATCTCAGAAACGAAACATAAAAAATTGAAAAACTTTTCGCATATGATAGTCAACATATTCAAAATAGTGTGTGTAAGAATGAGATCCAAATTAACGGAACTGTTTTCCAGATATTGAATTGAAACATGTTAAATAATCTTCAACAAAATCTAACACACCCTGTATCTAAATGGAAGGCAATATTGAACAACTGAATTCGCTAGTGAGTTTTCTCAGCTTTTATTCAATCAACAGTATCAATCAATCTCTTTCTTTGTGATCAAAAACAAGTTTTCAATTGTTTTCAAAAGGGGTATAACACAAAATTCAAAGAATTCATATTTCGAACAGAGATAGTTATCAAGAATCAAAATACGTTTCCGAAGCCTACAATAGACTTAAACTATAATGTCTCACCAAAATATAACTTGTTGGTTTTGGAATAGTGCTCGAATTTTTTTTCCGAAAAATGAATTTTTTGACCGTGCCTCGTATACACCCTGATTTACTATAAATTATGTGATCATAACTAGACATGTATTCGAGTTCCGATCAATACATTTTTTAGCTTTTTTTTTTGTTTCATTTATACTAAAAAAACAGTTATTTTTCTTTGTCAATCCTACCCGATACGACGTTTTTCCGAACTTTGTCGCCATATATCTCAGAAACTAAACATACAAAACTTTTCAAACTCACATATATTTCTAATGACCCATCCCACAACAACATAGTCAAATTTCAGCCAATTCGACCGAGAGCCAATTTACCGTGTTTTCGTGCGGGGTCCTTTGCTACAATATGATATAAAAACTGTCTCTGTAGACCCAATAGTTCTCGAGATTACGCCTTTCAAAGTTCATTATTTTTTTCAAACTTCGCAAATTTTTGCAATGTTTCAGGCGTCACTCGAATATACTCTAGCGGGATGAAGTTTCAATTATCTCCGACGGAGTGTGCTAGTCATGGATGGTGCTAGTACTGTTCGTGTGAAGTCACGAATGCGACCCGTACCTGTAGCGTAGCACGTTTTCAAACTTTTTAGGCAATCTGAACCACGGGACTTTTTAGCTGGCAAGATGGCGCCTGGTTGTAGGGCCATCACATATAATAAGTATTTGTTTTCTCTCAGGTACCTGTTACACATCCTTTGGTTTCTCATGATTGATTCTGTTGTTAGATCCTTTCTCTTGATGGTTGCTATATATCCACATTTCTCTTCTTATTCTTGATAGATCTTTTATCTGTGGATAATGCACAGTTTTTCACAAAATCACAGTAGGAATGTGAAAAAACTAAGCGAATTTTCCCGATCTGCACGGCTTCCACTATCCACCACAATAAACGTTACCCGCATTTTTCCTTTGAAATCATATTGATCCAGATCCAGACGAACCTCAACCGGGACCTTCCAAGAGGGCTAAATTAATCCAATCTTTAATATCACTCTATTTCCTAACAAATAAACTCATTAACTTTTGTTGTACTTATCATTTGTATTTCATTATTCCTTGCTCAGCTTGAACATCCTCGTACACACTCCTCATTTTCTTTCTTATCATCTCATCATGAAAGTACAGGGCTTCGATTGTATAATCAGGGCCAAAATTCAATCAGAACGACAGGATTGCAAAAAATTGCAAAGTTCGAAAAAAATTATAAACTTTGAAAGGCTCAATCTCGGAAACTAATGAGTCTACAGAGACAGTTTTTATATCATATTGTAGCAAATTCAGTCTACTTTAGAAACGCTTTCAAAAACTAGTCCTTTAGGGTTATAATCGCCAAAAACTGAAAAAAAAACGATTTTTTCGCAGTTTTTTCGATTTTTGACAAAGTTGCGTTCGGCGCTCAAGGTCACAAACTTGGATTATTCATTAGGTCAATATCATGAACAAGTCTGCAAAAAATCAGAACTACCGGATTTGACGCATACCGTGATGTATAAAGTTACTGGATTACTTGCTTAGTACGCAAATACGACAACAGATAAAACCTCTATAATCTAGTACGTTCTTCCATTTCATCCATAATAATTTAATTTATAATGATGATGTCATCAAGAATAGACCAACGAATTCGCATCTGAAAAATACAATTGAAGTGTCTCAGCTTTTTTTTCACAATTAACATATCAAACGCCTGATGGATATGGTCCAACCTTAACGTTCTCACTGCATATAAGAATTCTTTTGTTTTATTTCACATTTTCATTATTGACCGAGTTATTCATTTCGTTCCATTTTTCGTTATAGTAGTTATTAAGTGTTGATATAGTTTCGAAACTACCCAAATAAAAAATCATTTTCAATATTCCAATATTTTTTCATCACATGTCGTATCTAGTACGATCTATTACATTAGCGTACTAGACTCTAGTACGAACAATCGCTACTAAAAGCCAACGCAGACTGTACGTACCTTTAATACAATCATGGGGTGCGGTGGATATCAGAAATTCTGTTCTCCTGTATTATGAATGGACCAGGGAAGCCTGGCGTCACAAACGTCATTCTCGTCGGATATGTTCAAAACAATCCCCTCGATTTTTCATTTCATTAAAAGCCAGGCATATAATGGAACTTATTCTTTCCCTGTATATTGTCAAGCTTATAGTTGTGTACATTTGTGTGCATGAACGACAAGTCTTACAAGGTTTTTTTTTTAGTTTAGTTTAGTTTATTTATTGTTCCAGATTTTCTTGTGATTTTCTCTCCTCGCCTCTATGAAATAAAAATATGAATACTATTTCAATATACGTGTAGTTAGGTCAAATCAGATGATTTGCCCCAAAATGTCACTATATTTATAGTAATTTCCCTAACAAGTGCGGAAAGTGATTCTTTCCCGCACGTGACTGCCGTTGACACGAACGACGCGAAGCGGAGTTAGGAACAATATTTTTTCTACATGCGTAGGAGATTGATTGATTTGTTCAATTAATTATTCATTCATAAAGGAACAACTAACAAGAGAAATATATTCTCTATCTACTGATTATTAGTAATAGCCATTGTGAACTTACAGTTTGACGCATTATGTATAGGTTCATTGCGGAAGCCAGCAGGCCCATAAGGTGTTTGGTCTCTAGGTTTCAGACACTTCTAGGAAATGAGCCAAAAATACTTCTTCTTTATTCGGTATTTTCATTTCTTTATTGTTGCACCTTTCGAATAAATGCGTGTACCTATATAGCTTCTCATACCTTCGTTAGCAATAACGCATTTGTATCGCATCCCTATAGCTGGAAGTTTCTGATCACATTGTAACAATTCCACTGAATCGAAAATGACAGTAACGCTGTGTCTGTCACTTCGACAATTACAAACTCTTTTGAGGTTTGATTGGCATGACAACAATAATCGTTTTCCATCAGATTAATCCAAATCTATAGGGGGATTTTTATAATAATCAATTTTCATTTTTCAATATTTCTCAATTTTCATAATAAATAGTGCAATTTGATGGATGATTCTGAACATTCATACTTAATACTGCAACAAACAAACTCAAACTCTCATATTCCATCACCTACCACTTATATTTTGCCATATTATCATACCTTTGTTTTTCCCGCAATGTTGCGAAAAAATGCCCAAACTAAATTGCGTGCGTGTATAGGGTGAATCACGCACGCTTTTAGAAAAAAGAATGTTCCTATTAGAGAGCCTAGAAGAAAGAATTATTAACTTGTCAGTGACAATTTGTATGGAAAAAGGTTTGGAGAAGAGAAATTAAGGTATATAGAAAAAATATCAAGTTTTTTTTTTTATCTTTGGACAAATGTAAAAACTTCAACGATAAGGAAAAAAAAATCTTTGGACCTTTCGGGAACGAATCTGCTCCCGTTTTCAACATAAAAAATTGATTTTTTGTATGGCAAATTCGTATTTGTCCTGATATTTTTCAGTTCTCAGTGACAATTGGTGACGATGGCAATCAAATGAATTCGCTTTCCGGTCGTGGGTTCAATTCCCCGCGACTGCAGAAATTTTTCTGATGGCCCAAGAAAGTGTTTGGGGTCACACGTTAAAAGATAAGACCCCCGTCATTCCTTGCTCGCAAAAGACATAGAGACGAAGAGAGAAAATCCCAAAAAAATCTGGAATAATGAATGTACAACCTCCTCGATTAACCTACAGACAGTAGTTTAGTTTAATTTAGTTCATGTACCCATAATTATGAAATTCACAACAATAATCAACAATTGAATACAAAAATTCTAGACTACTAAAAAACATTACAATAAACAGGATACAAGATATGATCATGAATATTTAATGTACAACAAAAGAGTTAGAAGATGGGAAATAATTGACAGAAAGAGGAAAGAAAATTATTGAGAGTTGATCTTGATGAAGAATTTATTTAATCTTTGTCTTGAACATGTTGTGGAAAACTGACTTTATTTCTTTTTTCAAATTATTCCAAAGTCGGGCAGAAACACAAATAAAGGAATTATGATATATCGCTGTATGGGGAACTACTAATCTGAAATGATTGGTTTGTATGGTATAAACTTGACTATGATCCAGATTTCATCAAAAAGTAGTACACGTAGACATTACTACGCGTTACTGACAAACATAGTTTATTTTGACACTACTTGTCATTGTCGATATTATAAGAAGATTAATCAAGATTGACAAGCCTGACTCACAATAGCCAATAACTGCTGTAAGACTTGTGGAAAAAGAGTCAAATTATAAAATTGTATCCTTCTCCAGCATGAAATATAATAGGTTTTTACCTACACACTACAAAACTTATTGATATCTCAGATCAACAAAGGTTTGTATCTCTTGGAGTGCACGAAAGAAAATGCCTATTATGTCCGAGGAACATCGTGCGTAGGCACCTAGGGAGGATAGGGAGAGGAGTTAGGTGACCAATGGATTTTTTTGAACTTTTGGAGATAATGATGAGGTCATGGGAATACTCCCTTTGATAAAAAATTCCAAAGCTTCGTTCTCCTATAGACAAACGAGTTTTGGTACAGAGTTCTAATGATGGAATGAAAGCCGAGATTACATGAATTTACTTGGAAGTATCTATAGAAAATTGACTTTTCAACGGTGTTCCAAAGATGTCAAGAAATCAGTAAGTTTGCCATTACCCACCAAATGGATGGCTCATCTCTGGATAGAATCTAGGCTGATGAACCTCATATGTGGGAACTGTATTCGCATACCCACTCGCACTATGCGCAGTTTAAAATAGTGTCTTATAGGTTATTTAAGTAATTTTCTTTTTCCATACCAATAATGGTAGGTATATTCAGACTATTCAACAATACTCAACAACTAACATAAGCGTTGTTTTCTCCTTACAGATGTTCATCTTTTTATAAATTTGCTGATGATGAAGGATTAATCCTTCGGAACATGTCTTTTTGTCCATGACCATTTGTCATTATTAAATTGTTCATGTGGTGCAGTTACGATTGAAAGTTCTTTCACTCCTCCTGATAAATTATATTAGTGTGTACGTTCTAAATAATATTCATGTTGAAATCTTAGCCAATTCCATCATTTTCAATTATACGTTCTTTCTATAAAAAATTTTTCCCAGCTTCCTTCCTTCAAGGCTACCTTGTCAAAGTGAATGAAACATATTAAAACTTATTAATAAAGCTGTCTAAACAACCCTTGTGGAAGTCGGGAGAGTTAGAAAATATGATAATTATTTTTCGTGAATGCGAAACGTGAAATAAGGAACGTGCCTTGACCGGTCTTCAAAACATTTTTTCTCGATATTAAATTTCATGTAGAATTTATAAAAAATATTTCTCCGTCGCGCTTGTTTTAAGAAATCAAAGCGAAATTGATAATTAACATCCTGCTCGCCCTGAAAAACATTTAGGATTTTCTTTAAGAAATTTCTACTAATTAAAAATGTTTTAATTTAATATTGAGAGTCGGCAAACAAAATTGAGAGAAAAGCTCCCTTAGTCAAACGAATTGAATTATTGATGAGTTGATTTCACGATATTTCTAAATGGAGGTCTCCAAGAATATATACGGCACAAGTTCAACATTTGGAAGGTAATAATTAATGAGATGCGACGTGAGTTGCGGCTGTTGTTTTGGTAATATTGATCGTGAAAAGTTTTAAGTCTCAGTTGGATTGTCCCCAGCTCCAATTCTTTATGTTCAATGGAGAATAAGGTAGGTACATTCACTATTTTATCCATAATCACACAATATAGGGTGGCTCAGATACGTGAAAATATTCCATGGGGATCTCAGTTATTATAAGAGATACGAGGTCGTTTGAAAAAATTCGATGTGTCATTATGTTTTTGAATTATTTGAAGAAAACGACAATTGTAATTTTTGTTTTTATTTTTTCAAGCGAAAACCAAAAGACCTAGACGTTTCTTACTAGAACTTTCTTTAGGCTCTTTTTCTTAAGGAATGTCATTGTATTTTCTATGACGATTGATTTTGATCAACAGGAAAGATTCGATCATATCGTGTGGAACACCATTGTAATAAAAAAAAGACATTTCAAGAATGCAAAAATCCAATATGGCACCCATAAGAAAAAACAAAGTTGTGTGTTGTAACTTTGGCATCAAGAACGTCATGGAAAATACAATGACAGATTCAGATTTCTTGTAAAAACGTGCCTCAAAAATGTCCCAGTCAGAAACGTCTAGGTCTTTTGGTTTCCGCTGTGAAAAATAAAAACGAAAATTATGAATTGTCGTTTTCTTCCACTAATTCAAAAACTAAAAATGACAACTTTGCTCTAATTCAACCGACCTCGTATCTCTTATAATAACTGAGATCCCCATGGTGGAGCTCGAAAAACGGACACCCTGTATACAGGGTGTCCCAGAATAACGTTCACATACTCCGGGAGGTCGATCTACAGATGGAAATTGGAAGAAAAAATCCATCAACATGTAACCAAAAATTTCAGGCCTGCAAGTTATATTTTTATATCATAATACATCATATTATTCTATTCGATTTGAGAGATGATGTTGATTCTCAATTTCAGAGGATTTTGATCTTTCTTGCTCTCTTTCTGGATATTCAACAGATATAATTCAATGTTCGACGTGGCAAATAGCCAGGAAAGTAGTTGTTTTATTATTCAGAATATTCAGAATATAGAATATTCAGAATTAAATTATGTGCATATCTTTCTTTATATTATGAAGGAGAATGCAAATTCTCTACTACAGAAGATTTTGTTTTCAAATTCTCATCGTGTGTGTTCAATAGATGTAATTCAATATTCTTCGTGGCATATAGCCAGGAAAGTACCTAGTTGTTTTCTGTTGAATAAACCGTCAAAGAATTGATATTTTCATCACATTGAGAATGCGAATTCCCAATGTATTTCTTTATATATATATCCATTTTTTTGTGTTCATAAATATATCTGAGAATGTTCATTTCCAATAAATAAAGTAGTTGTTTTCTGTTGAATAAACCGAAAAAGAATTGATATTTTCATCACAGAGAATGCGAATTCTCAATGTATTTCTTTATATTATATATATATTCATTTCTTTATCTCCATAATTATATCAGGAAATATTCCTTTTCAATTTTTGATATCTCTAGAAACGAAAAAGTGGTGCTATTTTGAGGAACCCTTGGGTAAAATTTGTGTTGACGCCCATGTTTGTTGATGGCGCATTTTAGCAAAAGAGAAGATTCAGAATCGCGTGTCGAACTATTCAAGAGACTACTCATTAAGTCAAACAGAAGCTTAAACGTCATTTTAACGTGTTTCGTATTCAGTCATAATCGCTGCTATTAGCTTCTCTAACTGTCTGTTAAAATGACTCCGCCTGATGCAATATGGAAATTGATTTATCGGAATCGTATACGAAAGCCACTTTTATGTATTTTTATTCAGACTTTTAGGTTGAAAATCGTTGTGATCAGGAAGTTTCTTCTGATTCAGACTTTCTTCTTTGGACTCAGACATTTTACATCTGAACTTGAACTTTTCTCAAATTTAGACTTTTTCCATCAAATTAAACTTTTTGATTCGAATTCAGATAAATTCAGACTGTTTTCTTTGAATTCAGATTTATTTCTGTGAATTCAGAATTTTTCATTTAAATTCAGACTTTTTTCTTGCGATTTTGAACGTTTTTCTCTGAATGTTCACTTTTTTCTTTGAATGAACCTTCTCTGACTCTTCTCTTCGAATTCCTGCTTTTTTATCTGAATCGGACATTCCTCAAGTATGTGTACACAGGGCTTTTTACAGGGTTTTTCAAAAATACATGGCAGAAAATCGCGAGCGCGTTTTCCTATGAAATGTGTTTCAGGAATTGAACCTTCTCTGACTCTTCTCTTCGAATTCCTGCTTTTTCATCTGAATTCAGACTTTTTTCTATGAAATCGGACATTCCTCAGGTATGTGTATACAGGGCTTTTTACAGAGTTTTTCAAAAATACATGGCAGAAAATCACGAGCGCATGTGTTTCAGGAATTGAACCTTCTCTGACTCGTCCCTTCGAATTTCTGCTTTTTCATCTGAATTCAGAATTTTCAATATGAAATCGGACATTCCTCAGGTATGTGTATACAGGGCTTTTTACAGAGTTTTTCAAAAATACATGGCAGAAAATCACGAGCGCATGTGTTTCAGGAATTGAACCTTCTCTGACTCGTCCCTTCGAATTTCTGCTTTTTCATCTGAATTCAGAATTTTTTATATGAAATAGGACATTCCTCAGGTATTTGTATACAGGGCTTTTTACAGGGTTTTTCAAAAATACATGGCAAAAAATCACGAGCGCGTATTCCTATGAAATGTGTTTCAGGAATTGAACCTTCTCTGACTCTTCTCTTCGAATTATTGCTTTTTCATCTGAATTCAGAATTTTTTATATGAAATCGGACATTCCTCAGGTATTTGTATACAGGGCTTTTTACAGGGTTTTTCAAAAATACATGGCAAAAAATCACGAGCGCGTATTTCTATGAAATGTGTTTCAGGAATTGAACCTTCTCTGACTCTTCTCTTCGAATTCCTGCTTTTTCATCTGAATTCAGAATTTTTTATATGAAATAGGACATTCCTCAGGTATTTGTATACAGGGCTTTTTACAGGGTTTTTCAAAAATACATGGCAAAAAATCACGAGCGCGTATTTCTATGAAATGTGTTTCAGGAATTGAACCTTCTCTGACTCTTCTCTTCGAATTCCTGCTTTTTCATCTGAATTCAGAATTTTTTATATGAAATAGGACATTCCTCAGGTATTTGTATACAGGGCTTTTTACAGGGTTTTTCAAAAATACATGGCAAAAAATCACGAGCGCGTATTTCTATGAAATGTGTTTCAGGAATTGAACCTTCTCTGACTCTTCTCTTCGAATTCCTGCTTTTTCATCTGAATTCAGAATTTTTTATATGAAATCGGACATTCCTCAGGTATGT
This sequence comes from Phaedon cochleariae, assembly GCA_918026855.4. NCBI lineage: Eukaryota > Metazoa > Arthropoda > Insecta > Coleoptera > Chrysomelidae > Phaedon > Phaedon cochleariae. Next base: position 39,194,106 of record OU896714.1, on the reverse strand, counting down.
GTATACAGGGTTTTTCACAGGGTTTTTCAAAAATACATGGCAGAAATCACGAGCGCGTATTCCTATGAAATGTGTTTCAGGAATTGAACCTTCTCTGACTCTTCTCTTCGAATTCCTGCTTTTTCATCTGAATTCAGAATTTTTTATATGAAATAGGACATTCCTCAGGTATTTGTATACAGGGCTTTTTACAGGGTTTTTCAAAAATACATGGCAAAAAATCACGAGCGCGTATTTCTATGAAATGTGTTTCAGGAATTGAACCTTCTCTGACTCTTCTCTTCGAATTATTGCTTTTTCATCTGAATTCAGAATTTTTTATATGAAATCGGACATTCCTCAGGTATTTGTATACAGGGCTTTTTACAGGGTTTTTCAAAAATACATGGCAAAAAATCACGAGCGCGTATTCCTATGAAATGTGTTTCAGGAATTGAACCTTCTCTGACTCTTCTCTTCGAATTCCTGCTTTTTCATCTGAATTCAGAATTTTTTATATGAAATAGGACATTCCTCAGGTATTTGTATACAGGGCTTTTTACAGGGTTTTTCAAAAATACATGGCAAAAAATCACGAGCGCGTATTTCTATGAAATGTGTTTCAGGAATTGAACCTTCTCTGACTCTTCTCTTCGAATTCCTGCTTTTTCATCTGAATTCAGAATTTTTTATATGAAATCGGACATTCCTCAGGTATGTGTATACAGGGTTTTTCACAGGGTTTTTCAAAAATACATGGCAGAAATCACGAGCGCGTATTCCTATGAAATGTGTTTCAGGAATTGAACCTTCTCTGACTCTTCTCTTCGAATTCCTGCTTTTTCATCTGAATTCAGAATTTTTTATATGAAATAGGACATTCCTCAGGTATTTGTATACAGGGCTTTTTACAGGGTTTTTCAAAAATACATGGCAAAAAATCACGAGCGCGTATTTCTATGAAATGTGTTTCAGGAATTGAACCTTCTCTGACTCTTCTCTTCGAATTCCTGCTTTTTCATCTGAATTCAGAATTTTTTATATGAAATAGGACATTCCTCAGGTATTTGTATACAGGGCTTTTTACAGGGTTTTTCAAAAATACATGGCAAAAAATCACGAGCGCGTATTTCTATGAAATGTGTTTCAGGAATTGAACCTTCTCTGACTCTTCTCTTCGAATTATTGCTTTTTCATCTGAATTCAGAATTTTTTATATGAAATCGGACATTCCTCAGGTATTTGTATACAGGGCTTTTTACAGGGTTTTTCAAAAATACATGGCAAAAAATCACGAGCGCGTATTCCTATGAAATGTGTTTCAGGAATTGAACCTTCTCTGACTCTTCTCTTCGAATTCCTGCTTTTTCATCTGAATTCAGAATTTTTTATATGAAATAGGACATTCCTCAGGTATTTGTATACAGGGCTTTTTACAGGGTTTTTCAAAAATACATGGCAAAAAATCACGAGCGCGTATTTCTATGAAATGTGTTTCAGGAATTGAACCTTCTCTGACTCTTCTCTTCGAATTCCTGCTTTTTCATCTGAATTCAGAATTTTTTATATGAAATCGGACATTCCTCAGGTATGTGTATACAGGGTTTTTCACAGGGTTTTTCAAAAATACATGGCAGAAATCACGAGCGCGTATTCCTATGAAATGTGTTTCAGGAATTGAACCTTCTCTGACTCTTCTCTTCGAATTCCTGCTTTTTCATCTGAATTCAGAATTTTTTATATGAAATAGGACATTCCTCAGGTATTTGTATACAGGGCTTTTTACAGGGTTTTTCAAAAATACATGGCAAAAAATCACGAGCGCGTATTTCTATGAAATGTGTTTCAGGAATTGAACCTTCTCTGACTCTTCTCTTCGAATTCCTGCTTTTTCATCTGAATTCAGAATTTTTTATATGAAATAGGACATTCCTCAGGTATTTGTATACAGGGCTTTTTACAGGGTTTTTCAAAAATACATGGCAAAAAATCACGAGCGCGTATTTCTATGAAATGTGTTTCAGGAATTGAACCTTCTCTGACTCTTCTCTTCGAATTCCTGCTTTTTCATCTGAATTCAGAATTTTTTATATGAAATCGGACATTCCTCAGGTATGTGTATACAGGGTTTTTCACAGGGTTTTTCAAAAATACATGGCAGAAATCACGAGCGCGTATTCCTATGAAATGTGTTTCAGGAATTGAACCTTCTCTGACTCTTCTCTTCGAATTCCTGCTTTTTCATCTGAATTCAGAATTTTTTATATGAAATAGGACATTCCTCAGGTATTTGTATACAGGGCTTTTTACAGGGTTTTTCAAAAATACATGGCAAAAAATCACGAGCGCGTATTTCTATGAAATGTGTTTCAGGAATTGAACCTTCTCTGACTCTTCTCTTCGAATTCCTGCTTTTTCATCTGAATTCAGAATTTTTTATATGAAATCGGACATTCCTCAGGTATGTGTATACAGGGTTTTTCACAGGGTTTTTCAAAAATACATGGCAGAAATCACGAGCGCGTATTCCTATGAAATGTGTTTCAGGAATTGAACCTTCTCTGACTCTTCTCTTCGAATTCCTGCTTTTTCATCTGAATTCAGAATTTTTTATATGAAATCGGACATTCCTCAGGTATGTGTATACAGGGTTTTTCACAGGGTTTTTCAAAAATACATGGCAGAAATCACGAGCGCGTATTCCTATGAAATGTGTTTCAGGAATTGAACCTTCTCTGACTCTTCTCTTCGAATTCCTGCTTTTTCATCTGAATTCAGAATTTTTTATATGAAATAGGACATTCCTCAGGTATTTGTATACAGGGCTTTTTACAGGGTTTTTCAAAAATACATGGCAAAAAATCACGAGCGCGTATTTCTATGAAATGTGTTTCAGGAATTGAACCTTCTCTGACTCTTCTCTTCGAATTCCTGCTTTTTCATCTGAATTCAGAATTTTTTATATGAAATAGGACATTCCTCAGGTATTTGTATACAGGGCTTTTTACAGGGTTTTTCAAAAATACATGGCAAAAAATCACGAGCGCGTATTCCTATGAAATGTGTTTCAGGAATTGAACCTCCTCTGACTCTTCTCTTCGAATTCCTGCTTTTTTATCTGAATTCAGAATTTTTTACATGAAATCGGACATTCCTCAGGTATGTGTATACAGGGCGTTTTACAGGGTTTTTCAACAATACATGTCAGAAAATCACGAGCGCGTATTCCTATGGAATGTGTTTCAGGAATTGAACCTTCTCTGACTCTTCTCTTCGAATTCCTGCTTTTTCATCTGAATTCAGAATTATTTATATGATATCGGACATTCCTCAGGTATGTGTATACAGGGCTTTTTACAGGGTTTCACAAAAATACATGGCAGAAAATCACGAGCGCGTATTCCTATGAAATGTGTTTCAGGAATTGAACCTCCTCTGACTCTTCTCTTCGAATTCCTGCTTTTTCATCTGAATTCAGAATTATTTATATGACATCGGACATTTCTCAGGTATGTGTATACAAGGCTTTTTACAGGGTTTTTCAAAAATACATGGCAGAAAATCACGAGCGCGTATTCCTATGAAATGTGTTTCAGGAATTGAACCTTCTCTGACTCTTCTCTTCGAATTCCTGCTTTTTCATCTGAATTCAGAATTTTTTATATGAAATCGGACATTCCTCAGGTATGTGTATACAGGGTTTTTCACAGGGTTTTTCAAAAATACATGGCAGAAATCACGAGCGCGTATTCCTATGAAATGTGTTTCAGGAATTGAACCTTCTCTGACTCTTCTCTTCGAATTCCTGCTTTTTCATCTGAATTCAGAATTTTTTATATGAAATAGGACATTCCTCAGGTATTTGTATACAGGGCTTTTTACAGGGTTTTTCAAAAATACATGGCAAAAAATCACGAGCGCGTATTTCTATGAAATGTGTTTCAGGAATTGAACCTTCTCTGACTCTTCTCTTCGAATTCCTGCTTTTTCATCTGAATTCAGAATTTTTTATATGAAATAGGACATTCCTCAGGTATTTGTATACAGGGCTTTTTACAGGGTTTTTCAAAAATACATGGCAAAAAATCACGAGCGCGTATTCCTATGAAATGTGTTTCAGGAATTGAACCTCCTCTGACTCTTCTCTTCGAATTCCTGCTTTTTTATCTGAATTCAGAATTTTTTACATGAAATCGGACATTCCTCAGGTATGTGTATACAGGGCGTTTTACAGGGTTTTTCAACAATACATGTCAGAAAATCACGAGCGCGTATTCCTATGGAATGTGTTTCAGGAATTGAACCTTCTCTGACTCTTCTCTTCGAATTCCTGCTTTTTCATCTGAATTCAGAATTATTTATATGATATCGGACATTCCTCAGGTATGTGTATACAGGGCTTTTTAAAGGGTTTCACAAAAATACATGGCAGAAAATCACGAGCGCGTATTTCTATGAAATGTGTTTCAGGAATTGAACCTTCTCTGACTCTTCTCTTCGAATTCCTGCTTTTTCATATGAATTCAGAATTTTTTATATGAAATCGGACATTCCTCAGGTATGTGTATACAGCGCTTTTTACAGGGTTTTTCAACAATACATGTCAGAAAATCACGAGTGCGTATTCCTATGGAATGTGTTTCAGGAATTGAACCTTCTCTGACTCTTCTCTTCGAATTCCTGCTTTTTCATCTGAATGCAGAATTTTTTATATGAAATCGGACATTCCTCAGGTATGTGTATACAGGGCTTTTCACAGGGTTTTTCAAAAATACATGGCAGAAAATCACGAGCGCGTATTCCTATGAAATGTGTTTCAGGAATTGAACCTCCTCTGACTCTTCTCTTCGAATTCCTGCTTTTTCATCTGAATTCAGAATTTTTTATATGAAATCGGACATTCCTCAGGTATGTGTATACAGGGCTTTTTACAGGGTTTTTCAACAATACATGTCAGAAAATCACGAGCGCGTATTCCTATGGAATGTGTTTCAGGAATTGAACCTTCTCTGACTCTTCTCTTCGAATTCCTGCTTTTTCATCTGAATTCAGAATTATTTATATGATATCGGACATTCCTCAGGTATGTGTATACAGGGCTTTTTAAAGGGTTTCACAAAAATACATGGCAGAAAATCACGAGCGCGTATTTCTATGAAATGTGTTTCAGGAATTGAACCTTCTCTGACTCTTCTCTTCGAATTCCTGCTTTTTCATATGAATTCAGAATTTTTTATATGAAATCGGACATTCCTCAGGTATGTGTATACAGCGCTTTTTACAGGGTTTTTCAACAATACATGTCAGAAAATCACGAGTGCGTATTCCTATGGAATGTGTTTCAGGAATTGAACCTTCTCTGACTCTTCTCTTCGAATTCCTGCTTTTTCATCTGAATGCAGAATTTTTTATATGAAATAGGACATTCCTCAGGTATTTGTATACAGGGCTTTTTACAGGGTTTTTCAACAATACATGTCAGAAAATCACGAGCGCGTATTCCTATGAAATGTGTTTCAGGAATTGAACCTTCTCTGACTCTTCTCTTCGAATTCCTGCTTTTTCATCTGAATTCAGAATTTTTTATATGAAATAGGACATTCCTCAGGTATTTGTATACAGGGCTTTTTACAGGGTTTTTCAAAAATACATGGCAAAAAATCACGAGCGCGTATTTCTATGAAATGTGTTTCAGGAATTGAACCTTCTCTGACTCTTCTCTTCGAATTCCTGCTTTTTCATCTGAATTCAGAATTATTTATATGATATCGGACATTCCTCAGGTATGTGTATACAGGGCTTTTTAAAGGGTTTCACAAAAATACATGGCAGAAAATCACGAGCGCGTATTTCTATGAAATGTGTTTCAGGAATTGAACCTTCTCTGACTCTTCTCTTCGAATTCCTGCTTTTTCATATGAATTCAGAATTTTTTATATGAAATCGGACATTCCTCAGGTATGTGTATACAGCGCTTTTTACAGGGTTTTTCAACAATACATGTCAGAAAATCACGAGTGCGTATTCCTATGGAATGTGTTTCAGGAATTGAACCTTCTCTGACTCTTCTCTTCGAATTCCTGCTTTTTCATCTGAATGCAGAATTTTTTATATGAAATCGGACATTCCTCAGGTATGTGTATACAGTGCTTTTTACAGGGTTTTACAAAAATACATGGCAGAAAATCACGAGCGCGTATTCCTATGAAATGTGTTTCTGGAATTGAACCTCCTCTGACTCTTCTATTCTTATTCCTGCTTTTTTATCTCAATTCAGACTTTTTTATATGAAATCGGACATTCCTCAGGTATGTGTATACAGCGCTTTTTACAGGGTTTTTCAACAATACATGTCAGAAAATCACGAGTGCGTATTCCTATGGAATGTGTTTCAGGAATTGAACCTTCTCTGACTCTTCTCTTCGAATTCCTGCTTTTTCATCTGAATGCAGAATTTTTTATATGAAATCGGACATTCCTCAGGTATGTGTATACAGTGCTTTTTACAGGGTTTTACAAAAATACATGGCAGAAAATCACGAGCGCGTATTCCTATGAAATGTGTTTCTGGAATTGAACCTCCTCTGACTCTTCTATTCTTATTCCTGCTTTTTTATCTCAATTCAGACTTTTTTATATGAAATCGGACATTCCTCAGGTATGTGTATACAGCGCTTTTTACAGGGTTTTTCAACAATACATGTCAGAAAATCACGAGTGCGTATTCCTATGGAATGTGTTTCAGGAATTGAACCTTCTCTGACTCTTCTCTTCGAATTCCTGCTTTTTCATCTGAATGCAGAATTTTTTATATGAAATCGGACATTCCTCAGGTATGTGTATACAGTGCTTTTTACAGGGTTTTACAAAAATACATGGCAGAAAATCACGAGCGCGTATTCCTATGAAATGTGTTTCTGGAATTGAACCTCCTCTGACTCTTCTATTCGAATTCCTGCTTTTTTATCTCAATTCAGACTTTTTTATATGAAATCGGACATTCCTCTGGTATGTGTACAGGGTGTAATAATATCACAAATATTATTAAATGATCATGATTTCAAGAACAGTTCAAAAACAATTTATTTATATAACAATCTCCTGTTACAATAGCAACCCATATTCATAATATGCCAACTATACATAGTGTACAATAATTTATAAATGCTCATAATAAAATATCATATTATAACATCTTCCCCTTTTGAAATATCATATTTGAGAATAAAAACAATCATGTTCATCAAAAAATGTCTTTACTGTTTTCTCAATAGGTACTTATTTTCTAAATTCATATGAGATGATGATAGTTTCAGATCATAACTATTCCTCCGCAATATAGTTCCATTTTTAGTTTTGATGAAATAAGAACGAGGTGGAAAATCTAGTTTAGATACTATTATTGCGGGCTCCCACAGATGATCTCTGTTTCTAAACACAATTTTCTGACCCTCAACAAAATCCGGTCTTACTTTAGCATGCATGTCATAATATTGTTTGCCTTTCTCTCGTTTACTCTCTAAATTTACATTGAAATCATTCAATTCACTCTTAACTTTATCAAATATTGCTGGTAGTTTAGTTTTCAAATTTCTGGAGAATAATAATTCAGCAGGTGATTTTCCCAGTCCTGTTATAGGAGTATTTCTATATTCCATCAATGCAGTTCTTAAATCATCATTTTTTCTGAGCATGCTTTTTGCAGTTTGAACAGCTCTTTCAGCTAATCCATTTGATTTGGGATATTTGGGACTACTAGTTTTAAATTGGAATCCCCATTCCCTAGTAAACTTTGAACATTCCCAAGAAGAATAAGGCATATTGTCAGAAATTACCACATCAGGAACACCGTGTGTTACAAAAACATTTTTGAATACATCAATTATTGCTGAACTCGTTTTACTTCTCAATGGAACAATCTCTAACCATTTTGAATAATAATCAACTATGATCAAATAAGTTCTATTTCCAAACTGAAAAATATCAGAAGCGATTTTTTGAAACGGTAGTTTAGGTATATCATGTAATATCAATGGTTCTTTAACATTTGCACTCCTATGACGCTCACAAACCTCACAGTTTTTAATCATTTTTTCTATGTCACATGACATACCAGGCCAGAAAAAAATTTCTCGTGCCCTATCCCTAGTTCTATTAACTCCAAAATGACCTTCATGCAGTAACGTCAGCATTGAATTCCTCAGTTTATTCGGTACAATAATTCTATCTTGATAAAATATCAAATCATCAACAACATGTATATCATTCTTAAGTTGAAAATATATTTTTAGTTCACCTGTATAGCGTTTATTGGTATTCCACCCATCTTTGCAAAATTTTAATACTTGCCCCAAATCAGAGTCTTCATATATTTTCCTCTTAAATTCAGTTTTTCTATCATCACTCATTCTGAGATACTTTTCTACACTGTGGACTACTTCATTCATTTCTGAATCCTCATTTACAATTTCATCAGAACAGTTTCTTGATAAATAATCAGCGATGAATAAATACTTACCTGGCAAATACGTAACTTCTAAATCATATTTCAACAGTTTTAATCGTAATCTCTGAAGTCTAGCAGAATGGATCTGTCCAATAGGTTTTCTCATGACACTAACATTCGGTTTATGATCCGTTATTATTTTGATATGCTTACCATATACATAATTGTGGAATTTTTGAACAGCATAAACAATACATAGCAATTCTTTTTCTATAATAGCATACCTTTTTTCAGTATCTGTAAGACTCCTTGATGCAAAAGCCACAGGTTTGCCTTTTTGCATCAAACAGCATCCTAAGCCATCCATGCAAGCATCCACTTGAATAACAATTTCTTCAGAAGAATCAAAATTCATGAGAGAACCTGCATTCACAATAGCTTTTTTAATATTTTCAAGGCACATATTGTGAACATCAAGCCACTCAAAAATTATATTCTTCCGCAGAAGTTCACGCAATGGACTTGAAAGTTGAGCTAAATTAGGAACATAACTTCTCAAGTAATTCACAAATCCTAATAACCTCTGTAATTCTTTTTTCGATTTAGGTGCCTTCAAGTCCTTGATAGCATTCATTTTTTTCTCATCAATTTTCATTCCTTCAGTGCAAAAAATATTCCCTAAATATCTTACTTCCTTCTGTCTGAATTGTATCTTATTCTTATTGAATTTAACATTCAGCGTTCTAGCCCTATCAATAACCTTTTGCAGTATCTCATCATGTTCTTCAATAGTTTTTGCGGATATCAATAAGTCATCAAAGTAAATTGTGACGTTAGGAATATCTCCAAAATTCTGAACATTAATTTTTTGAAACAATTCTGGAGCTAAATTGAGCCCAAAAGGTAAACGCAGAAAGCGATAACAACCAAAAGGTGTTGAGAATGTACACAATTTGCTAGAATATTCATCCAATTTCAATTGATAGAAACCATCTTTGAAATCCAGAACAGTGAAATATTTTTTATTTGACAACTCACTTCTTATTTCATCAAGGCAGGGAATTTCACAAAATTCTCTCTCAATACACTTATTCAGTTCTTGTGGATCAATGCACAAACGCAATGACCCATCTGGCTTTTCCAATATTACTAAATTATTTACCCAATGTGTAGCTTCATTTACTTTCACAATTATTTTTTGACTCACTAATTCATTCAATTTCTTTAATAATCTTTCTTTAATCACAATCGGAATACGCCTAGCTGGCTTAGCAACTGGAATACTATTTGGTTTTAATTTAATACGGCATTGATCTTTGAAATTACCAAGACCATTAAACAAATCTTCATTCTGAAGTTTGAAACTATCTTCATCTTTATAGATTAGGTTGTCAATTCGTTTTATTAAACCCAAATTATAACATGTTGATAAGCCTAGAATTGGCTTCACGTTCAAACTGACTACTATAAAATCAATATTGAAAATATTTCCATCAAGAAAACAGTCAAGACTCACTATTCCTTCAGGTTTTATCTTTGTTCCACCATATGCCTCCAAAATAACTGGTGTTTTTCTCAACTGGCATTGCAATTCCTTTCCCCCCTTGCAAATAGCATCCAATATATTCTTGGGCAATATATTAACTTCTGATCCAGTGTCTATCTTGAAACTGACATCTTTTTCATTAATTTCCAAGATTTTGTTCCACATCATTTTTCTCTTCATCTCTCCAACTGCTACCAAACTATCAACGAATAAACACGGTTCCTGCTCCTCACATTCAGTGCTTTCTACAACTTCCTTGATGTCTTTCATTTTACAGGCTGTACTGAAATGGTTCTTTCTTTGACATTTATGGCATGTCTTTCCAAATGCTGGGCAATTTCCTCTTCGATGGTTCCAATTGCATCTGGAACACTTCATATCTCTTGAAAATCCTGCTTTATTATCATTCGCATTTCTTTTGACAAAATCAATATTCTTCTCACGGTCCTGCATTGTTTCTACTTGTTTCTTTGTAACCTCTTTCGTCCGACATGTCTCTGTAGCCTTCTCTAATGATAATTTTGGGATTTGTAATAGTTTTTCTTGTAGATCTCTGTCCCTTATTCCCAAGATAATCCTGTCTATGATTATAGACTCTTCCTGTTGTTGATATTCACAAGATTTCACCAATTTCTTCAGATCCGTGAGGAAATGGTCAAAAGGCTCACCTTCTTCTTGACAACGATTATTGAAAATAAATCGTTCGTAAGTAATGCTCTTCTTAGGACTGCAATACTTCTCGAATTCTTTGACAACCTTGTCAAATTTATTTTTGTCAGCATCTGACAATTTGAAAGTATTGAATACATCTACTCCTTCATTACCTATTAGATTCAGCAATATTGCTACTTTCACTCTATCTTCAACCTTTTCCTTTCCAGTTGCCAATAGGTATATTTGCAAATTTTGGATAAATTTCTTATAATTTTCACTGAGGTTTCCACTGAACCTCAAAGGATCTGGTAATCTGTACGTAGCTTCCATTATACGTATTTATCGATATCTCTTTAGTTCTTTCCAGACTGCGCCATGTAATAATATCACAAATATTATTAAATGATCATGATTTCAAGAACAGTTCAAAAACAATTTATTTATATAACAATCTCCTGTTACAATAGCAACCCATATTCATAATATGCCAACTATACATAGTGTACAATAATTTATAAATGCTCATAATAAAATATCATATTATAACACAGGGTGACATAGAAAAAAGTACATTGCATAGTGCCACACAATAGAGGACATTAAAATAAGGAAAAAAGTTCCTATAAACAGGCAAGGCCTTCGGTTAAAAGATACGGGGTATTGAATTTTAATGGAAAAATGTATTGAAGTACAAGGGCAACAATTTGAACATCTTCTAAAAACTTAATGTTTTGTTCTAATTAATCATATTTTTCATAATACCATCAAACTGTAATTGTTGAGGTATTTATCATTGTTTTTGCAAAAGTTACTCTGGCGCTTTTTGAATAATTCGCGTGCATTGTCGGCTTTTAGATGCATTTGTACTGAAACCATAGCTTCTAGCGACTTGGATCAGGTATACCTCTCCTAAGTATAAAAGAAGGGATAAAAATTTTTTTCCGTCGAAAATGACGTACAGTCTATAGCAGATTCAATAGGGATGGAACCCTGTATGTAGCGCCCTCTATCAGTCATCACAAAACTAAGATCATATTTGAATTTAGCATAATGAAAAACCCCTGTATACCACATTTTATCCATTTCTTGCGTCTCTGGCTGAAGATATACAAAGAAATCCCAAATAAAATGTAAATTCAACACCCCGTATCTTTTAACCGAAGGCCTTGTGGACCCATGTTCATAGGAACTTTTTTTTTATTTTAGTATCCTCTATTGTGTGGCACTATGCAATGTACTTTTTTCAATGTCACCCTGTATAAAATACATGGCAGAAAATCACGAGCGCGTATTCCTATGTAATGTCTTTCAGGAATTGAACCCTGTACCTACAACATGTCTCACTTTAACTTCCCCCCCCCCTCTCCCCCTCCCCTATATCCCAGCTATTGGTCTTGCGATTCTCACCAAATTTGGAATGGTATGAATAACTATCAATTTCATTAGTTTTTCAGAAACGAACATCATTTTGGACAGTGCCGTGCGTTGTTATTGAAATAAAAAGGGGTGGATTTTTCATGAAATCATATTAGGCTTTTTTTACAAAAACTAACCATATCATATTATTCTTCATGGTTTTTAAATCCACATAAAATAATTTTTATATAATTTCTACGAAAGGTTCCAGAACAACAGGCATATCTAAACAACATTTTTCGAACGAATAATCATTTACTCGGAAACTGAGTTCAACGCGAATAAATAGGTATATCTTCTTTCAAATCATAATGTAGCCAATCCTGTTAATTCGGAATGAAGTGATTTTTTGCAAATGGAGGTTCGGAAGCATAAGGAACAAATTGGTCGCATTGGTGATTTGGGTTGTTGATTTGTTGTTTTGTTGAGTGTTGGAAAAATGAGTAGGTTGAAGATATGGGTCTTGATGACGTATTAAATTGGTCGCATTGGTGATTTGGGTTGTTAATTTGTTGATTTGTTGAGTGTTGAAAAAATGAGTAGGTTGAAGATATGGGTCCTGATGACGTATCTAATCTAATTTTCCGCATTGGTGATTTGGGTTGTTATTTGTTGTTTCCTTGAGTGTTGGGGAAATTAATAGGTTGAAGATTTGGGTCTTGAGGAATTGGGTATGATGATGGGGCACTTAGTTGGAGTTGGGTCGTTGGTGAGTTTGGTTTTGTTTAATTGGTCTCATTGTTGATTTGGGTTGTCAATTTGTTGAATCGTTGGGAAAATGAGTTGGTTGAAGATCCGGGTCTTGGTGAATTATCTAATTGGTCGCATTGGTGATTTGGGAAATGAGAAGGTTGAAGATTTGGATTTTGATGAATTGGGTATGCTGATGATGAGATAAGTAGTTGGAGGTGGGTCGTTGGTGGGTTGAGTTGTTGAAAAGTTGGTTTATTGATGAGTGGAGTTTTTATGAAAATGAATACAATTACATGAATGAAGTTTTCAATGAGCTGGGAGTTGATGGAATGAATTTGTTAATGGGATTAGTCGATGAAGTTTTATTGTGTGTGTGTTGGGTGTTGAGAAATGGATATGTTGAGGTGCTGGGTGGCTGATGAGTAATGCTATCGATTTATTGTTGATGAAATCAATACGATGATCAGTTGAATCTGTGAAAAATTCAGTGTTGATGGAAGGGATGTTTTTATGGGAGGGTTCGTTGATCATTTGGATAATGGATGAGCTGAATCGTTGATTGAAGTTGGCATTGATGGAATGTGTATATCAAGCTGTCTTTACCATCATGATTCATACTATGAAGACATGGATTATATATTTCGTCAATCCGTCAAATATATGTGAAAAAGTTTCTCCAATGATTCTAATACCAATATTTGAACAAGCCGCATCTAGATAAAGAAATCCCAACTATATTAATAGTGTTTTGCACATTTTGAGTGGCGGCCTTGGAATACGGAGTATAGATAAAATTTGCCTAGTGATAAAAATGCACCACTCCATTCTGATATCAATAATTCTCAACTGAAAGATAATAAATAATATAATTCGTAGCCAAAGTCTAGAAAAGGTTGAAATGTTATCTAATATTGACGTTAATGTCGCAAGGCCGACAGGGACCTTACCTAACGTATATATTCGGGACTATACGAGGTCTTATCAAATCATTATCAGCATGATCCAACACAATTGATAATTTTTTTCTGTTCACTTCTTACTAAAGAGTTTGATTAGGTAATATACACGAAACTGATCGTAAATGATACCCATTACCGATCAATTTGTCTATTATCGATCGATTCTAGTATAGGCAACCAAACATACACTGTGTTTTTTCACTGTTGGCATTATAACTTAGGGAATCTGCATTTGAATAAAAAAAATATAGATACAGATTGCATTTTAATCCATGTTCTTTAACACAAACGGAATTCATTTTCCATTTTGATCATTTTGACAAATGTCAAATGTCACCAGTGTCAGTGACAAGTTGACTTTCAAGGCATTCAGATCGCTTTGCTACCACGTTAGAATATCTCTATCATCAATCGCCAACATTGAAACAGTATAGTTGATTGAATAATTATTTCCATTTCATTTCTCAAAATTGGTAGTGTCAGATTTTCCAAATGAATTTTGAAAAATCGACATTGTCAAGAATTTTATTGTTTCTAATACAGGGTGTAATTTACTTGTGGGCTGAAAATTCAGGATATGAGTTCATAAGAACATACCTATGCCCTAAGTAGGGTGTTGACATTTCATTTTCTCTTTATTATTGATTTGAATGAACTTTAACAATGTAAAAAAATCAGACGTTTATGAATAGTTGTAAAGTTGAGATCACAACGTAATCGATCAAATGCCATTATTTAAAATACAAAACAGGGCCCTTAGCCTACTAGTTCACAATAATTTCGAGAGTATGGAGGTTTAGGGCATATGTTCATATGAACTTTTTTTCTTGAAATGAGCTAAGGAACCACATCCTATATTCTCAACCATTAATTAAATTACACCCTATATGTAATCTGATCATTTGAATCAAAATAAAGTTCACTCACTAACCTTCAGTATTGAAATGTGACTTAATGTAAAACAAGAAGTGGAAATTGGAAGAAGATTTTTGCAAATTTTTTGAGTTGAACAACTCAAACTACATCTTTTTTGTCTCATTAGTTTTTTTAGTATCTAGGTGCGTTTTAGGAGTAACAAACGAACACCAAACCTATGCATGTGATTATGAACCCAATGAGAAAAAGTCAAGGAAAAAGTGTAATAATCGAAATCCAGTTGCCCGTTTACCAAATCAATTAGGGTTTCATCGAGACGAGAAATCTCGTCTCGAAGGCACTTTCTCGTCTTGTCTCGATCATCGAGACGAGAAATAAACGAACTCTCGTCTCGATGTTATTCTCGAAGACAATTTCTCGATCTCGATTCGAGACTCTCGAAATTTCGATGATTAATTGTAGTACCCTGTGTCTAGAAGCTAGTTATCAACAAGGAAATTCCATGGTTCTGATTGGTCTGTACTAATCTATTCGAATAGCCTGTAGCCATCTTTAGTGTGAGCAAATCTGCAAGTGTCAAGACGCAATTCCCATAAACAAACTACAGTAGTTTATCTATGGCAATTCCTATTTTATGGTTATGGTTACTCTTGATGATAGTCACTGCTGAGGATGGAAAACAGTGAATTCTCATTTTTCCCTGTATTTGTAGAAGTAAGGTGATTACAACTATGACAACTATGTAAGGTGAGTCTTTTGAATTTGCGAACTAGTAGAACGAATACCTACCTAGTTGAATTTGACAAGACGGGATGTCACTGATGTCAGATTATTACACCACCCTACTGTCATTATTTCTCTTATTACTCGATTCATCACAATAATGTCTATCATTAAATGTCGAAAATCGAGTAAGCAATGTATGAATGACTCCATAGTTGTAGATAAAAGGACATATTTCGAAGGAATAATCCTTCATCATCAGCTAATTCATAAAAAGAAGAAAATCTGTAAGAAGAAAACAACGCTTATGTCAGTTTTTAAGTACTGTTAAAAAGTCTACCTACCATTATTGATGGAATATAGTATATTATTGTTTAACGAGCACGTAATGATAGTGATTTCCTACGAGAATGAGCCATAGGCGAATGCTGAAATCATTCGAGCAGCATTTTCGATTTCTTCATCTGATTTCCTGTCAAGTAATGCTCATCTATTAGACAGAGCTGTCATTGCTTGAAATTTGACATTCTATTGGCGATGAATTTTTTTTAAATAACAACACAATGGAGTCATTGTGATATCACATACGGAAATTGAATTGATGACATACAAAGTACCTCATTGATGTATCGAACACAGTAAAACAAGAGCTATTTTGTGTTATAGCCGTAGAAAAAAAAACTTAGTAACACTATCTAAGAGCGCTCTATGAGAGCCAACATTTCAAAAATTGTTTGATGTTGAGAAATTATTCGAAGCAACATGTGGGTCTGAATTTGTTGAATTAGGTGAACTAATCACAAATGACAATCAACAAAATGACACTTGACAATAATGACGCTGAGAACACAACATCAGAATGACACAAGTCACGTCGAAAACCAAGGAATGATTTGATTTGAAGTGACATAGATCACAGAACACAGAAATTAATAAGGAGTTGAATGATTTGAGACTATTGAATTGAGTTTGTTCATTGAGGCAGTTGAAGTTAGAGTTTTTGACAGCTTTATTTATTCCTAAGGTTTCGAACATTGCGTTACTCCTACATTTCGATAGGCCCGTTAGCCCCACACTCCTATATTCGCACAGTCTCCGAACATACCCGCGAAGGATGCACTGTTGCCAGATGTAGGTGTAACACAATGTGCGTTAGGCTCACAATGTCTAGTACAAGCGTGTAGCTATAGCATTTTCCGCTATGGCTCCATGAATTCCGAAAACGTAATATAAGGAAGGAAAATATGCTTCCTGCATAGGAAAGGAGACTACTTTATCTGAAAATTCTAACCTAACTCGGCCTAAATGAACCTCCTTCCTAGGAAATATATTTTTCTAAAAATTACTTGAGAGAGCAAAAGCGACCCTACTTTTTCAAAATAATCTAGCCTAACTCGGCCTAAATGAGCCTTCCTAAAAATTATATTTTTCGATTAGTTATTTGAGGAAACAAGGGAGACTACTTTTTCTGAACTATCACACCTAACTCAGTCTAAATGAACCTTCTTCCTAATGAGTATATTTTTCCGGAAAATAACGCATGAAGCACAGTATATGGCAATGTCCAGTATAGACTAAACGATCTGTGTTATCGTTTGTGAATACTGGGTGTTCCTTAGGTACGCGTATAAATTAGAAGAGCACGTTGCTGATGTCAAAATGAGAAAAAAGTTCGTATAAACATATGTCCGCAAATAATTCATTTCTGAGATACAACGTGTAAGAGTATGATTCTTTTTCCTGTTTTTCGAGAGTAAATTCAGAAATGAACGTGATATTAGAGTGAAATTTGGAATCCCACCCGAATTACACGATTATTTTGGATTTCATTCACAAAAAAACCGAAATAATAATCAAAATTCGACACTTTGTACTTTTCTTCTTTCAGTAACATGCTCCTGATTTTTCTACAAGTACTTAGGAAATACCCTGTATATATGTTAAAATAGTTTAGTTGGTTTCGCAAGAAATTATTGACCGAGAAATTTGTTTATTTTATATGGAAAACAATGGGCGTGTACACCTCAGTAGAACTTTTAACTCAAACCATGTTCATAATGATCCTTCTATACATAAATAATGATTGACGACATAATTCGATCGAAAAATCAACTGGAATGTTTTATTTTGGGACATAAATAATAGTACCTTCTGAAAACGGACCCTCTTATGACGTAGAAACCTCATCTCACCATAGTAAAAAGAAAATACCAAACGCCCAACGGAGACTGAGGCAACTGATATATTAATTCTTTCAACTGTAATCTCGCGCTAATTCACTCTGTCAAAAATCTTGTTTCATTCATCTTTGTCTGGAATAGTCTTTTTTCAGTATCAGGGTTTTGACCTCACATCATCGCCTCGTTTTCAGAGGTCCGAAAAATCGGGGATTTCAATAATAATTGTTTATGAAACGTAGGGAGCTCACAGCAAGGAACGGTTTGCGGTGATGAGCTAGTTTGGGTGAGTTCTATCGAATTATGAAATACAATTTTTTTGTGATATAAGCCCATTAGGAGCCAGCAGGCCTCCACTCTTTTGTTGCCCCAGTGCCTCAAGACCTCTAAATCCGGCTCTGTCCAATATAATTACCCCCTTGTGCACGCACCTGATTCCTGTTTGCTGTCTAGGTGGAAAACTTTGGATGTACGATGCACGTGATATTAGATATTTTGAGGCACGTCGACCCCCCATTCTTTTTTTTGCGTGATTCATTTATGGTCCTAGAAGTCGTACCATTTTGTGACAAGCAGGCCTGCATGAGACAGACTCGCGAAAATAAAAAAAATGCCACCTCGTCAACAATAAACTCATAATAACATAAGTTCAAGGTAGTCTATTCAGGATAAAACGTTCAACAACAAAGGCTGAATAATCATATATTCTAGCGAAAATTTGGAAAGGTAAATATACCCACACGTTGATTTGATGACCATGATACTTCTAGGAAGGTATATATGTATGCATTCGGGTGCATTGCTCGATTTCCGTTTGAAGGACTCTGTTTCATACCACAATAAATAAGTAGGTAGATATAATGATTATTGTTAAGATGATAATGAGTTCGCACATATACAGAGTGATCCAAAATGTTCATCCGTACAGGTTAGATTGTATCCCAGCGAGCACAAACATCCCTGGGATGTTTTGGGATGTTTTGAAAATGTTGGCATGAAGATGTTATTTTGAGACGTAATATGCACTGACCAAAGAGGTCTTTGAAGGATATTGAAGTATTGTTTTTGTTCTTCTGTGGCATTTCTTTGTTTGCCTACTGAGAGGTATCCCTGGGATGTTTTGGGATGTTTTAGAAATGTAGGCATGAGGATGTTTTTTTGGGGCGTAATATGCACTTCCCAAAGAGGTCTTAGAAGGATATTGACAGTATTGTTTTTGTTCTTTTGTGCCCTTTCTTTGTTTGCCCCACCACGACGTGTCATGCTTACGTCACAATACGATGAATTCTGATTTGTTTTCGATTTTGTTCTTCTTGTTCGCAATTGGCATTCGCGTTTGCAGCGTGTCACGCTTACATCACGCTGCTAACGAACAGAAAGGAATTTGGTGAAGTTTATTGTGTTAGAAGACTTATTTAGTTTGTAGTAATGACCATCAGATGCAAGATGTGTAGTTCGGTGCCTCAGTGTAATCAATATATAAAAGTACGAATTTAGCAATACACAGCTTCTCCGAAGTTGCAAAATCATGCATTGTGGAGAACATTTCAAAAATTGGGAAACCTATTTCCAATTATATGTCTGTGTGTAGTAAGCACTACTCAGAAACCGATTAAGAAGGTAATTTCATATCAAAAAAATATTTTTATGTTCAATCTATTTTTAATGCATTTTTTCATTCAAGGGAAATGGAATCCTAATACAAAAGTTCATTTTGAAAAAAGGCTTCAGAAAAGTACCTCGGAAATGTTTTTTTACAGCGATTTAATGTGCGCAAGACGCGTTGAAAATGTTTTGTTGTGTGCATGAAAAGGCATTAATAGGGTGTTCAAAATCTAGATTTTTCAACTTTAGGATTTTTTTGTGTCGAAACCTCGGTCGAAACTATTCATTATCGGTCGAATCGGCTCACATGTCCCTATCTCAACTTCAGATTCACTATTTACTGATATTTAATCGGAACAGATACAGGGTGGTTCAAGATTTAGAATTCTGATCACCCAGCATCAGTTCCGATTAAATATCAGTAAATAGTAAATCAAAAGTTGAGATAGGGACTTGTGAGTCGTTTTGGCCGATAATGAATAGTTTGGAG
The DNA here is from genome assembly GCA_918026855.4 of Phaedon cochleariae. NCBI lineage: Eukaryota > Metazoa > Arthropoda > Insecta > Coleoptera > Chrysomelidae > Phaedon > Phaedon cochleariae. The sequence continues at coordinate 39,174,542 of OU896714.1, read as the reverse complement.
ACAAACAAATCCTATATAAAGTTGAAAAATCTCGATTTTGAACACTCTATCAATCAGCTCTTTAGGAAGAATCTAAAAATGCAATGAAATACAGGGTATTTTATTTGAAACAACAAAGTTGTTGCTACTTTTTGATAGAAGCGGCAACACTGCATTGCTGAAATTATTCTAAATGAAGAGAGCGTATTCTATTCATGCATGTTTTCATGTATTTCTCCTGACTGATTCTTGATATAGAGATAGTGTAAGCAGCTCGTCGTGACATACCCTGTATACGGTGTATAATGTGTCTTCTCTCTCTGTGACTTCTAATAGAGGCACCCCTGTATCTTACGAAATTGTTTAGTTAGGATTCTGAAATTTACAGAAGCGAGAGATATACCAAGAATACACTTTATGGCTGAGTTTAGTGGTATACACTTAGTGTTGCCATCTAGACAAGACAAGACAAGAGTTTACCTACTCTTGTCTTGTCTTGAAATTTCAAGACAAGAGTTGTATACGCGTAAGTCTTGATTGAATAAGCTAAGTGCGGTCTTGTCTAGATAACGAAAGTCTAGATTATTATTCAAGACTCTAGATAAGACGCTTAGCTTAAATTGCGTAGAAACAGTCAAGTGCATGCAAACTCCCGCTCTCTGGGAACCAATCAAAACAAATCATAGCCGCGCCAGCGAAACGAAGTATTTGTAATATAGATTTGAAAATAATCAAGAGTTTTGAATAAAAGTCTTGTATGGAAAATGAAAAGTCTTGTCTTGTCTAGATAATCTAGACAAGACATATTGATGATCTTGTCTTGATATTCTAGAAAAGACAAGACAAGAGTCTAGAATGTATAAGTCTAGACGGCAACACTATATACACTGCTTACCAACAGCCATGGAACCACACTCATATCATCAGGAAAATGATATTATATAGGAGGCAAGATAGGTTGAAAAATTACCTCAGATTAGGAATCAGGAAGTCAGATTTTCTAACTATTCATATTTTCCCTGTACAATTATCAGTTCTGAAAAATAAAATATTGACCTACTTTTCCTGGAAACACTCCCGTATCTTATACGTAATTATTGATGTGGGGTTCTGAAATTTGCAGGAGAGAGACAGTTCAAATATACAGTCAATGACCAACCTAAATTATCATCAGTGATATACACTGCTCGTCAACAGCCACATAGGTAGTTCCATTTTTGCTGGTGAGCAGTGTAGATCACTGATATTCTGAGTTGGTCGTTGACTGTATATTTGGACTCATCCTTCCCCTTGCAAATTTCAGAATCCTACCTGAATATATTCAAGTTTTCAGAACCGAAAATTTTCCAGGAAAAATAGGAATAGTTAGTGAATTGGAACCTAGCTTGCCTCCCAATATCATTTTCCGGAAATGTGGGTGGTTCCATGGCTGGGGAGCATCTCACAATGCCCACTTCCCACGATTCCCAATTCCCACGATGCCCAATTCCTACGATGCCCACCTTTATGTCGACGATTACGAAGATTGCCGAAGAGCGCAACGTTGCCAGGTCAAGAAAAAAATTCAGAAAACTCAAGATTCCCACCATGCCCAATTTTTATAGATTCCCACGATGCCCAATTCTTACGATGCCCACCTTCCTTGGATTCCCACCATGCCCACTTTTCATATATACCCGCGATGCCCAATTCCCACCATGCCCACTTTTCATACATTCCCATGATGCCCACTTCCAACGATGCCCACTTTCCACGACGCCCACTTTTCATACATTCCCACGATGCCCACTTCTCATGTATTTCAACGATGCCCAATTCCTACGATGCCCAATTCCCACCATGCCCACCTTCTTTCGATTCCCACCATGATGAAGGTGGGCATGGAGGGAATTGGGCATCGTGGGAATTGGGCATAGTGGGAATGTATGTAAAGTGGGCATGGTGGGAATCCAAGGAAGGTGGGTATGTTGGGAATTGGGCATCGTAGGAATTGGGCATCGTGAGAATCTATGAAAAGTGGGCATGGTGAAAATCTTGTGTTCTCTGAATTTTTCTCAAAACCTGGCAACGTTGCGCTCTCCGGCAATCTTCGTAATAGTCGACATGACGGTGGGCATGGTGGGAATTGGGCATCGCGCTACGCACCCCTTGGCTGTTGGTGTATATCATTGAAGATGACCACACTTGATCATAGAGTGTATTTTTGGTGTAAATCTTGCTCCTGCAAATTTCCAAAGTCCTAACTCTACAATAACGTAATATACAGGGGTGCTTCCATTAAAAGTGAGACACACTGTACATAAATACACTTTTTCGTTAGAGGCCGCGTTTGAACTGAGGTTCTCTTCCGTATATACCGGGTGTCCCAAGTTATATCGTATACAGGCAATAACTCGCTTATTTAACAAGATAATTGAAACATTAAAAAATTGCATTGAATGACATCGAATCAGCTACCCCCCCCCCCCTCCCTTATATTTTATTTTCAAATGGCACCCCCTGTATATTGTCATTGGAAATTACGTGTCATTCAATTTGGATAGCGAACCTGTACTTGGTATATTTAATTGACAAACAAAAATATCAACATTCCGTGACTTTCAAGTTACTTAATTATCCTTATGAAAATAAAAAATTGCCTCCCCTCATGTTTTTTGTTTCAAGAAACCGATGCTTTTTATGTTGAAATGATTTTGAACACTTGATTTTTAGTTTATTTTTTGGTAACAGATATTTTACTTGAAATTCATACTTCATTAATTATTGTTGATATTTTTGTTATAATATTAAAAAAATACCAAGTATATGATATCTTTGTATTCCTTATAGGATGACACGAAATTTCCAATGACAATATACAGGGGGTGCCATTTGAAAATTGAAAGTGGGAGATAGCTGCCAAAGAACTGTCGAATGTAAAATAGATTTTTTTATATGTCATTAGGAAGATAATTCAATGCCATTCAATGCAGTTTTTGAATTTTTCAATTATCTTGCCAAATAAGCGAGATATTGCCTGTATACGATAACTTGGGACACCCGCTATAGGAGGACTTTTCAGTCACTTCTGAGCTCTGCTAGTATAGGTGACAATCATGTCCTTCTCGCACAGAAACGCACAGGGCAGAATCTGCATTTTTCGCAACAACAGGAACCTCTGTGGACGCAGGAATTGATGACATGTAGATCATAATGAAATCAACTATAGTATACTCAATGGTTAGGAAATAGTTAGAAAAATAAATCAGCAGAGGAAAAATAAGAAACTGAAAAGTCGTCGAGAATAACCAAACGCTTTATCAACATCCGAGTCAATAACATCTCATCCTCAAGAAGCGCACCATCTTCAGGATCAAATCACGAGAGAAAAGAAGAAGAAGCGCCAAACTAAGTACTAATCTCAAGGTGATGTTCAGTTGATTGAAAAACTCAACCATCCAATATTATCTAATAACGCTCTGAATATATTTTTTAATATTAACATAAAAGAATATACCTCACAATTCGAATAATTGCAACATTTTTAGTAGATACTTAATAATAATAATAATAAATCGACTTTATTCATCAAAACCAAAAAAAGGTGTTTGGTGAAAAGGTGGAGTGTCAGCCGAAGCTGTTTTTCAACTCAACCTTTACAATTCATTTCATGAATCCTATAGTATGAATCATTCGTACGTCTATAGCCAAAAATCTTCTGGTATTGTTCAAATTTTTCATTTCCTTATATTCCACCACCACTTTGACCACAACACTGTGATTTTATCAATTGTTATGTGAAAGGTATCACCTATAACATCTTTTCCGAAATGCACTTGCAATACAATTTGATGATTGAAGTAAGGCAAAAAATAAAACAAAAAAAACGCAGAATAACAGGAAAAATCTAAATATTCCCTCGAATATTTCTATCAACTCGGAAGAGATTATAGTAATGGTTTGAATAAATCGAACGATATCGTAGAATGGTCACTGTTTTGTGTTTCATTTGTTCTCTAAATGCAGACTTTTTTCTCTGATTTCAGATTTATTTCTTTGAATTCAGACATTTATCTTTGAATTACTTTTTTTTTTCTTCGAATACCGACTTTTTTTTCTGAATTCAGATTGTTTATATGTGAATGTATATACTGGGTGTTCCGAAGTTAGGTAACTGGCAGAACATAACGAAACACCTGAAACACATTTTGTTTTTCATCTCTTCGGGCGCACGAAAGGAAATCCCAAGGGAGAATAGGAAGAGGAGCAAGGTATTGGATTTTTTTTAAATATCAAACGCTGGTGTAATGGAATTAATTTGAACGCATATTATTCTAGTACATCCTCAACTCACTTTTCACCAGCATCTACACACGGGAACAATATCGTACAGAAATATTCCTGTCCTCGACAAACTATCATCTGGAATAATGGAAAATATTATGATATTCCATTCATGTCAAATCGTTGAAAAAAAACAAAACAAATATATCATACCACGTCTTCATCTATGGGTATCCCTACGTTTAACAAATATGAAAAAAAGTTTTTCTATGTATGATAAATTGATATTCACCATTTATCAGGACGTGGAAAGAAATTCTGAGTTGGGAAAACTTAATCACGAATCTGCGATTGAGTTCTATAAAAATAACAAGTTTCCATCGTTCAAGTTTGAACCCCTCGATTGGGTGAAAGTATTGAAATAGTATATTGAGCAACAAGTGGGAAAAGTTCAACTTTTCTCACTAGTGTGAAAGTTTGTAGCACGAACCTGAAGGGCGAGTGATGCAAACACACGAGTAAGAAAAGTGCTTTTCCCCACATGTTGCACACTATACTTTTTCTACAACTGCACTCATTCGAAGAATCCGAGTAATGTAGCTTGATGGTATTCATTTCCTAGTTCCTCAAAGTATTTCAAAATAGTACACTTTCCGAAAGAGATTTTATTTCTGTATTTCTTTAGATTCCATAAATTCTTCGTTTATGCCAATTCATACTTTTTTCTTAAAATTTCCGGAAACAAATCCAACTTCCGCAGCTTCTTCCATTATCTCTGTCTCTGGCGGTGTATTTTTCAAAATCGTCACATCTCGGTATATACATCATATTATTTATTATGAATTGTTGGAATAATATTTGATGGAAAATGCGATTTCTATCAAAAGCACTGATGAGAACTACCCTAAAGAATTCAAAAAACTTCTTCTGACAGTTGTGACATTTATTCAAAGCTGAACAGCAGCCAAGTTTTGGTCGATTTTTGTTGATTTTCCATGGAAAGCTATGTGGTGTGGCAAAGTGCCGTGAGAAAAAATATTTCTCACAGTTTGCAATACATGGTTTTGAAACCAAGTTAGCTATGAGAAATGCGCTACTTTTCATAGCAGTAGTCGAAAAAGGAATATTCTCAGATATATTTATGAACACGAAAAAATGAATATTCAGAATGATATTATGTGCATACCTTTATATGAAGGAGAATGCAAAATCTCTACTTCAGAAGATTTTGTTTTCAAATTCTTATCGTGTGTGTTCAATAGATGTAATTCAATATTCGTCGTGGCATATAGCCAGAAAAGTAGTTGTTTTCTGAATAAACCCAGAAAGAATTAATATTTTCATCACATGTAGAATGCGAATTCTCAATGTATTTCTTTATATATATATCCATTTTTTTGTGTTCATAAATATATCTGAGAATATTCAATGAAAAAAAGTATTTATGAAGTTGCACCCTGTATAGAAAACGAAGTGTCTATCTACAAAAAATGGTAGTACGTATAGAAACAATGATTTTTCATGCGAAGGAACCCAAATTTGTAATGTACAGAAAAATGCGCTCGTGATTTTCTGGCATGTATCTTTGGAACACCCTATATGTCTGAATTCAAAGAAGAAAATCTGAATAAGGAGACAAAAGTCGGGATTAAAAAAATTTCAATCCAGAGAGGAAAGCGTAAAAAAGTTTGAATTTAACGAAAAAAGTCTCAATTCAGTAATAAATTCTCAATACAAGGATAAAATTCTGAATACTTAATAATATATTACAAAAAAGTGATCGCTTTCGTAAAATCCAAAGTTCAAAAATCAACAATAAAAAAAATAAAAAAAACACTTAAAAAATTCGGCAGGAAAAACAAAATATTATAATCCAACGGAGCGTCGAGAAAACCCAAACGCCGCTTTAAAATCTCATTCTTATCGAGCGCACCATCCTCAGGACCAAATCACGAGAGAAAAGAAAGAGAAGCGCCAAACTAACTACTAATCCCAAGTTGATGTTCAGTTGATTGAAAAACTTAACCATCCAACATTATCTAATAACGCTAAATAAAGATGATGCCTCGCAATTCAAATAATTGCAATATTTTTAGTAGATCCTTCATTTCATCAATCCTTTAGTATGAATCATTCGTACGTCTATAGCCAAAAATCTTTTGGTATTGTTTAAATTTTGCATTTCCTTATATTCAACCACTACCTTAACCACAACACTGTTTAATTTTATTAATTGTTATGTGAATGGTATTATAACATCTTTTCCGGAATACACTTGAAAATACAATTTGATTGATGTATCGGGCAAAAAATGAGTAAAAAAAAAACGTACAATATCAGGAAAAATCAAAATAATTCTATCAACTCGAAAGAGATGTAGTAATAGTTTTTTGAATAAATCAGACGAAATCGTAGAATGACCACTGTTGTGTGTGTTTCATTTGAATTCAGACTTTTTTCTCTGAATTCAGATTTTTCCTCTGAATTCAGTTTTTTATCTCTGAATTCAGATATTCATCTTTGAATTCCGTTTTTTCTTCGAATTCAGGCTTTCTCCTCAAAATTCAGACTTCTTTTATATATGTTATGTGTATGTGTATACCGGGAGTTCCGAAAATAAATGGCATAACATCAACCTGAAACACATCTTGTTTTTTTATTATTTTGGGCGCACAGAACATTGCTAGGGAGGATAGGAAGAGAGCAAGGTATTGGATTTTTTAAATATCAAATTCTATGTAATGGAATGAATTAGCACGCTATGATTCTCGTACATCCTCAAATTACTTTTCATTTACAATCATCTGGAATTATGGAAACACTTTTGATATTCCATACATGTCAAATCGTTAAAAAAAAACAAATATATCATACCACGTCTTCATCTATATATGCTTACGTTTAAGAAATATAAAAAAGTATTTTTGAAGTTGCACCCTGTATAGGAAACGAAGTGTCTTCCTACAAAAAATGCTAGTACCTATAGGATCAATGATTTATAATGCATAGGAACCTAAATTTTTAAAGCAAAGACAAATGCGCTCGTGATTTTTTGCTATGTATATTTGGAACACCCTATATATCTGAATTAAAAGAAAAACATCTGAATAAGGAGACAACAGTCGAAATAACAAAAAAAAATCAATCCAGCGTAAAAAGCGGAAAAAAGTTTGAATTCAAAGAAAAAAGCCAGAATTCAAAAACAAATTCTTAATTCAAGTAAAAAAGTGTAAATAATTATAATATATAAAACAGTGATCGCTCTATACGATTTCGTAAAATCCAAAGTTCAAAAATCAATAATAAAAAAATAAAATAAAAAACTCACTTAAAAAATTCGGCAGGAAAAACAAAAAATAATAATCCAACGGAGCGTCGAGAAAACCCAAACGCCGCATCAAAATCTCATCCCTATCGAGCGCACCATCCTCAGGACCAAATCACGAGACGAGACGAGAGAAGCACCACACTAGCGTCTAAACCGTCTCCGGGTCTAGTAATACTCTAACATCACAAATGATCGTAATACTCCCGAAACCCCTAAACTGGCAGGACCACTTTTTATTTGGTTGCAAATTCATAGGTACCTGCAAGCACACCTCAGCGGAGGCAGGGGTGGGGCTAGGGGGCAGGGGACCAGTCATGCAGGCGCGTATCTAAAGGGGGGGAAGAGCGGGTAACCCCCCCCCCCTAAAGCCGCTCCGCAATCTCCGAAAAATATCCACAAAAATCACAAAAATGTAATAAATTGATAACAAGGACACAGAAGTTTACTGTTACTCAAATATACAGGGTGTTTAAAAAAAACCTGACCCTCTTGCTAGGGTAGGTAGAACACTGCAAAATAAGTTGGGTTTGCAAGGTGTTGAAAAAATAATTTTTTTTACACATTTTTCACGATTATGTCGAAACTACTGGCAACATTGTAATAAAATTTTGTATGGGTGATTCTTGAATTCTGACACATTGCATGAGTTTGTTTTTATATCTGACTCTCATAGAGGGCTTTAGTTACACGGTTCATACCGAGTAGTTTAGAACATAACTTTTTTGAGGTTAGATTTTTCAATCCAAATATGATATGAACTTGAACATCATTCAATTTTACACCAAAAAGGTCCCCTTGGTGAAACTCGATACAATGTTCCGTTTTCGGAATATTTCGATTTGAAAATAATGGAGTAATAGCTGATGCTGGTACAAAAATGGATTTTATTGAGATCAACTACCTATTTTTTCAGATTCAAAAACAATAAAATCATTCTTGTACTGGAGTTATTGATGGAAAAAAGAATCATAAGTAGAAAATTGAGAGATATTTGACTAGAAACATGAAATATTGAATCAGTTAGAGTAAGTGTTCAAAATGTCTTACGTTTCGACGAATACACGATTCTATATTCTTTTCTTGAGAATGTAATATTCTTTTAAATAGTTGAGAATCAGCTATTAGGTCATTTTTGTGATGTTAAATTATGTCTTACAACTCTTGACGTGAATTTACCTATGTAGCATAAACTTTCTGCTCAAGATACAACAAAACTGTGTAATCCATGTTCTTAGTCAAATCTGTTTCGATGTTATTCTTGTGATTCATTGTTAAATCAATAAGTTTAGCATCAGAAATGTATTGTTGTTTTCTGTTTTCAATAAATAGGTGATAATTTATCATAATACTCACACTAATACATAGCTTTATACCAGCAACAGTTATCATTTCATCATTTTCAAATCGAAATATTCCGAAAACGGAACACAGTATCGAGTTCTACCAAGAGTACTTTTTTGGTGTGAAATTCAATGATGTTCAAGTTCACATCAAATTTGGATTGGAAAATCTAACCTCAAAAAAGTTATGTTCAAAACTACTCGGTACGGACTGTGTAACTAGCGCCCTCTATGGGAGTCAGATATAAAAACAAATGCATGCGATGTGTCAGATTCCAAGAAATATCCATACAAAATTTCATCACAATGTTGCAGTAGTTTCGACACAATCTTGATAAATGTGTAGAAGAATTATTTTTTCAACACCATGTATCTTGATAACGGATGCTGTTACGAAATTTTTTCACTGAGTATTCCCAACTTATTTTGCAGTGTTCTACCTACCCTAGTAAGGGGGTCAGGTTTTTTTGAAACACCCTGTATAACTATTATCAAAAACACATTATTACCCCTATTATTTTTCGCCGGTATCAAGTATGGTATTTAAGAGTCTCATAAGGGTGGTACCTACTACCTACCCTATTCGTCGAACACCGCGCGCAACATCTATATTTAAATTTATTTTTTGTTTCTCCTTGACTAGAGATAAGTTACCAACAACTTGTGGCCACTAGCAGCACCCCGGCAAGGGTGGCCATCTTAGCGGTTTCGTCGCTAAATCTAAAGTTCCGGAATTCTAGCGTTTTCAACTTAGTCATAGCGGTTTATATGGAGATATTCTGATCACATAAATTGGTGATGATGGATATATGAATTCACATTGGAACATTCGAGACGAAGAGATAAGGTTATACGATATGGTTTGACAAATTATATGAAGCTCGTGAAGATTGTATTTTGCCTAGATCAGTACTGAAGTCGCATATCTGTATGATGTTGATCTAGAAATATGAGTTGACATGATTTGACATGTTTATTAATGTGTGATTTGATCAAAGAAATACTTCAAATACGACCAAGAAATGTATTTTGTGATTTACCAATGTATTTTCCTACTTCATAATACCTAATTTATCGCTATAGCGACTTCTAACGGTTTTTTTATTTTTTAACAGCTGGCAACACTGACCCCGGCAGTAGCCGTCCGTCCGTTCGTTCATGACGGCCAGATTCATGAGTTTTCTTTTTTTGTTCATTCAGTTTTAATGTTCTGATTGATTAAATGAGTAATAAGATGACCTTATAATATAAGATTGTGTGTTCCGGCACCAGCACTATTTTTGTTTCCATGTTCAGTGGTTGTTTTGTTCATTTTTATTTTTAATAATACTCATTATCAGGTTTAGGTATGTGAATACTGAATACCTAGTCATTATTCCTTTTTTATCGTGATCTCTTTTTGTTGTTGTAACTACCTACCTACCTTTTCCTGAATTTGATTACCCCCCCAGAGTAAGGGGCCAGATACGCCACTGCAGTCATGCCCCCCTTCTGGCGGCCACCGCCGAAACAAGCACATCAGTACAGTTATGCGAAAATCGAGATTTGCAACTCGGCGGAGGTTAGTGCACATCTCCCAAATTTCAGATGTCGCTGGTCCATCTGAGGACTAACCCTACGTGAGCGCGCCGCTCTTTCTCTAGTACTTCGTGGTCAGAGGCGGACCACGCTTTTTCACGAAAACATCAAATCATTATAATCCGGATGTTATTTAGTATCATCCCAGCGAGCACAAACATCCCTGGGATCAACTACGAAATAGCCACAATGCACAAAGTGGCATGAAATGTTGAATAAATACACAAAGCTCAAAGTCATATCCACACAATGTTCATAAAATGAACAAACATGGTAGATTTCGAGAGAAAAACAACAACTTATCTGGCTAATGCCACGCAGAACATTGCATTACATCCTCCCGAAATCTATATGCATCGATTCGTATAAACGAATACTGATACAAGTGATTCTTTCCTGAATGCCTATTGATCTCGATTTAGCCAGGCCACGCTTGACACTTACAGACCGGTTTCGAGAATGGTCAATTCAACAATGACACATGATTGATTTCATAGTATACAAAAAAGCACTCATGTAGATCAGTATGAGTTCCAGATTGAAATCATGGATGAGGATGAAGGTATACTGAATGAAAAACGGCAATATCTCACTGAGAAAACTCGGCCAAGTAAATAGTTTTCTTGAAAAAAGATTCACCAACGGTAGGAAATAAGGTACTTGAAGTAGGCAATACAATATTATATCTGAAACAATCTTCCTGCTAGTGATCAGAACACTTGTTGGTAAACTAAATCAATATGTATTTTGGGGTCGCTAATTCTAAGTGAACACTAAACTAGTGCTAGGTTAATGAATACTCACCATTATTAAATTATTTTTCTGCGACAACATCAATTGCTCTGAGCGAACTCATCGATGAAGACAATCTATCAAGTCGATTGGTGCAGGTGACAGCTCACCTGTGGATATACATCATTTCGCCGTTCGGACATCTCCGATATATTATTCGGGTGCCCACGCTCACCGCGACCACTCCCACTGTCCACGGTCTCAGTATCATATTAGCATTAATGAGGTATACATGCGTTCTCGCTAGTACACTTCTTCATCTACATCACTGAAGAAAGAAAGAGTGCACGAGTGCATCTGATGGACCGTCTTTCTAGGCCCATAATCCTGATAAACCCGGTATCTATAGTGTCTCAATATTTGTCGTGTGCCTTACCTTCTAGTGATTTCTTGATCGATCATAGGTATACAATAAATCCTTTCAATGCACGAGTTTCTGTCTTTGCACCAAGGCAATATCATTCTTCAGTGAACATTTATATGTGATTTTTTATAGTACCTTGCTAATGACAGGTAAATGAGTCACTAATGACAAGTGAATAGGTCACTGATGACGAGTAAATAAGTCACTGATGATATGTGATTAGGTCACTATCGACAAGTGAACAAATCACTAATGACAACTGAATAAGTCACTAATCGCAAATGAATGAGTCACTGATGATAAGTGAATAGGTCACTAATGACAAGTGAATAAGTCACTGATGACAAGTGATTGAGACACTGATGACAAGTGATTGAGATACTAATAACAAGTGCTGTGTTCACTAACGGTAATCAATCTGAAATTAAATAGAACAGATTGATAGTGGTAGGTGTACATTTTCAGGAACACAAATATTCTTGTGGCTATTAACTTGGTTCTTTGTCCAAAATAGTAAACAAGTTTTTACTTGCCACTATCAAATATTCACCTAGGGTTTGTAATTTTTTTTTGGGCTCAGAATCAATGATTTGTCAGATGCATTGCTTGGCACGGCAGAATTCATCTTGTGTCATGCTCGTCATTAGTGATGCCGCCGATACAAGAGATTTTGGTTTCTCGTCTCGTCTCGACGAGCAGAGGATCTTTCTCTCGAATGTTGGGGCGATACGAGACGAGAGAAAAGTTCACAAGAGACAAGACGAGACGAGAGAAAATCCATCACGAGAGACAAGACCAGACGAGAGAAAACACCAGTAGAGATACGAGAGGAACGAGAGTTACGAGATAAATGAGGATGACGAGAGAAACGAGATAAACGAGAAAAATGAGAGAAACGAGAGAGAATGCATTATATTTTAGTGAATTTTCAAATGATATCTAATACTCTTTTGCTCTCAGAAGCTGATAGAGACTTTATGTTTGTGGTAGCATTTGCTATAATGGATTCAATAGATTGAATTGAATGAATCACAGAAAGCATTTGAGGAATATACCCATATCATGAAACATAACGAACGAGGATAAAAAAACAAAATATCCCTTATACGTTTTTACGAAAATTCGACTGATTTGTATTACAATAAAAACTTACGGCACTGTCCGAAATTATATTCGTCTGATCATCACATATCTAATAACTGAGATATACATAGAGGGGGTTTGTTCAAAGTGAGACACGCCAAATCAAGTTTGCAAAATAAATTAATCTAAAAAATATTCATGTTCTACTTAACTCCACGTGATTATTGAAGTTGAATAATCCTCATTCGTAACCAAACAAGAGAAGACGAGAGAATTTGAGACGAGACAAGACGAAACGAGACGAGACTAAACGAGACGAGACTATACGAGATGAGACAAGAGACCTCTCTCCTCGGAAAAAACGTCTTTCTCGACGAGATGAGATAACGAATTCATCTTTTCAATGCCAGACGAGACGAGAGATAGTCTTTCTCTCCGTCTTTACGTCGGTTTTGAAAAATGTCAAAATATATGTCAAAATCAGACAAACACATTCGAATGGGATTCACATTTTTTGAGTTCATCAATAATAGTGAAGTTATTTGTTTTTATCATGAAATTGGTATATTAGAAATGAAATGATGTATATTAGACTTTTTGTTTGTATTGACAAAAATAAATCATTATTTGCAATACCGACAATGGCACTCTTTTGTGTTTGGCTGATACTTGATGATTTTTTATTAGCTCCGAAATACACAGAGTTAAAAGTCATATTATCTCTGATTCAACTCTCAGTATCTAGGATATCGTATTGTGAATTTTTTTGCAGAAATCAAACAGTTTCGAAAATAAATAGTGATTGGGATGTGCAAACTGTACCACTATCAGTTTTTTTACTATCAAGCGAATCTTTTTCTGCCTTATCACAGGCGTCAATAGTAAGCTCTGAAGAAAAGGCCTGCAATATATAGCGACTACTTTTCCCACCACATTCAAAGTAATTTTTACAGCCTCCAAAGAATATGGATTTTGATTTTGCTCTCATCGGGTTCATTTGTAGTTCATAGTTCACATGATTAGATATTTCACCAAATAACCAAATTTTTGAGAAGTCATGAGTTGTTTATTGTATTCATCACCTAATTGAAAATGGGGTTGGAATACTCCACGATACCAGTTACGTTTCGAGAAAACACGGGGGTAACAGTAGCTGAAATTTTGAACTTGTTTTTAATATTTGTCATGTTGGATCAAACAATAAGGTTAGGATGTTTGCTTTCATGTTTTCTTCATTGATTATTATGATATATCTTAGTAATTAACAAGAAATACAATCAATAATATTATCAATACTTCAAAAATACCTGTCCGGGTAATTTGACTGGGGACCATTTCGGATAATTATAGAAATATTTTTGTGTTGCTCCAATCCCAAAGATATGCTTGGTTGACTAGAGACTTTGCTATGATCTCACCTCATTTCTGCAGGTATACGTTCACGCGCATATATGGATTGATAAAAATCTGAAACATCGCCTATCCATTCTTATGTAGTTTTTGAATTTACTATGGGATATCTTCCAGTCTGACTTCATCAAAAATCGTAGGACCGTTACCAACCACCGATACAACAAGGCCTGCATGCTCCGTGGGTGACGTCACCTAGTGAGGCCTAACCAGCGGCTCGAAACGACAAGCGCTTATAGCGCTATAAGGCGACCGCGTATTTCGATTTTAATTTTAGATCATCATTGAGCCGATTTTGCTGTTTTGTGAAGGGCTTCCGGTTAAAAAACGATGCCAGTCGTCAACTGAGCCCTTCTTCGCACCCCATTCGATTTTATTATGGAAAAACGAAGTTTTAAAGCAAAAACAAGGATAAAACACAAATATCCATCTACAGCAACCCATTCGAATTAAATATATTGGCAAAAATTGTGGTGAAGGTAAACTTCACACCTACTTATACAGGGCCCACAGAACATAAACTTATCGTGAGATTGATCGAAAGAAAATTGTGGAAATTTATCTTGGAGAATCCCTATTACCTGAAAAAATAACCAGTGAGTGTTTTCAATTTTCTGTTGTTGGATTTTTCACTCAAGTGGATCGTCACACTTGAAACCGTAATTTTCAAGGGTAAAACTGCATCATGCGATGGTTTTTTTTTTGAAAATTTTTTTCGGTACCTACTCACGTATTTTTGTCTGATAAACCGAATTTTATAATGAAAATGTGAACAAACCACTATTTATTGAGATATTTCAAGAAAAAGTTCGAAATTTCGCCTTCTTTCTCCCCTTGTGTTGGGGGCATTTGAAGCTACTTGCTCTTATTTTGTCATTGGACACTTTATATACTCATGATGTACTTCGATGGCACATTTTTATATAGAAAATTCAACAGGAAATATGATTTTTATGGCGAGTTTTTCATATTTAGTCAACAAGCATTCCAGATGACGACCATTTAATCAATAGTCAATCAAAATACGAGATGTCAAATGTTAATAGATTGCTTTCGAATGACATTACACACGCCATTATTTTGAATGATATTCTTCCTTCTTTTCACTAAATATGGAGTATTCTCAAGAAAATCATATTCATAGTTGAATTATATATAAATTGTCGAATATGATGAAAAAAGAAGGGAAATTTGTTCTAAATGTCATCCAGAAGACAGGTGAAAAAGAAGGTGAAATTTGGAACTTTTTAGTCAAATATCTTCATGATAAATATCATGATAAATGCAGTTTTACCTTTTTAAGTAGAGTGTTTGTAGTTCATGTTAATATGATAGTTGCAATTTGATCATTGGAATGAATTCTGCATTCATTGCCACGAGGCAAATGACCGTTTTCAGAAAGGAATTTGAGAATGAGAATTAAAAATGCCCGTTTATTATGAACATTCAAGAAAATTTCCTCGAATTCAGAGATGATTTTGTTGACTATAATATACGAATACAAAACTAACTGCACAATCAAAGCTTTTCTATTATTCCTCTACTTATACTTTTTATGAGAGAGTAATTATTGTCTTCTATTATTAATTCATCATTATAAATTTAGCTCTGTTTACTACTGAACTTAGATGGAGTAAAATCCTCGCGGTGAATTGCATATACCGACATTTTCGATAGCTCCTCGTCCAACGGGAAACTAAAAGCATGAACTTTTAAACCACCCACATAATTCCCCCGACAAAAGGGCACACAACACTTGAAAGGCATTGTTATTTCGCCGATCACAACACAAAATATTTCACAAAACAGTAATTTTTCCGCCAATTATCTTGATGAATAAACAACAAAAGAATTCGGGACCGTTTCAAAAACATACGTGAATCACCGATGAATTAACACGAACTGACGCGTTAGTCGACAAGCGATAAAATAAAACACTGGCCTCTCTTGGTGACGTCACGAGCTGTTTACGTCAGAGTCTGCTGGCCTGGTAACGGTAGGACTCCTCTACCAATATTTCTTCTCTGAAGCAATTATCTTGTTCATACCTATATCCCTCTTTTTTTTTAAATCACTTTGTATTACAAATACAACAAAAAATACTTACCATATAATGAATTTTTATTCAATTTTTCCTTGTGATTTTTCCCATTTCAGAGAACCTACTCAACCAATATTTTTGTTCAAAAATCTTCAAATCGTGTGACAAAGATTTCTTGACACTTCAAACCATTTGAGTCAAACAGGCAAGAATGACGTTACATCAAACAAATTTGATCAAACTGTTGGACCGTGAGACATTGCCTTTAAGAGCCGCCCTAGCTTTCGTACCGCCACTGTACAATTCTGCAACAAGTTTCGCTTGGATAAAAAAGGGGTCTTGCACATTTTGCGTGTCCATGCGAAATTCTCAACTGTTTTGATACGGCCAAATTGGTCTACTTTTAAAGAGGGAGACTAATTTCATTCGGAAGGTCCGAACCTATACATTATCTATCTATAGTTGTGTGCGTGATGGCGCGATTTTTTAGGATTTCCTGTCTGATATGGTGGGAAAGCATTGAGGAAATGGTTCGGACGTTTAGTTGATAAGCATAAAGTATTGTTCGAAATTTGATTATGATGTAGGTATACCTGTAATAGTCCAAGAAAAGGCTGCAAATTTCGACCGTCATCTGATAACGAAATGGTATATGTTCCAAAGGCATGTAAAAACATTATATTTCATTGAACGGCACCTTTGCCAATAACTATCTTGAGTGAAATAATTAAAAAATTGCACTTTCCTGTGCGGTAATTTGCACTCAATTTGGCGATTTGATAACTAGATTTATGCCATGCGATACCAATTGAATGGTCACTCAAAGAAATTGAAGGGTCAAATCAACCAAAAACAGCTTATGAAAATGAGCCTATTTGGTTTAATAATTAAATCAACCAGCGAACAATAGTTGAATATGTTTAGTCACCATACGAATGGAATTGTTGTTTTGATCAAGAGAATTGGTTATCAAACAGATTTTAATCTCACTAAAAAATGAGTGGCATGTTAACCATAATTTTTGTTCCTCCACTTATATTTTGTATAGATAATATAATATAATATAATAATATTTGGTTCACCAACAAAGTGCATAGTAGACTATTTGACTATTTG
Source organism: Phaedon cochleariae (assembly GCA_918026855.4). NCBI lineage: Eukaryota > Metazoa > Arthropoda > Insecta > Coleoptera > Chrysomelidae > Phaedon > Phaedon cochleariae. Next base: position 39,157,248 of record OU896714.1, on the reverse strand, counting down.
ACTATTTTTCAGTTTGTACCACTGAATTAATATGGATTTCGAATAAACATCAAGTTCATTCATTACATGGTGGTCAACTTTACAAAATATCTCTTCATTTGTAATTTCTTGTCTCCGTTATTTGAATGTACTCTCCCATTTATCCTTCATGACACTCAATGGACGTTATTTAATCGCTACCACAGTTTATCATCTTCTTCCTGCAAGAAATGTGTAGAATCGAAATATGAATATTGAATTGATTGAATTCATGAATAATACTCACCATCACATAATTACGATCATCTGATGAACTTTCCTCATCATGATTATTAATTGGGAAGACTACATCAGTGGTACTCCTTGACCAGAGATTTCAGAATTTTCTTAATCTCCTTGTATGGTTCTGGTACTTGTCATATACAACCTCCCTGGGGATATATCCATTTCTTCTGTACTAAATGATCCAAAAATTGAAGAGAGTCCTGAGAAAAAGAGACGAACTTCAGCAATAATTTGATACAGTGTGTTAAATCATTACCAAATTTAGTACTAAATTTCAACTCGATATTGAATACAGTGATTACAAAATCGACTTACCAAAATCACTTCATTGAAGAATAGGTACTTATAACATAAAACGATAATATCAAAATAATATAAAGCCACAACACAAAGAATCAAATAAGACGCCAGCAACAAAATCTCATGTGGACGCTGTCGCTCTGCAAATGCCAATGGGAAGATCACAAGCTCATTGTCAACCCTACAAAGAAATTTGGTTGAACGAGCTGTAATAATATATTAGTTATACAACATAATATAGTTTAAATACAATCTTTAGAGTGATTTGAAATAGTTGCAGATTGATTTAACCTCCCTTTTCGTTTGATTACCGACTTTAACAGTGAGCAAGCTGTAATGATATTTCAGTTTCAATATAATATAGTTGAAATACTATTTTTAGTTTGATTTGAAATAACTTGTCTACCAAATATAACAGTGAGCGAGCTATTATGATATTTCAGTTACAGTTATAATGTTGTTGAAATACTATTCCTAGTTCGATGTGACAAATTATTGGTTGTACCACAAAAATATTATCTAAATCAACTAATATTTTTGGTTGACGTTGAATTTGTTCATGTACAATTTTTCCTCAACTGTTTTGACGATAACCTAATCATTGAATATACCATATCATTGTAGTTTTATTCATCAATTATAATGATGTTGCTGAACAAAAAGCGAATGAAAGGGGATAATGCGTTACCACCGGTTGTATCGGTGGTAACGGATAATGTCCCCTTTTCGAATATCTCAACGTGCCGCGAATCAAAGTGATCTAAGTCAGTGGTAGAGCGTTTCTATTTCCTAGAATATCACGCCCCTAAAGATGATATCCGATGGACCAGTGTGAAACTCATGTGGTGCCCGCACTACAAACATTCGAATCCACATGTTGTTTTACACTGGTCCATCGGATATTATCTTTCTACGGAGCTGAGATATTCTCGGAAATAATAATAATTTTTGACAAAATATCTGGGCTAATTCGTGCATCAGGTGTGTCTCTATCGGTTCATTGCCAGTCATTTCATAGAGCAGCTGGTTTTTTTATGTTCTGGTTCCCGCCAAAAGGGATATCCTGTAATGTTCAGAGAACATCGTGAGAACCAAAGGAGATAAGGTAGGAATTGGTGTTCTTCTTGAATTTCTGGAGGTTATATGCCTCGGGAAACACCTCCCTTGGCAATGTGTCCCAGAGCCTCGCTGTTCGTTGGATGAACGAGTCTTTGGAAAGAGATGTTCCGCAGGTCTCCAAAGTGACCACGAATGGGTGCGAAGCCACAACTCGACGGGTTAATCTCGCGTGGACTGCCAAGAGAGGAACAATTGTTGATATTTCAGAAGAGCATCATCGTTGAAAATATCTATAAAATCTCTTCTACGCTGTTCCAGAGAAGTGAGTGAGTTTGTGAGCGAAGCATCACTCACGAGACGAATTGCCATTTTTTGGACAGAATCCAACAGTTTCAGGGTATGTTTGTGTGCTGCACTCCAAATATGGGAACAGTATTCCAGGACAGGTCCGGATCTATGCCTTAAGCAGATGACTGGAATTTAAATAGCTCCTGGCCCGAAACAGAAAACCAAGTTTTTGGGATGCACTTTTAGCAATTGATCTCACGTGATTTTTTCAAGAAAAGTTATTGCTGATGTAATACCAAGCATCGAAATGGATGTCCTCAAAGGTATGGTTACTCCTGACAAGTTTATGTCCATAAGTCCCAACCTCACCATAGTGCGGGGAGGACAAGCCGCGGCTGCTCAGCAGATTGAGCATTTTGGGAACATCTTTGCTGTCATCACTCAGATGGGGCAGTTTTGTGGACATCTGAGTGCGAGGATGGGGCAATTTGTGAACATCTGCTTATGTGGCCGCGGATTGATAACAAGGCTCTGGCAATCCCCTCAGGGGCTCACAACTTGTGAGTACGGGAATGGTGAACCCGAGGTACCCTAGCCAGATATTCACCATACTTCAACTTGTCTTGGTTGATATCCTCTTCTCTCTTCCGTTTTCAATCTTTCTATCGCCCTTTCTTGGCCAACTCCTCTTTTCCTCTTCCCCTCCAAGCCCAACCTCACCATCAAGTGGTGTGGGGAAGGCAGGCCGCGGCCGCTTGACAGATGAAGCATTTTGGGACCATCTTTGCTATCTTCTGCCAGATGGGACAATTTGTGGACATCTGTGGCAGGGATGGGGCGATTTGCTGATGTTTGTCTAGGTGGTCGAGGACTAGTCAACGAGGCTCTGGCAACCTTATCCAAGCTGTGGGAACCCGTGGCGATGGATGGATGGCACCGAGGAATGGTGTCGCTAACGGGGCCTCTAGAAAACAGGGCGACATCCCAGAGTAAACAGCCTTAGCCCTGTTCAGGGGGCACCACAGGGCTGGACCAACCCCTTCCCCCGTCACTCGTAGGAGAAGGAAAGCTTTTGGCCTTCTTCGTAGACGAGAACAGGGATCGGAATAGCAATCTTCAGAGACCTGAACGAGAAGGGTCCTACATATTGAAGTGGCCCTTTATATATAGGCACCATGAGTCGTATGTGGTGAAATTGATAACGGCATGTAGGTGAGATACAATGGGCCACTAGGCCTAAGTGTCGTCGGAGACATCGGTCAGACGAGCCTACAACGGGGTGGAGTGTTTAGTGGGTATACCATGGAGGGGACTCCCACACTATCATATGGGGAATTGGACCCATATGATGTCTATAAAAGATTTCAACAACAAAAAATCCATAATTATGTTGTATTAAGAAGGGGTTTGTTGGGGTGGCGACTTTTTGTTTTTTTTTTCTTGATTGCAGAAGTTTCAGCTACTTGCAGTTGCTCCTGATGCCTGCTTCGCAGTTTATGAATATCAAGTGGGCCTAATCTACCATTGGACGACATATCATTTCATAAATACTGCTTGCTGTTGTCAGATTTCTCCCTTTTCTTCTGGTATGTCAATCCCCTAGAGTGGGTCGCTCTTGAGATCATATTTTTCTTCTTTTGGGATATATCCTGGTTCAAACTTATCTTATGGTCGAACGTAACCATACTTTGATTGGGTTCATCAGGTTTTGTAGGTTTTTCACCGCATTGACAAGGGATTTTCCATGTAACTTCGGAGGCATTTTCTCAGATGACATAGACTAATACGCCATTTTTTCGCATTCTTACATCACCTTGTATAAAATCCAGTGCAAAATCATCAGCTAATTCTGGTTCGTCGAATCATGGGCATCGATGGAACCATTAAGATGCACTGTAAAATTGTCAAATCTGACAGATGGGTGGAATTTTCATCACTCGACTTCTCGTAATGCACCTGGTATGTAGATAGGCACTGAATTTCTGTTTAAAGAGCCAATAAAACTTCTCAAATTCATTCCAGCCCCCTGTCGAGCGTTATCTGTGATTAGGGCAGTGAGAGAGAGTAAAAGCTCATAAAGATTTCTTTCCGGGGCGGGGAGTATTTTAAAGTGTAGTTGGTATCCTGAGAGAAACTCTCCTCTAGCTTTATTGATTTTATGTAACTAAGACATTCTTCCCTACAAATTTTAAGTTTTAAAACTAAGCATCCGCGCTCTAGCCTCCCGGGCAAAACGACAAGAAATGGAACATAGGCGTGCACATTTTTTTACATTTCTGCTCAGAATCTGGGAATTCATTTTTCTGTAGCAATCCGGCAGGAAGATCACATAGCATGAAAGATTTTTGGGCGGTGAGGTATGTCTTTTGAAAACAAACTATACCAACAAGTACAAGACCCACTTCTTTTGTTAGAAGACAGAATTTTTACAATATAAACATACATACAGTGAACAAGAACTAGAATAGAAGAAGTGAATACAAAATGAGAAGGGTTTTGATATAGTCTATTCGTAAAGAGGAATACTCTGGAAAATTCACTTCGTGATCCCGACTATTATAGTTCAGTGATCTCTCAACAAGAGATGGGGCATATGTGATTTGTTGACCAAAATTGATGCTATGATAATAAAATCATTTGACTGAATAGGGAATACCTACATAGTTGCCATCAATGATTTCAATTCTTCCCTTCAAAAGGGTAGTTTACTCGAGTTATTTTTCAGAAATCCTTGCGGCTGATCGAGTATTTCGGGTTGGAATTTTTGCATTAAATTGCATATTTGAGCATCTCATATGAGTATTTGATTGCCACTATCGGAATTATTTCAATCGACCCCTTTCAAAGTTATAGTGTTACTCTTGTTGTTTATGAAAAATCCTTGCTGACCATGTATTTCTGGTCTGAATGTTTGCCTCAATATAATAAATTCGAACTTCAAAAATCGAATTCTGATTCCTCGCCTTGAATATCCTTGACACTTGATATCTCCAAGGCATTCGATCGAGTCTGGCACCACGGACTCCTCGCCAAGCTTCCATCTTATGGCTTGCCTCCCCAGCTTTGTTCTCTGCCAACTAGTCTCCTCCCAAACAGGTCTCTCCATGTAGTGGTCGACGGAGTCTTATCTGACTCTCTCATCATGAATGCAGGTGTTCCGCAAGGATCAATTCTAGCACCAACACTATTTCTACTCCATATCAACGATTTGTTGGAAGAAACTTTATGTCCAGTACACAGCTTCGCGGATGATAGTACCCTCCATACCGCCTTCTCTTCCAAGGCGAATGGGGGTCCAATAACTTGGTAGATTTCAATGCAAACAAACCACAAGCATGCCTTTTCCCTAGAAAATCCGATCTCACTGTGCCCAACATGAGCTTGTCAGGAGTAACCATAATATTGAACAGTAACAGTTTTAATCTTCTCCTGAAGATGCTAACATAGTTAGCGAAACACATGTCGAGGCGTTAAAAAATCGGTTTGGTTAGTGGTAAAACAGTGTAGTGTATTATCGTGCCAAAGGTTCCAGTCTTCGATATATAACATTGAAGACATCCATTTCGATGCTTGGTATTCCTATCAGCAATAACGTTTCTTGAAATCACGTGAGATCAATTGCTGAAAGTGCATCCCAAATTTCTATGCGAAAATATTGGATTGGAAATGAGTTCTTCACAAAAATCGAAAATTGGGAATTCATTTGAATCTGTTATATCAACTTTTCAAGTGAGCTGAGTGTCGCCAAATCACATTTTCACTGAGGTAATATGCCCTTTCATTGTGCACGAGATTGTGCATCATCAATTTATTGGACCACCTGTATGTTGCTCTTCTCCTTGTCGGTGATAGAGAAACAGTAAAAAGCATCACATGCGCATCAGAAATATAAAATATGATTTATTATACATAAATGCTCAACCATCGTTGAAGTTATATTTGGTTTTGTTGATATTCAATAATACAACAACAGATTGATAAAAAAAGAACGAGTAACTAGTGTTTTTTCATATAAGAATAACCCCATTTTCTCATTGAAAAGTAGGATTCTCCTGTTTTTGAGAACGCAGATCTGACAAATTTTTGTCGGTTGAGAACTAAACTTTGACAACTGAAAAAATTCCTCCTTTACAAGTCTCTGTTACCTTAATTGCGTAACCGCTGTAACTTGATTCATAACTATATACATTGTTAACACTGCTCAGGAATTGTTTGAACTCATTGGACCGTCCTTTATAAAATACAAAGTATGGTTTTCTTGTAATTTACTATACTCATCTCTATATGCCACTTCTTAGATATTTTCAGAAGGTAATTTTTTGTTCGTTTGTTTTGGGCCCCTTCAACAACGCCACTGATTTTGCTTCCCTCGCAAATCATTGTTATACTTAATTTCTGTTTGCCGCACTCTTTGTGATGTTTTTAAAGCGGGTGGAGAGCAAGTTCGTTGATGACGTCTTGAATTGAACATCAACACATAATCAAGAAGCGAAATTTGAATAAAGAAGAGGGATCGTGGTCGAAAATACTCAGAACATGCTTACATCAATCTATGCATAAGTTAAAGGTGGTTAAAGTTTCCATCTTGTGTGCTCCATCAGGAAAGTAATGGTACATATTCGGATGGAGATGAACCTATAATCCTCTGAGAAGCTTTATTGATATTTAATTCATTCTATTCTACTTTAATTCATTCTATTCTACTCACTAGAGGGCTGAGAAACAGTGTAGCATTTTTTTGAACTTGTTCAGTTATGGCGTCTACTGTGGCACGCTGGCACGTATAGCAGCGCCAAGAAAACGGCCATGCTACTGTAGTAGAACTGAAGAAACGCGCTTTCATTGAAAAGAAGAAGATGAGAAAATATTAGCACCTTCGTATTCAGTATTTATTCGTGATGATGTGTTTTATTGAAGTTACAACCTTTGGCACGATAATACACTAAACACTGTTTTACCACTAACCAAACCGATATTAATTTACGCATCGACACGTGTTTCGCTAACTATGATAAGTATGATAGCATCTTCAGGATAAGATTAAAACTGCATAGTTAATCTTCTGAAATGTTTTCTATATACCTTTATTTCTCTTCTCCAAACCTTTTTCAATACAAATTGTCACTGACAAGCTGTTGAATTTTTCTTATAGGCCCTCTAATAGGAATATTCTTTAAACACAGTGACATTTTGGGGCAAATCATCTGATTTGTCCTCACTACACGTACATTGAAATAATATTCATATTCATATTTTATAGAAACGAGGAGAGAAAATCCCAAAAAATCTGGAATAACGGATGTACCACCTCCTCGATTAACCTACAGACAGTATTTAAGGTACTTTGTAACTTAAACCCATACTTACCAGAATTCTGAATATATTACCAATCATACCCATTTCATTCAAGAATCAAGATGATGTAACCCAAGACCCAAGATGACGTAACTCAAAATAATAGGGAGAAGTTTTATGCAGAAACAGTGTCTATTTTTACACCAAAGCAGGTTGATGACTGCTTTTTTTGATATTCGAACAAATTAATCCCTCTTTGCACATCATGTATTGTGATAATATTGTTGGTTGTGTAATTTACGAGGTAATTTAGTTCAATTCAAATATATTGATATATTTTCTGGTTTTGCCGTACTGATGCTTTGACTGAAAATGATCCCAACCTCCGAATTTCAAATATAGGACATTCTATAAGGTGACACAAATTATTGGGCCACTCCTGTAACTTCTGCATTCGTAAGCGGATTCTTCTGAAATTTGGTACAGTTATATGAACGACCATTTTGGATTTGACCACTTCACAATCCACTATGTCAAAGTTCGTTTTTTTTTCTGGAGATGCCAGCAGCTTTGTTTTTTCAAATAGAACACCCTGTATATTTCTACATGTTCAAGTTCAACAGGTCAAAACAAGCGCAATCTTCATATATAACTGCAACTTTTCAATAATTCTCAAAACGACTGTCAATTCTTCAACCTCGAAGTCGTATTTTTCCCATGTAAATTGATAAAAAATGAAGTGTTTCACATGATTCATGACATTCTTGATGGAAAAACAGAAAATTTGAATAAAAATATCTCTATAGTATAATGATTAATTATTGGCATTCAATTACTTCACTGTGTCCTTTGGGAGCTAAACTAATTTTTGCAACACTTCTTGCGCGTTTTTGATGTAAATGTGTCTATTCGTTGTTCGAAATTGTTGAATTTCAGAGGTCATTTCAAAAGTGCCGCCATGACCGCCATTTGGCCATGTTCTAGGATACGTCGGATATACATATAGTTACTTCAGTTCTCATGCTGTTTCCTCATTGGTCAGATATTCTGAAAACCTGTCGTTGAATAAAACTACATCCAAATTGAATATTTTATTCGATATAATAGGAGGAAGCCATGATATTATAGTTATCCATTTTTGACCAACTTGTCAAAATATTTCTTATAATCCAGAACAAAATATCATGTGAATGATGGCTGGAGTCTTAGCAACATATATTGCATCACAACAGCACGGTTTTGTACTCAGTAGATCTGTTAATACAAATCTTTCTACCTTTGCTAACCATGTTTATGCATTGGAGTCCAAGTCTCAGACAGATATTATATACACCGATTTCCAAAAAGCGTTTGATCAAGTAGATCATGATGCATTATTGTATAAATTGAGTAGATTTGGATTATCTGATATTTTTTTGATATTGATCAGGAGCTATTTAGAAAGCAGATATCTAATGGTTAAACATAATGGTATATACTCATTGTGGAACTATCTGGAGTTCTTCAGGGGTCAAATCCGGGGCCTCTTTTCTTCATCATGTTCATTAACGACTTACCAGCTCTACTCAACTCATCAGAGTGTCTTATGTTTGCTGATGACTTGAAAATATTCAAGCGCATCCAGACGGTTAGAGACTCTGTGAGGTTGCAAATAGATATAGATGAACTAAAAGAGTGGTGTAGGATAAACAAGTTGAACTTTTAACGTTAAAAAATGCAGCGTTTTGACCATAACTCGTCGAAAGGACCTAATACTCTTCGAATACAGATTAATTGATGAAGCGCTGACAAGATCCACAGAAGTTAAAGATCTTGGTGAGGTCTATGACCACTTTTTCTGATTCAACAGGCATATAAAGAATGTAATCAAATTGGCTGCACGTCTATATAATGTCTTTATAAATATCGATTGGACTAACTCACAAAAGACCTATAGAACTGTAATATTAAAGCACATTCTAGCTTTATCAATTTGGCCACAGCAGCCTCCGCCAGATCTCTTCTTGTATCCATGTTTCGACTGGTAAACGAATATAATGTCTTCATGAATATCGATTAGACTAACTCACATTCTAGCTTTATCAATTTGGAGGTAGCCCCATTTATCAATTTATTTATCAATCTATTAATTATTATATAGAAATTATACATCTCGAAGCTGATCCATCCTTGATTCAATGATTGTTCTCACTATGTATGGGTATATTGAAATTTCATTTTTGATACCTTCATATTTAATGTAGGTATAGGCATCATTACTATCAATCCATGTTTTGAAATATGTCATTTTCATGTTTAATTATCCATGTAACTAGGTTGTAAAATCTAAATGAATGAATAAATAAATGTGCAATATTGAGAACTGACAACACAACGCCCACAAGCCGTGCCATGTTGTCACGTTTACCAGACCAAATGTCCTCTAGTGTGAATTGATATCATCATTATTATTTACACAAATTCATTATTATATAATAAGCCACAACACATAAGATGGGAAATTTCAATACAATGAAGATTTCTTATAGCTTATATTAGCAATACATAATTGAGAAATCATTAATTATTAAATAAAATATATTTCTGAAGTTCCCAATCGAATTTAATATATATGGCAACTGTGCTATTCATAGGAGTGGGTGATAATTTTTGTCGGTTACTCGACCAAAATGATACATATAATAATGAAGATGATGGAAAGCCCTAATTTCGAATGACCATGGAGAATGAAAAAACTCCACCGCCCCGTATGAAAGTCGACCCGTTGGCTCAATTGGAGTTTTTTCATTTTCAATTGTCACTCGAAAGTAGGGCTTTCCATCATCTTCATTATTGTGTGTATCTTTTCGGTCACCCACTCCTATGATTGCTTGCGGACATTTCCGTATTGATTGATTGATTGATTAATAGCAGAATGATCAGTCAGGGTTTGAAGCCCAAAACACTGCAGCCTTTGGGCCTATTGTATTCCTGATCATGCTGTTGACTTAGGTGAACAGGTTCGCTACCTTGATGAGGTTTAGCAGCCTCTTCACCAAATCATTCATTGAAAATGCCTCTTGAGAGTTTACTAATCCCAGAAGGTTGTATCTCCAACGCGCTAGTGCTTCGCACTCCAATATCACATGGGTGGCAGTTTCCTCCTCCTCATTGCATAGTCTGCATATGGGTTCGTCTGTATAGATGCCCATTTGATGCATGTTTCCTCAAGGGGCAGTGACCGGTTATTAGTCCCGTCACTTGTTTGATCTGACCTCTGTTTAGGCTCAGAATGTCGTTAGTCACTGTTTTGGACAGTGTTCCAACCATCAGTTTACTGTGTCTTTGTCCTGGGACATTGTTCCAGTATGCCTGATGTCTTTCTTGTATCCACCTTGCCAGCCAGCCGCGTATTGAGGTTTTGGGAATACCGAATACAGGTTCCGGTCCCATAAACAACGTCGCAGACCCTTGCCTGGCAAGAGCGTCAGCTGCTTCATTGCCTTCAATTCCCTTATGCCCTGGCACCCATTGAAGAGTTACCTTGTTGTGGTTAGCCAGGGTTAGCAGGCTTTGAAGGCAATCCCAGACCAGTTTTGAACTGATTTTATTGCATGTTAAAGATTGAATGGCCGCCTGACTATCTGAGCATATATATGAGGATTTGTTTACTTCTATATCCTCTTACAATATTCTCTCTCAGGCATGCCTCAATAGCATACACCTCTGCCTGGAATACTGAAGCATACCTCCCCACATTTCCGTATACAAGGAAAGACAATGCCAGAGGACGAACGGGGAAATATGGAGACTGTATAGTACCATCCTGCCAGCGATGCTTCGTATAGTGCATGATTTCGAGTGACTTCGGGAATTGGAGACTTCTGCCGCTTGGTGTGTGATGAGAACTCGCCCTTCCTGCCGATTGATCGACAGACGACCCGTTGGCCCAATCAGCAGAGCGTTGGGCATGTAACCCAGAGGTTGTGAGTTCGACTCTCACACGGGGCGGTGGAGTTTTTTCATTTTCCATTGTCACTCGAAATTAGGGCTTTCCATCATCTTCATTATTAACTGTGCTATTGTCTGCCCCTAGTTACGGAATCGTGACGTCAGTTCTTATTCGCGGTAAATTTCTAGCCGTTTGAAAATTACCGTGATTTTAGGATCTTGAAGCCGATCGAAAAAATCTGAAAATATATGGAATTGGAAGGTAGTTGAGTGATGATTCTATTCAAATTTGAGAAAAAAGTCCACTCGCTTATTGACATTTTCTCACACTCATTGAGCATATATGGACATTTTGAAAGCAGATATCTTCGTAATCGTTTGAATTGATTCTATCAAACTTGGTATCTTTGAATTCGTTATGATAATTCCTAACCAATTGAGGAATAGAATACAGGGTGTCCCGTTTAAAAATCGAAAGTTGGGGTCATTTCTGGTCAAACCGGAAGTAAGGTTGAGCAAGTAGATTCATCAAAAAATGCCGAATGAACTATAATTCACAACCCCCAAAATTTCGTTTTATTACCTTGTGAGCCAGTTTGGAAATTCACCTGGTATATAGATAATCTCATACAAAACAATATAAGAAGAATTGTGGCAGGTATCGAAAGTTCTTAAAATTGTGGAATTATGAAAACACTTCATCATCTCATTCCATCTTCAAGAATTTTTTTCCCAATTCAACTATATAATCTTCAATATTTCTTGATGGTGTTATTGCAACCAATGAGATAATTCGATCGGGATCAGGAAGGCCCTGTATATCGTTTCATTTCGTGATGAATCCTGTGATTATTTATACGAGCATAATAGTTACGCAACAGATTCAAAAGGATAATCACCGAATATACTGGACTGTAACGAGATCATTTACCCTTAATGATTGAGGATCATTTTTCATTTTCCTTTCATACTGCTCTGGACTTCATTACGAAGGCTAAGTTAGTATGGAGGCAAACAAATCCAATTCATTTACCTGATACCTAATCAACCACTCAAAAATTGAAACAATGATCCAAATTGAAAGCACAAAATGATGCAAAGAAAAATAAGTTCGTCAACGTGGATATTCTGATATTGTGTAGGCCGTAGGCCATGAATGAGTGATTATCCTGGAGTAATCAATCTGAAAGAGAAAAGTGTGTTCTTAAGGATTGAGGACACCAAAACTGTGATTGATGAGCCTCCGCGAAGTGCTAGATATAATCTGTATTCTAACACTAGAAATACTGCTCTCAAAGCACTGAGCTTCAGCACGATGTGCTGCAAACTTGAACGTGAGGTTTTCGCATTAAATTCCTAGGGTGCCTCGGTGTTTATTGAAGATCTACTTTGCTGTAATAAGAGAGTGGAAAATAGCGAGAAAGCCGACATCCTCTCCAAAAGAGGAATCGAATTTATTCTGAAAAGAAATATTCTAAGATATATTATGATGAAAGAAACCATCAAAGAATATAACATGGAGATCCTAGAATGGAGTAGAAAAAACCTGTGAACTCTGACAGGATAATATCATCTAAAACACCTCCTAGGAAGGATATGTCTAACTAATCCAACAAAACGGACTGTTATTGGTTCTGCTCACGTTCTGCTGCGTGAAAGACCTCTAGGAGTGAGCCAGACGATACTTATTTTGTGTGACGGTACAGAAGTCAGTGCCTCAAATTTATGAATAGAAGGCAAGAAACTTGTAATTTTTCACTTTGGTTGTCGAAGCTTTCGGAAACACTCGAAAGGCTTGTGCTAGTTGATGAAAAGAGGAATCTATAGTTTATACAAGTAGAATTGTAATAATTGTTAACTTGTAATTTAGTACCATAGGTTGATGAAGGATAGAGGAAGGAAGGTATGTTGATACATATGTACAAAAATATGTTCTGCTTATTCCTCATACATGGTATTATGTGAATTTGGGGCATAACTTTTATTAACGACATCCCAGATACCTACGTTTCTATATTATCGATTACGTTCAATTGACCATAGAACCCATAATGCGTAATGTAATGAAAGACATCAATGAATTCTTTTCGGTTCTATTCTATTCTATTCTTCTTTGCAAACCGTCCAGATCAGTTGGTTATGTTAATAACGAATTTAAAATGACCCCAATAAAAACAATTGGTGGTTGTCAAGTCCGGCGAGCGTGCTGGCCATTCTATTGGTCCTCTATGACCTATATTTCACCAAAAGAACATTGGAGCAACTTTTATCACCCCTGCATATTCATGAGAGTATTCGTATATGTGTCTTTAAACAGTAAACCGATAGGTAAAACTGTGAACAATTCTCATCTTGAAGTAAAAATCCTCACAGAAACAAGTTGAAAAACGACACGTTCTCCCCAGTTCGAGTTTCGAGGTGGTAAAATTAATACCTATATCCACCTCTTCTTTGAAACTCTATATTTTCTTGGATAATTGGGATATCAAGATGAATAAAAATCGAAAATATTCGGGATAGATTGGGCCATAATTTGGTGTTGGAAAATCGTTTCAATTATCAGTGGTTCACTCCACAGGATGTCTTAAAGAATACCGAAAAATCCGTACTTTCTTTACACCCCTGTATATGATATAAAGACGAATCATTTGGAGGTGGTTATTTCTCAGATGTATTCGTGAAGAATGAAGCTACAATTCGTGAAAAACAAATTTGAATCGAGTGATCGGTTCGAGAGAAAATTGATGTCAAACTTAGTGTAAATTTTACCCGTTCCCCTAATTGTGCCAGTGTGTGTATTTTCTAGAACATCGTATAGTTTTTCAGTTATCATCTAGCCCAAGCAAACAACATTTTTTTCATCCTAGATTGCATATTATTATTATAATATATTATTAATTATTTTTATCATCATTTTTATTTATTTGCCAATGTTATTTACCTATTACTTAGATAACCTTCAAACTATTTCTCTTGTTTGTAAATACTTTATATTTTTTCGCTATCGCTATGACTGGATAAATTTAGACTGCACTCAAATGCTTTGAACCATTTTTTAATCAAATACATACTTGGTATCGTTTAAAAAATATGTATTTTATCCTTATCATGAGTCCACTTATACATATAGTGTCATGTATATTCAGAGATTGAACTCTGACTTAGCCTGATTGTCGCGGTTTGGTGAAGAAAACAACAGGACGATGTTCTTTATTGGAAAATAGTAGAACAAAATTCTACGATGAACGTGTATTATACGTACTATGCACAGCATGGGGATCTCGGAAACGGTAGGAGATACGAAGTCGGTTAAATGGGGAAAAAGTTGCGCATTCGGAGGCTCATACCAACAGCCTTCGAAAATTTTCAAATATTTTTTTTAGTTTTTCAGTTATATCGAAAAAAGTTAATTTTTGGAATCTCTACTTTATTTTTTTTTCCGTTATCATTAGAGATACAGGAAAACTGAAAATACTTTTTCATAGCAACTTTTGATAACGTTTAACGTGGTGATACCGATTTTTCTATGCGACGTTTCGTATTCGTAGAACCATCATCAACTTTTGTTTTTTAAATACGGCCCTGATAATTCTTTCACAGATTCTGAAAGCTTTTTTTATTTTGAATTCAACCATATATTATACAAGGTGGTTTGAATGTGTTTCGAACTATTTTTAGCCATCATCAATGTTTTTTTCGAAATTCCAAAGGAAAAATGCCATCAGTTCCACTTATTTTGAAGGAAAATTAGCCAACAAACTAATACCTCATCAATTAGTTCCGATTGATTAACTTATAGGAATAATTAGTTCGAAAAATTTAATTATGACAAGCTCCTTCGGATTAAAATATGAATACAATTCATAAACAATTCGAAGCGCTGCATTGAATAATTTAGTGGATTTTTTTTCCACTTTTCAGTATTGAATAACTAGTCCATCAATGTTTGACACTGAATAATCAGAAATAAGTGAAACTGATGGCATTTTTCCTTTGGAATTTCGAAAAAAACATTGATGATGGCTAAAAATAGGTGGAAACACATTCAAACCACCTTGTTCAATACATGTTTGAATTCATAATAAAAAAAGCTTTCAGAATCTGTGAAAGAATTATCAGAGGACCGTATTTGAAAAACAAAAGTTGGTGATGGTTCTACGAATACGAAACGTCGCATAGAAAAATCAGTATCACCACGTTAAACGTCATCGAAAGTTGCTATGAAAAAGTATTTTCAGTTTTTCTGTATCTCTAATTATAACGGAGAAAAAAAAATAGATATTCCAAAATTTCACTTTTTTCGATATAACTGGAAAACTTGAAACAATTTTGGAAATTTCCCATTTAACCGACTCCGTATCTCCTACCGTTTCCGAGATCCCCATGCTGTGCAACCTTATCTTGGACAGTCTGTACATAAACATTTGTTATACATATACAGTGAGGACGTAAAAAATCCTCCCGCACAATAACCTTTAAACGGAACAAGCTAGCGAGATCGGGTAAAATTCAGGCAGAAAGGTACCTCTTTTACTACTATTTGACATGAAAATGGTTGTCGTCACGTGACCTAGTGTCAAGTGGGCACTATCACCTTTTTTTTCAAATATAAAGAGGGGTCACGTGGTGCCTTGTTTTGAAGGCATTTCGATTCTCTATCCAACTACGCTTTGTTTGTGCAAATGGGCCAAGTCGTTTCAAAATGACAAGCGTTTGAAATGTACCTCGGAAACAGTAAACCACGTTCGGATTGAATTCCAAAACCGATGTTTTCGTGTCAATTAGTGAACGATGAACATTTCGACCATGTTTGAACTTTCTTCAATTCCTTCTTGAAATTCTGCTGCAATTAAAAGTTATCTAGGTTTTTTATTCATTAATATTAATATCAGAAGCAAATTTCAAACGCTTGTCATTTTGAAACTGCTTGTTGGATAGAGAATCGGAAGGCCTTCAAAACAAGGTATCACGTGACCCCCCTTTATATTAGAAAATAAAATTGATGGTGCCTACTTCAGGTCACGTGGCCACAATCAGTTTCATGCCAAATAGTAGTAAAAGAGGTATCTTTTTGCCTGAATTTTACTCGACCTCGCTAGCTTGTTCCGTTCAAAGATAAAAGGGGGGACGGACTTTTCACGTCGCCACTGTATACAGGGTGTATCTAAATAACACCGAAAAACTCCAAGGGGCGATTCCGTGTGATATTTTATGGAATAAAGTTCATATGAACTTGTGTCCTAGGTTGCTTCCTTTTCGAGATACAGGGTAGTAATATTTCCATGAAAAATCGTTTTTTTTTATTCATTGCTCAATTGTCATTTCATCAATTTCAATAAAACGTTCTGGTTTTGTTAATAGTAATATGATGCTTCTTCTGGTCCAATTAGAATCGAAATAATATTTTCAGTGGCGTCACAGTGGGTAAGTTTATCGATATTTATGGTGAATGTTATTGTACGTCAAGGGTTTCTCTGAGTTTCATATTTTTATTAGATTGAAGTATTGGAATAAAAACTTTTTTATCAAATATACTGTGTGTAGGTTAATCGAGGAGGAGGATTTTTTGAGATTTTCTCTCCTCGTTTCTATAAAATAAAAATACGTATTATTTTAGTATGATTTTAGTATCAAGCTTAGTTTTTGAGGAAACAATGAAAATTCTATTTGACTCCAAATTTTATGACTTCCATTGAAATTACTCAATAACCCCAATTACAATTATATTGATATATTAGGGCTTCCCCAGTCTCTAACCATACTGAATTTCGGCACCATATGAAAGCTCATACAGGGGAGTTATGAATAAAAACAATTCATACTTCAATCTCCAACATCCTGTATCTCAAAAACTTCTTCTTATTAACCTTATTTGCTGGAATATCACAAGGAATCACCCCTTGCATTTTTCGGTGTTATTTAGATACACCCTATATATATTTTTCCATGAAATTTTGGAAGATCATGCTTGCATCTTTGGATTTCGCCAGAAAACCCTAGTTTTCCAGATGCTGCCGTTTCCAAATTCAACGTAGAAAATTCTGACTTCTTTTCGAGCGCATGAAAGGGAATCCTCATGATGTTGCAGGACCATCTTGTGCACTTATAGGAAGTATAATGAACTTTTGGAGGTTATAAGATCTTGTGAATATATCCTTCGACTAAGAATAATGAAAACATGAAGTGCTGATTGAGCTGGTCTAGTTCGTTTGATTGGTATTGCTAGTGTTGGAATGATTTCTGAAGATCATCTCCTGTGGAAGTTTCTATAGAAAAGTCAGTCTAATGACACGTCTCTGAATGGAATCTTAGAGGCATCAAGTATGTTAAGCTGCTGAACCTTGATGGACGAAAGTGCTTTGATATTTGCAGAGCGAAAAAAAAATGAATGAAGTTCTCATTCACGGAAAATGTTCCTCAGAAATCTCTGCTATCATTCCATCACTAGCAATACAAGTCAGACGAACTCGCAGGCCCAGTCAGCACATCCTTTCGTTGTCAACCTTGGAATATGTCCATCAATACTATATCAAAACGCGTTCGTCTATAGAACGGCGAAGCTTTGGAATTACTTGCCAATGGAAGTATTCCCAAGAACTTAAAACCTCCTGAAGTTCAAAAAACATTCCAACACCTACCTCGTTTCGCTTACCTTCTTAGATACGCATAATGTTTTTCGAACATTGAAGTACTTTCCTTTCGTGCTCTGCAAGAGATAAAAAAATATGAACCTATGATTTTTTTCGTTCCTGATTCTTCGGATTGCATATGTATATGCGGTTGTAAAGAGTTCAGAATTAAAGAGAAGACATGACAAGAAAGTGGAGCTTTGAAAGAGAGAATTATCATGAACACTAGTCATGTCCATATTGAACACCTGATGCCTACTTATATATACAGAAGGCTGATTGTGTTTCACGATAGGTTGATATCAAATTCCATCCAAATTTCTAAAAAAGTCATTCATTGATTACTACTTGGTTATTTCCAGAGGCAGTAAGGTCAAGAAACGTCCTGTCACTTATTTCAGATATAATCCTTATCCTAAAATAACGCAATTGAAGTAAATGACAGTTTCCTTAAGGACTGACAACGGGAATGACGGAGCCGTGGTACCCTTTATCCTGGATGATATCTTCTTCTGTTGTCCCTCTTCGATGGATACCATCGACCATCCCTCCACAACCTCACCATCGAGTGATGTAGGGAGACAGGTGGACATCTGTGGTGAAGATGGGACAATCTGTGTGATGCAGGTCGTCGCGGGTTGATGGACGAGGTTCTGGAAACCTGCAGCCTGCTAATCCAGATTCTTTTCTTTTCTTTCCCCGCAAAGCCCAACCTCGCCCATAAATGATGTAAGGAGGACAGCACATGCACGGACTCTCAGCGGATGACTCATTCTTTGGCGTCTTTGCTCTTGCATCACAGATGAGACAGTTTGTGGACATCTGTGGCAGAGATGAGATAATGCATGGGCACCTATGTAGGTGGTTTCCACATATCCCATCAGAGTTAACAGCTTCAGACATTTGCTGGGGGCACCACAGAATAAACCAATCCCTTTTTTCCTTACTCATAGGAGAAGGAAGAGTATTCTCCAGGAACCTGAACAAAGAGAAGTCTTTCCACATATCCCATCAGAGTTAACAGCTTCAGACATTTGCTGGGTGCACCACAGAATAAACCAATCCCTTCTTTACTTACTCATAGGAGAAGGAAGAGTAGTCTCCAGGAACCTGAACAAAAAGAAGTCTTTCGAACGAAATTCTCGTTCTGTGGCAGTGGCAGTGCGCTGACAGTTACTGTGATGGTATTTGAAGTGGCCCTTATTTATGAGAACAATGCGTCTCATGAAGTTGAATCAATAACGCCATACTCGAGGTAGAACATACATTGACCAACAAACCCATGGGCCATCGGTGACTACACACTAGTACCAGGATCATGGAACACCAAACCATTTTGATGGATTCATTATGGTGATAAATTATGAAATTTGTCATCTTTAACATGTTTCGGATTTTTTTAACATTTATTCATTTATTTATTTATTTATTTATTTATTTATCTCAGCAATTGACATGTAAAAAATACAGGAAAATTGTGAAAATTGTCAACAGGTGAAAATATACAGGCAATATAACATATCCTATCAATACTCTTTAGATTTAAACATTCTGATGTACAGGACATAATCACATAAATATACACTTATTTACAAATATAAATACACATTAATAACACGATAATAAGCACATACATGAGAAGCATGTTGACTATACCTATCACATTCATTATCATAAAGTTCCCTAGTTAAAAAATTCTTCTATGGTGTAGCAGTTTTTGAGGAGTACGTGTTTTTTCAGGCGATTCTTGAAAATTGTTAATGACGCTGCATCTTTATGTGATCCGCAAGAGAATTAAAGGATTTGCATCCAATATATTCAAAACTTTTTTGATATCGAACGGTGCTATGCCGGTGGGGTAAAATAAGGTTTTTTCGTCTGGTATCATGTTCATGCTGTGTTCTGATAGCATTATAAGTAGCCTTATTTTTGAAAATGAAACAACACGCTTCGAGGATGTACGTGCTCACAACAGTAAGAATGTTGAATTTTTTGAAAATATCTCTGCATGAGTCTCTTCTACTTAGTTTAGCAATCATCCTAATAGCGTATTTTTGTAATAAAAACTCCCTCTGTACAGAAGAACTTGCTCCCCAATTTAAAATTCCGTATCTCATATGAGAATGGAAGTGGGCGTAGTATAAGGGTAGAAGGATATTTTCACTGCAATGACTCGACATGAACTTTAGTGCGTAATATTCTCGTCTAAGTTTGCCGCACACAATGTCAATATGTGAATTCCATGGAAGTTTTGAGTCAAAGGTGATTCCTAGCATTTTGATAGTTTCAGAAGAAGACACAACATTTTCAGTATTCTCAAACAATAAGAGCTGCTGATGTTCCCGACTATTAGCACCAAATATTAGGGCATTGGTCTTTGTCTTATTAATTATTAGATGGTTTTTGTGTGACCATGTTATCACTTTAGTATAGGTATTCTCAGCCAATGTTTTTAATGATGATAAATTCTCTTCTATAATTAAAATGTTTGTATCATCTGCATAACATGTTGTAATAATTTTTTTGTTTTCATTCAAGTAGGATATGATGTCGTTGGCAAATACTAAAAATAAGAGGGGGCCTAATATTGAACCTTGTGGGACACCTTGAGTAATGCCTAAGGGATTACTGTTTGTGTTGTTTATTTTAACAATTTGCTGTCTGTCAGTTAGATATGATTCTAGCAAGCAAAACGGTGTTCCCCTCAGTCCATACCTTGATAATTTTGATGATAGAATCTCATGACTAACACAGTCAAAAGCTTTAGAGAAGTCTATGAAGAGGCCCATAAATTTTTTTTTATTTTTCAGAGAATGAATAATGTTATTTTGGAAATCGCATAAGGCTGTCTCCGTACTTTTATTTGCTGTAAAACCGTGTTGTGGAGATGATAATAGTTTGTTTGAAGTAAAAAAATTGGTCAATTGAAATTTGATGTTCAATTCATATAGCTTAGATATGCTGTCTAACACACTTATAGGTCTGTAGTTGTTAAGGTCATTGTGATGTCCTTTTTTAAAATAGGGTGTTACTCTTGCTATTTTAAAATTTGTTGGAAATATGCCTTTTTCTGTGGATAAGTTTATGAGATAGATTAATGGATGGCATAATTCATTTTGACATTGTTTAAGTAATTTATTTGATATATTGTCAATGCCACAAGAGTTACCACCTGTCGATATAAGTAGATCAGACTCGATCAGAATAGTCATGGCACACAAATGGAAAAAAATGAAATAAAAATCAATTTTGAAGATTGAAAGTTCACTTATGTGTTATCATTGAATTCAGAAAATAATTCAGAATTCTAAAATGCACTGATATACAGGGTGCTCCATTTGAAAATCAGAAGTTATAAAATGAAATATATCCCAGCCAACCATCGTGTGACATCAGCATCTGTGTGATGTAACAACCTTGCATAAATGCAATATCTCGAAACACATCTTATCGACGTAGATTTGATATCAACGTCGCAAGGTGACATCGCAACCAGGAAACTATGTAATGTGGCAGCGACTTCTTCAAACTACATCTCTTCGACGTTAACTAAATAATTCACATTGATATCCTCATAAGATATCTTTGTGACCTGTGAGTGTGACGCAGACATGCGCAAAACGAACGCACACGCCAGACGCCATGTTGAGCTGTGCATGGCCACGTCAGTCAGTCAGTGAGTGAGTCCGACTCCGTACAGACTATTTCCTTCCAAATTCTCTGTTGAAATATCTGAGATGATTTATTGCACATATTATAGCAGCTTCAAATTGGAGGTATACAATCATTTAGGAACGACGGTGAGTTCAATCACAATAGGTAATATTGTAATTATCTCTGAGATAGGAATATTGCAATCTAAAACAAAGGGGAATGAAAGATCCCAAGATAATGTGAGTGTATTTGTATATGTGTAATTTATGGATAATGTATATTTGTATTGCAATATATATATATGTGTCATGTTTTACTTCAAGATCACTAATTAGGGTGATTGTCATGATAATTTTTGTATCATCTGTTTTTACTTTCGGAAAATAAACATGTTCTTCGTAAAGTTGAATAATAATTATTATTATATATCCCACGAATATCACAGGTACGGCGACCACATCATCGATGTCGCAGTATGATGTATTTGTAATATGAAATGTACACTTGTATGTGACCTGGTAGTGATTTTTCATGTGCTGTCGCATTCCATATCTGAACGACGTCACAGTGATGTTGCTTGAGTCGGACATTTTCACATCGCCACGTTGTATCGGTAACATGTTTGTGACTTCAAATGAGATATCGCATGTCACAAAGTGTTGTGGCGTATACATCACTTATACATCTCATGGTTGGCTGGGATTGATGTAAACACGTGAGGTGTATCAAGTTGATTGGTCATTCCGAATTTCTTTCACTTATCTCTGGAACTAATTGAGAAAAAGGGGGTGTACCATGATCCTGTTACACCCGGTATATACGGTCAGGTTAGGTTAGGTCCTAGTCTGTCGTGGTGTCCATTGGGATTGGAATCAACCTCAAGAAAATATTGAGGGAAATATTAGGAATACATCATGGTTCGTATGTGAATTTGTTTATTTATGAATTATCAAATATTGGAACAAAAAGGCAACTACGACGTTATTATTTTCACAGACTTAATCCAAATAATCAGAATGACCCATGATATTCATTTCAATAATTATGTCGATCCCTGTAAATTAATGTTATTGGATAACATCAAAAATGTTAACCGTGCAATAGTTGATAAGACAATTTTCTTCAATATCATCTTATTCAAATAAAGATAAACTATGTAAACAACCCGAAAATTTTGATAAATGCGGACATTTGAAGGTTGAAATCTACTAACATTTTATCTATTTCATGAGTCTAGTGCGTTTCATTTGATTTCTCGTTCTAACATCGAATAGAAGGTTGAGATGATATCACTCTGTTACCAAGGAAACAATAACTACATTCCGAATTAAAAAAATTATGCGAGCGGTATCTACATTTTGGGTACGACTTTCAACAGCGAATGACCTATACCCACAGAGAAATTGAACCTTTGGTCCGTTCTTCAGATCTGTTAGAAGTGAATTTTCATGACCTTGAGTCAATGGTTTTCGAAAATTTTAATATAATCATGTATTTTTAATATGAAAGCAATCACTTCAACATCAGAGAACTAGAGAAGCTCGACTACTTAAAACCTTCGCATTATTAAGTGATTCCTCTCGCACACAACTCAAGTAGGTACCTGGTTCCAGACTAATTTTGTATTCTTTTCTTCCATGAACATAATATATCAACACACTTTTCGTTCCGCATTCCTTTTGGAATTCGATGTGATGACTTCGAATCTAATTCGCACTAGTGTTTTAGTGTTAGTGTTTATATTATGGACTTGGCAACAATTCTCGAATGGAGATCCAATAACTTGGTAGATTTCAATGCAAACAAAACACAAGCATGCCTTCTCTCTAGAAAAGTAGATCTCACTGTGCCCAACATAAGCTTGTCAGGAGTAACCATACCTTTGAAGACATTCATCTCGATGCTTGGTATTACTATCAGCAATAACCTTTCTTGAGAAAATCAACTGCTAAAAGTGCATCCCAAAAACTTGGTTTCCTGTTTCGGGCCAGGAGCTATTTCACTTCCAGTCCGCTGCTTATGATCAATAAGGCACAGATCCTATCTGTCCTGGAATACTGTTTCCGTATTTAGAGTGCAGCACCCAAACATACCCTGAAACTGTTGAATTCTGTCTAAAGAAGGGCAATTCGTATCGTGGGTGATGCCACGCTCACAAACTCAGAAACGCACTCACTTCTATGGAACACCGTAAAAAAGTTGGCGATCTGGCTCTATTTTATATATATTTTTATGATCGCTGCTTTTCTGAAATCAAACAATTGTTCCTCCCGTGCTTTGCACCCCTTCGTGGTCACTTTGGAGACCTGCAGAACATCTCTTTCCAAAGACTCGTTCATCCAACGAACAGCAAGGCTCTGGAACACATTGCCAAAGGAGGTGTTTCCCCAGGCATATAACGTCTAGGAATTTAAGAACATCAATGGTTCTTACGATGTTCTCTGAACATTACAGGATATCCCTTTCGTGGGAACCAGAACATAAAAAAATCACTCAAGTATAAATAGGTATATAGGCTGGTGAGATCTATTCTCTATTTTTTTCTTCTATAAGTATATGAATACCCATTAGATGTAATTCAATGTTCGTCGTGGCATATAGCCAGGAAAGTAGTTGTTTTCTGTTGAATAAACCGAGAAAGAATTATTATTTTCATCACATGGGGGATGCGAATTCTCAATGTATTTCTTTATATATACATCAATTTTTTTTTGTGTTCATAAATATATCCGAGAATATTCTTGCTTATTCAAAACCATGCTTTCTTGGTGTTTGAAGGTATATTTTCTTCAAGAGTCATTAGATAATTATATGTCAATGTGTTTCAGGCCTCAAAATTCACATCAATTGACACCTGGATTGGAAATAGACATCACCGATTTCAAACTGACAGATGAAAGTGGCTGCCTCATTGATCAGGAGGAATTCTCAAATTTTCTGGAACAAGCCGATGAAGGATTTATTTTCATAACTATAGATTGCACAGAATCAACCAATGAACAAAATGAATCCATAGTTTCACACTCTGGTGTAAAAAAAGTCCACATTCCATGGTGTGAGATTCACCATTTTTTATGGTTGTATACTCTCTTTAGTGTCACACTCGGTGTCAAATATTGATATCCTGTATGGTGGAATCTAATATTATTTGGTGGAGAAATTACACCATTAGGTGCTCTTTATACACCATATAAAGTGATTTTTTACACCTTCAGGAAGTCAGATTGACACCATCGGTAGACAAATATCAACAACTACCGGTGTAAAATATATTCACCATCACAGTGTAAATTGAACACTGCACATATGTTGTTAAATCGACACAAAAATGGTGTGTATGGATATAGACCCCGCCGGGTGTTATTTTGGTGTCAAGTATCCCGTCGATTTTCAACTGTGTAGTTAACACAGATTAATTCCAGAGATATAGGATGGCATCAAATTCATGCCACACATCACATTCGTGACTCGAAATGAGAGTCCCAAAGAAATTACAATGACTGCTATTCCGGCGACCCTTTTGGTCATTTTATGATTCACATTAGGATGCCCAATGAAACTCACAGTACGTATATCAAGCGACTCCTCATTCAACATCAAAATTGATTGATTCCGTTTGTTATTTGAATAGACAAGAATGTTAGGTTCCAGTGAGTCTCTTGGCTGTTATAAATAAAATGTGACGAATATTGAGAATGTTTTGTGAAATAAAAAGTCCCCTGGCAATACCAATGATTTTTTTTGTGTAATTCGCATTGTTACCTATAGCGAGACATGAATGTGACATCCCAGGGATGATTGTGTTGACTGGGTACTTCGAAGTAGCTATAGCTTATCCAAAGTCGATTGAAGCGTCTCGAACCGCACGTGCACAGATTTCAAAAGGAATTTCAAACCCGCCAACACCCCCTTATCGCTCTTATCAGCAATATTTTATCAAGTCAAGTTTGCTAATATCATGATGTTTTGACACCAGAAACTACCCTGTTTCTGACTGAATGCCCATTTATTGAACGATCTTTTAGTTCTTGTCTTTCCCGGTAACGCAGAAGTCAATGAATCGATGAAGACCCAATATCAATTTGCTTCACTGGCGAAGTGGCTACAAGAACGTAAACGTCCAACAGCTTTTCACCGTTGAAATTATTCCTTCAGCAATGTGATCACTGGGCCACTAACTTCCAGGCAGTTAGTCGATTGTTTGTTGCTGAGGTTTAATCACCGTTAAAAATAATTTGTTGTCGTAGGTCATTTCGAATGTTCCTTCGCTGTGAAAACAAATATTGCGTTTCAACTCCAATTTGATAATGATTATGTCTGTTATTGGCTTGAACCATGTTATTACCCGATATTCCAATTAGCTGCTAAAGAGGTAATGGTAATGATAGTTGTAATAATTCTCTATAATTTAATTGAATCATTAATATTGAAAAGGAATATTCTCAGATATAATTATTAACATGAAAAAATTAAAATAAACCCATATAAAGAAATTTATTGAGAATTCGCATTCTCTATGTGATGAAATTATCAATTCTTCCTCGGTTTATTCAACAGAAAACAACTACTTTCCTGGCTATATGCCACGACGAACATTGAATTACATCTATTGAACATGCACGATAAGAATTTGAAGACAAAATCTTTCTTCTGAAGTAAGAATTTGCATTATATGCTCATCAAGATCAGAGTTTATACAAGTCAATACTGAATATATTGATAAGTTATATTTTTATATCATAATACATCATATTATTTTATCCGATTTGAGAGATGTCAATTCTCAGTTTCAAAGGATTCTCATCTTTCATTCTCTCTTTTTGGATGTTCAACAGATATAATTCAATGTTCGACGTGGCAGATAGCCAGGAAAGTAGTTGTTTTCTGTTGAATAAACCGAGATAGAATTGATATTTTCATCACATAGGGAATGCGAATTCTCAATGTATTTCTTTATATAGGTATATATTCATTTTTTCATGTTCATTACTATATCTGAGAATATTCCTTTTCAATCTACTATTTATCAATATATCGGACATACGCGAAGTAACTTGATGAATGTTGACATTCACTGGTATATCTCGACATTCACCGGATCTCAGCCTTTCTCAGTGAGATGTACTAGAAATGCCCTTTCTTGAATCTAAACTCCCCAGCCCAATCCTTTCCTAATATAAATAGCAGGAGATATTTCGCATGGCAAAAAAAATTGGCAAACGGAACCGGTCTTTCTAACACGCACTATAGTGCAGAAGGGCTAGGGCGATTTCAATAGTTATATTGTGCGAGTACACATACCTACAGAGGCGGATCAAGATTTCGTGTGATTTTTTATTTTTCCCGGTTTTCAATTCTTCAGTTTTATGTCAACGAATCTATTAGACAAGTCATAATTTCTAGAATATTAGATTTTTAGGTATATACAGGGTACCATTGATATAAGTGTTATTATTTCAAACCCGACTCCCTTCTCCACCCAAAGTGTAACACTGTAGCAATTCTGTAGTCACCACTGTTCAAGTTTCGGTGTGGAAGGCACAATGACGCGGAGTTTAATAATTTAAATTTTTTCCCGATTTTTGTTCAATTTAACGGATGAAATTTCTCGTTAATTGAAAGAATTAGAATTAATCTGATATCATGGGAATATTCGTTAGAGTTTATCATATCGATGTGCAGAATATAATATGTACTTATTTCAATACCTCGTATACAGGGTGAGTCAGAACAAGACCTACAAACTTCGTACAAGGATTCCTTACCTCATCTCGAAGAGAAGGGTTCCTATCATCGTATGTCCTGAAATGTATCATCTCTGAAATACAGGGTGTCAATTGTACGAAAGAAATTAAGTTAATTAATCAATGTAGACACATGGAGTCTTCATTCTTGAATTTTGATTTGCAGTAGCGTAGTTACGGTCGAATGTCCCCATATCTTCCTCAATATTTATTCTTCGAAAGATGTTATGTCAAATTGGTGTGTAACATCAGTTCAATACATGACGGTGTTTCAGGCATAAATTATTGCAATATATTATTGCGTTAAAGAAATGATAAGACGATAGTTGAAAGGAAGAACCATTGCAATCTATTCGGATAGTCAGGCAGCAATCAAAGCAGTTAACTCAATGCAAGTTAACTCAAAGCTAGTATGAGACTGTTCAAATCATATACGCATTAATAAACAATACGGATCATAACGGGTGCCAGGATGAAGCCAAAAATATGAAACAAATGAATATCCATGCATAAGGATTTGGTGGCATGATACGCATGCGCCATGCGCTATTATAGTAGTCATCAAAGACATGCGTTTCGTTTACTAGTATTTCAATCAAAGCAGTATGTGTCTGATCGTATCTCACTTTTCCTTATGGATAGTCATTTGTCTTCAAAAATCGGCTTCATGTTTCGCTATGGAAACAGATAGAGATTATCCGTATTGATTATTAATACGTATATGGTTCAAATTCGGCAGTCAGAACAGACTGACTCTAGCATGGGTACGAGGGAAATGAATGGGCAGACTCACTTGCTCGAGCAAGAGCAAACGAAGCTCTGAATGACCCAGAACCCTTTTGTGGTATTGCGAAAGCTATGCAAAAGACAAGTATCGAATCATGGATGCAAACCAAATCTCAAGAAAGCTGGAACAACTCGCCAGAAATGAGACAGACAAAAGAGTTTATTAAAAAACCATCGCCAACATTCACAGAATATCTACTGAGTCAGAAACGGAGTACAACTGGAATACTAGTGGGACTTCTCACAGGGCTTTGTAGGCTCAACAGACACATGAGTACGATAGGTCTGACTGAAGAACTGCTACCTGTCAGGAAGAGGAGGAAACAGCAGTACATACACATATTTTGCCACTGAGAGGGCTTGTCAAGGTTCCTAACGCTGGGCGAGGAAAAACCAGGAGCCCAGGGGATCTGAAAGCTAGCCTATGGAGTCTTATAGAGAAGGCGGAGCTAGCCAAAGAACTCTAAACGATCCTGAGGGCGGACACAATAGATCTGAAAAGGTCGCGGTGTGGAGACCGATAGCCCGAATGCTCCACTCTAAATCTAATCAATCTGATCTAATATCAGTCCAGCTCATCAATACTCTACCTAAGAGTTAAATCATTTTAGATGCCTAAATATACAAGTATAACTACCTGAGATATTTGCGGAAATCTAAGGGTATGTATTGAGGTAATATTGAGTATAGAGATATTCAATTCGCTCCGTGCCAAAATCGCATAACGCTTATTTATCACAAGATATCAGAAAATTTCCCGGCCTCCTGAACATTCTTGAATGTTGTGAACATTGGAAACATAATACGGGTGAGTCAGAAGTAAGTTGATGACAAACTCACTTCTTATTCACGTTACACATACGTTATCTCAAGGTGAACAGTTTATATTCAGTTAAATCTCACTGTGCATCCTATTCGGAATAGTATCTCTTGAGTATATGTAAGCAAAATTGAGAATTAGCATTAGAACTAGGTACAATTTTTCTTTCTTCTCCAACACGTAGCAGTATTATCTCAAGAAACGTTTTTGTTATTTCGCAAATATCTCTCATAACCTCTATATTTAAGAATGTGACATGTTATTTTGGTAATCCCATAATTTTTTTTCGATTTAACGGTATTCAGATGACAATAATTGAAAAGTTAATGTGAACAGAGCGTTCATCCGTTGATATTAATTAACTGTTCCATAAAAACACGATGTTGGGATTGTTCTGTCCTCGAAATCAAATGGTAATCTTTCGTAAATAACGGGTTTCCTGCACATCGGCCTTGTAACGTAATATTAAATATACTTTTAGGTAAAGTATCTATAAGCCTAACGATGTCACACGCCAATGTGACATTTCATCTGTCAAAGAAACAATATGAAAGAAAGTGTGGCAACATACGACCGTAATTACGCCAAAGGCAATCAAAATTGAAAAATTGAAACTCCATTTGACTATATCCAGCAAGCACAAACACATCTCAGAGATGTTAAAAGTACGAGATGTCGAGACATTGAACCTTCACTGCGATGTCCTGTTCACACATGAATAGAACTTCCATAGAACAGCCAACTGGTACTGGTACTGGTGGGGGACGTTTGCACGTCAGCAACTAGTCCCTCATGGGACCTTTTTGCAAACCCCAAGTGTTTTCTATGACTGATGTGGTTCGCTCAAGAGAGCTGGCTAACATCCTTTTTCAGGCACCGCCCATCAGCTCTCTTTCAGAGTTTTTCGGCTGTGTTTTGTAGGCTAGTAATGTACTCACTACCATATGCGCAGTGGCAGGCCTGCTAGCTATCCTCGTTAACCCTCGTTAGAGACTGGGGTCTACTTAAGCAGCTGGCCCGCTCTCACGCTCAGCTGGTAGTTTTTCCACACCCACCTACATACACCGTCCTACTTCTTCTCTGATGCTCACAACCACATCATCATCTCTTTCTGCGTGTTCTGTGTAGGCTGTGTTACTAACTCCATGCGCCATTTTGGGAGCAGCACTGTTAATTGGAACGCAACAGCGAATCGTGCAGGACTATCCCCAGCCGATGCTCCGAAACTTTACAGCAACAGAACAGCCAATGTCCGTTGATAAAGATACCCTTGGGATGTCACATCCCAAAAAACATTCTCCCTGGTTTTTTATAGCCTATTCCTGGACACAACATAACCTTCCCAAAGCTTTTGGCGCACATTCAATCGCTGCAAATAAACCATTCCTGGTGGGTATATCTTCGAGAAGTATAAATGCCTATGAATTATCATCACTCAAACTCCCGTTCATTTCAAGACCTTTCACCATAAATTAACTTTTCTAAATTGAAACATTCAGTACATTGTAGTTTCGATCAGGTCAGAGGAGTTCATAGACGTCAGTTCCTTTATAATTCACAAAAAAGCCGCTTACCGCGCGATAATACCTAGGTAAGCAGTATCCAAAGGTAACGACCATTCCCATCGCGGAAAATTGCGAACCTAGCATCGATTCCGAATATAAATAGTACCCGAGTCGATAAGGCAATCATATTCATTATCAACACGAGTCATTTAGTGATCAACAAATGATGTTTTTTTCAAGATGTTGTTTTGCGTTGTGTTTAGTTGGCAAGCCATTATGTTCCTTTGCCTTTGCTAACCTGCCATGTGACAGCATTTTCAATCAATAAATGTTAATTTCATATGAAAACTGTCCAGTCTCTTTATTTGGGAATGAATGTGGTTGGGTGGTGAAATGATCAAAACCTCTCGTCAAAAAGCCAAGCAAGTAGCTCAGTCACGACCTATAGGAGGGTCAACATCTGAGTTGCGACACGTGGTGGAGGCGCCTTGCTCCTTCCTACAGATTAACTCTCCATAGTTAATCTATTTAGTTCATTATGATTCTTGATCAATTTTCATTATTCCAGTCAGCAAATTTCACTCATCCAACCACCATTCATTTCTAAATATGAAGGTTTCGTAGTCGGAACTCAGATGTTGACCCTCCGATAGGTCGTGACTTAGCTACTCACTTGGCTTTTTGACGAGAGGCTTTGATCATTCCACAACCCAACCATATTCATCCCCAAATGAAGAGACCGGACAGTTTCCATATAAAATTAACATTTATTGATTGAATGAAGAGGTCAAGAATAAATGCTGCCACATGGCAGGTTAGCAAAGGCAAAGGAACATAATGGCTTGCCAACTAAACAGCCTAATTTAATTGTATAAATTGATGTTTTAGGTAGGTATATGTACACCCCAATCGAGGCGAGCGTAGGAAGGTTGGAAGAAACGCCACCTGGTGGCAGAAATGCAACAAGATAATCATTCAACAAAATATTTGTTTGATATAATGTAATTGTGTGTTCTGTTCAACAAAGTGATTTGTTTGAAATAACAACATATTTCTTGATAGTGATGTGTTGAATCAACAATATATGATGTTGTCATAATCAATTCAATTTTGTCGAATTAAAAAAAAAAACACTCTTTGATTGGTTGCACAATGAAATGATTGTTGACTCAACAAAATATGATGTATTTAGTAAAATATTTGTCAAAATTAATTTAATTTCGTCGAATAGACAAAATGTATATTGAACAATGAGAAAATAGTTGGATCAACAAAATTTGTTTTATGTCAACTATAAATGTTGTTGAATGAAATGAAACTTTTGTTCAAGTAAGCAAATATTTCAACCAAATTATTTTGTCTCTTTGAATAGGTTGTTTATTTGGAATGAACATATATTTTGTTGATTTCACAAAATGTGTTTAATTTAACGAAAAAAAACTTTTTTTTCCGTGTACTCCTGATTTTTCGAATTTAGAAGTTTTGTCTTTATTATTTTTGATTAACCTTCCCAACGTGTTATTTGTTCTATATGCAACTTTCAAGTCTTGTTTATGTAGAAATGAAGCTAACTTTTCGGTTGATGACCCCAAAATAGGGGTAGAAGTTCTATAATTTTGATTATTATTTTTGATGGTGGGATAAACTGCTTGAATAGATTTATTAGGGAGATTTTTAGAAAGAATACTGTCTATCAAATTAACGTTGTCTCCGTTGTTGACTGCAATCTGTTTCTAGGGTGTATTGAATTATTAGATATCTTTCCAATAGAAAATCCTCTTGTATATACGAGGAAAATGCTATCTCCGATGGAGTCTCTTTTACTGTATGATACAGATTTAAAGGAACTTAAGTTAGTAATCAGCGAAATAAAAAATAAAACTTCTTCAGGTGAAGACAATTTGTCAGCGAAGTTGATTTCTCAATTGCCAGAGGAAGCTCTGAGCGCCTTGGTATTAGCTACAAATAATTCGTTCGCTACAGGAATCTTTCCTACTAGCTTAAAGTCTGCAATTGTGTTACCCCTGCATAAAGGAGGTGCTATTGACGATCCTAACAACTTCAGACCAATTTCCATGCTCTCAACTCTTTCCAAAATTATTGAAAAATTGGTGAAACGGAGAATGCTTGGCTTCCTAGAGTATTCTCTCAACTGTGATAATATACTAGCGCAGGAACAGTTTGGTTTTCAAAATAAAAAAACACCAATGATGCTATTTTCAATTTTCTCGAGAGAGTATACTTGAGCTTGAATGAAAAAGAGGCGGCTGCAGCAGTGTTTCTTGACCTTTCTAAGGCATTTGACTGTGTGAGTCATGAAATTCTGTTGCAGAAGCTTTTTCATTACGGTATTCGTGGTACAGCTCTAAACTGGTTCAGATCTTATCTCACTGATAGAAATCAAAGAGTATCATTGTTAAAAAAGACTTCGAATAAAGGTAATATTATACGGGGGGTCCCTCAGGGGTCAGTTCTTGGTCCGATTCTCTTCTTGATTTATATCAACGATATGGTTAGTCTAGATATTTCTGGACACCTAACTTTATTTGCAGATGATACCACGATTCTCTGGCATAACGAAGATCGAGCTAGTCTTTCTCAGTCTATTTCAGTGGACGTTGAAAAAATAAAAAATTGGTGTGAAGCTAATATGCTAACTCTGAATGTTTCTAAAACAAATTTGGTGACATTCAAGTCAGAGATTGAACAAATTGCTCTAGGAGATCAACTCATTGAGAGCAAGTCTGTCACGAAATTTCTTGGTGTTCACATAGATAGCAATTTGAAGTTTGACCATCATATATCAGCTCTTAAGAAAAAAATATCAGCTGGCTGCTTCGCAGTCAATGTGATATCCCGTGAACTTGGATTGCAAGCTTCAATATCAGCATACTACTCACTTATTGAATCGCATCTACGGTATGGAATTTCATTCTGGGGGTGTAGCAAAAACGAGCTCTGAGATTTGTATTCAAACTCAAGCCGCGTGACTCATGCAGGCCAATGTTTCACAACTATAAGATATTGACGGTCTTTGAAATTTTCGTTTTAGAAACAGTCTGTTTGCTTCACAAATATAGAAGAAATTTCATGAACGCAAACATAGACAAGATTACGCGTAATGAAAGGAACCTTGCTCTTCCTCTGCCTAGTTCATCTTTAACGAGACAATCCTTAATTTATAGGAGTAAAAAGATTTACAATCATTTACCAGAATGTACAACTATGATCAATGATTTGAAACAATTCCGTAGATCTGTCAAAGATATGTTAGTGGGAAAAGGCTTGTACAGTTTGGATGAATACTTTGCCTACAAATTCTAGTCTTTCTATGATATGTGAGAATAATTAGAGATTCATATTATTGATTTTAAAGATAATTGTTTTTTGTAATAATAATGAAACTTGTCTATGTTATTTTATTTTATTTTATTTTATATATTTTTGTTCTGTATTATTTTTATATATTCCTGTTCTGTTTTATTTATTTATAATCTCGCAAGATACTGACTTTGTCGACAAAATGTGCTCATTTTAGACAATAAAGCTTATCTATCTATCTATGAATAGTGATATCAGTGTGGGTTCTACTTATTGTCAAATCTAAAAAATTTATTGATTTTTCTGTTTCTATTTCCCTTGTGGAATTTATCTTCGGATGAATAGTATTAATATAGGTATTGGTGAAAACTGTCTAATTGTCATCTACGTACCATTACAAAAACTTTCGATGACAATTTCAAAATTCTACACACGTAGAAAAGGAATGAAACTCAATAATTTTGAATCATTAGAAATCAACAAACTCTAAAATTGTAACATTTTATTTAACGATCAATTAAACCTCAATAGTTCACCACTGTTGAATTTGTTTTCTTAGTAGGTAATAATATGTATTTGCTATCAACCCTTTCAGGTTAATCCGTTACACCGAATTTCAATGTAGATATTGTGCCTATTTTCCGAAAATGAAGGTTTATCGAAACTTTCAAAAGGTAATTCTGACCCTTCAGGTTGGGAAAGTGGGATATAGGTATATAAGGTCAGGCAAGCCTAGTTTATTTCATTGTACCAGTATTTCACCTGAAGAAGTCACTGTGTTATCGAAACATGTCGTGTGACTAAGAATTTTGTGAAAATCGTATCGTTTGTGAAGTTTTTACATTTGCTATAGAGTTCCATCAAGTAACGGTCGAGTCAATTCAAAAAATGAATATTAGTTCACGCAAACCGAAAGGGGCACATATCTTATGAGTTCGGTTCTGGAGGCAGACCCCT
Organism: Phaedon cochleariae; assembly: GCA_918026855.4. Taxonomy (NCBI): domain Eukaryota; kingdom Metazoa; phylum Arthropoda; class Insecta; order Coleoptera; family Chrysomelidae; genus Phaedon; species Phaedon cochleariae. The sequence goes on along the minus strand of OU896714.1, from coordinate 39,122,696 downwards.
TCACTCGCGAATTTCGAAGGGGAGCAAGTCTAATGTTCTTTTGTCTAATAGACTGCTTCTTGAACGCAGGGGCATTCACACAGGTCTATTCAGATACCTGTTTTATATATTAGCGAATATTATTAGCGAAGCATTGTACATACCTATACCTTCTTTACATACAAATACACGGTATATATAGCGATAGCGTATCAAATGTGCAGGTTTAAAGGAATGCGCGATTATTTTGGCAATAGAGAATAAACGAGTGGGCTATTTTTTTTTTAAATAGAATTATCACACAACTACCTTTTATTTCCATAGCTTTTTAGATTTTCTCGGTCCTAAAATAGATGTATAAATAGTCATATGGTGTTATCACTTTTTATTGAAAGGAGTTTCGGAATCTCTCGATATCGCCTACTTTGTAAAAATAACGAGGAGTGGGAGAATCTTGTTAAATTTTCGAAGTTTCAAACCAAATTAACTGGCATCATGACACATCCATTTGAGTTCACATTTTCATTTTCATAATTTTTTATGTGAATGGAAACGGTGCGTTATATTCTCGACTGTCTTTGGTGAATTCATGAACGACAAGAAGTCCTAATTCAATAAAATCCTGTGATAATAATTGTTCACTCACTTTGGAAAAAAAATTTGAATATGCTAAAAACATGACTCTCGTGACAGATAATTCAAGTTCAAGATGTTTCTACACGGTTTATTTGTTGCGCCCTATCTCTTCTGAGTTTCAGCACATGTTGATCGCCACTTCTTCCGCGCTACTCTATGGTATTCATAGAATTGTGATTCGATGTTTCGTCTTCAAGGCACCAACATCAACTTTGTTATTTCAGATGGTGGAAAAAAATGTTTTGGCTCCAAGAAATATAATTACAATTCTAAATTCAACGACATATTGCACTTTACAATTATTTAACGTTTCAAACCTGAAATTCATCATAAGTGTTATTTGATGATGGTTACGAGGAAACGAAACGTTTGATAAAAAATCTGATTGCATTTTGTAGTGAAGGAAAATGGCTGGGACAATGTTGTATCCATTTTGGTCTATCTCTTCAAGTTAAGTCATTTCGCAGATTTAGAAACTGCGAGAAAAACTTTCTATTTTGTTTTAGTAAAAGAATGAATTTGATACTTTCTTTAAGTCATTTTCGCTCCTCTACAAGTTGCGATCATCATATTTTCAATTCGACGTTTCGTGTTTTTGTAACCATCATCGGACAACACTGATGATGATTTTCAAGTTCGAAACAATGAATAATAGTAAAGTGCAATATGTTGTTGTCGAGTTCTTCAGGGCATTCTCCGAGGATATTCGAATATTCTCAGAATATCCTCAAAGTACAATACACACATATTTTAGGGACGTTCTATGTACATTCGGAATGGACTGATTTAAATATTCTGTGCATATTCCTGGTATATTATAGGAGAAGGAAGGGAAAAAATGTTGCTCCGGTGGAGATGCTAACCCAATCTCTTCTGACTGAATTTTTACTAACCGTACACCTGTTCCACTGCGCTAAGAACCTTATTGATTAATAATATGAATAGCAAGATGACTTGAGGCTGGATAATTATGGGTTGAGTCATAGCAAACATTCTAAATATTGTACAAGAATGCTGAAATCAATATCAGATTTTGATACAATTCTGAATATTCTCAAAAATTGAATGTTCATAGAATATGTGCTGCATGATGAGAATATTGTATAATCATATTGAGAACATTTTATCAATTTTGAAATGATTGTATATGTAACGAGTATTTTAGGTACGAGCGCAGCAGAGCGGATCGAGTGTCTAATAAATGAGTGCCTAGAAGAGTTTATATACGCGTTAAATACTATATACTTTTTCAACGAACTCATGATCACTCTCTTCGACAAGTTCCCATAATTCCGAAAATTGGATTAACCTACCTGCTAATCTACAAAATGATTCGAAGGGAATGGGAATTGAGAACATAATACATAATACATGATACCATGCAATTACATGCAATCAACAAGACACGTATGAGTTCTATTGGTTGCAGAGGTCCCCAATCCATAGGATACATGAATTTTTATTAAAAGGGCTTGTTATACGACGCTATACATAGTGGAGTATACTACGGCCGTGCCAAAAATGCTATCTCGGAAACTAAGCGAGATAGAGGTATAGTTGCTTTGGAGAAAATGATCCCCATCGAATTTTGAGCAACTTTGGTTTTTGTGTGTGGTCTGTCTGTCTGTCTGTCTGTACTCTGTGTTAATCATAAATCGATATATCTCCGGAACCCTTTGACATATCGACTTGAAATTTTGCCATCTTATTGTACTCAAAACAATATTATGTCATTAAAATATGAAGGAAATCGGAAAACTCTAAGGTGGTTTTTCCGGGTTTTTTCGATTTTTCACCGGAAGTTCCTTGTAACCACTCTACAAATCGCAAAAAAGGTCCGATCGATTTCATTTTTTGTGAAAAAAACCTCTATCAGGAAGAGACGAAGCCTATTGAAATTGAGCAGGGTCGGAAAATTCCAAGTGGGTTTTTCAAGGAGATTTTCCGAAAAACACGGTTCGCTTCAAAACGACATATCTCGTGAACAAATAGACTAAATCCAAATTTGAGAAATGCACCGTATGCCTCTTTGATGACGCAACAAATTATCATTCAATCATTTTTTCGTGCATCCATCGGAAACTGGAAAAACAAATGAAAACCCAAACATCAAAATTTGAAATCCTTTTAATTCAATATATATCGAAAACAAATGGAAAAATCGAAAATTATCAAGAGTGCAATGTTATCCACTGGAACATTCCCTACAAATCATTTGCCATAATTTTTTCTGTAAACCCAATAGTACAGGAAATAAAGTGAAAAATATGAAAAAAAAAAATTGAACGACCCATAGGGTACTGTGAAGATATATTGAAGAACATAGATTATCGATAGATGAAGCTCATCGACTTCCACTGAACCATGAAATATTTTTTCATTTTGTTGATTGGAAGATGGAACAGAAGTGTTGAAAATTTTATTCTCAGATAATTCCAAATATCTCGAAAACAACTGGAAATATCTGAAAATATTATAGAACCAAAATTATTCCTTTTGATAAAATCTACAAAAAATCCGAATAACATTTTCCTCTGAATTCAATAGTTCGGGAGATACGATGAAAAAACTAAAAAATTTACAAGTTCCTAAATAATCACTTGCCAATAGAAAACAAAACAAAAAACGAAAGAAAGTGAAAAAAGCACACTCGAGTGTCTTGATTTTTCTCTCATAAACTACGTACCTAGCTCACTCGACTGTGTGGAAAAACCAAGACAGTCGAGTGGGCTAAGTACGTATAGTTTGTGGAAAAAATCTCCAGTTCTCCGAACTTTCATAGCGTCGTATACACATCCTTGGTGCCCAATGATAGTTTCAATATAAAAATATACTCATGATATGGTGCCATGGCCTCTACTTCCATCTTACATGAGCAATGATAAAATATCATCTGCTTTTGAAGCGTCGTATAAATTATCTGACCTCTTAGTCTGATACCTTTCAAAAACTACGTACCTCACTTGTTTAATAGCTTTTGTGAATAAGATTTCATCTGACGTAGTTGATGCCCTTCTAGTTATGTGAGAAGAAATATTAATTTTTTAGAATATTCTGTGTTGTCTGGGAACGCGTTTCAGACTACAAGAGTAGGAGTTTTGCGGTTTCAAATCCAATCCCACATCGTATGCAACTGAAGCAGAAATTTCGCTCATCTGTCATTCTATTAACCCATTGATGCTTGCCAATAATCTGCTACCTCGACAATTCTCATCCTCTAAAAGTCTAAACATTCGGCGAGTAATGAGGTAGTAGTGCTATATCAGCGCCTAGACGTTTCAAGTCATTGAATAGCGCAATACCTACTCAATTAATACCACTATAATTGGAATTTTGTGTTTATTTATCGCTGATTAATGATTGCCAGCTCAGCTTTGCTACGAGAAGATCATGAAGAGATTTTTTTCAGGGGCGGCGAGGTTTGTTTTTGTTCAATGGGTGCTAATGATTGGGCCAGACAGGGAAAATATCAATGACAATTTCACTCATCACACGATCTGACCAATCACAAGCCAGAGATATCAGATAAATTGTGTTATCGTGAAAACACTAGCTGTCTTTCAATTTTGATTGGTCTATCAGCGTTGGTGTTTTCAACGATGTAACCAGTTTGGCATACAATAATTATAGTTGTAGTTGTAAGAATGAATCTCGCTTATTAATAATAAATGCCATCTATTCTTCGAGAACGTGAAATAGTCTACCAAAATACCACTTTGTTCTGAATATTTTCTTATAATTTTGTCTGTCTTTCATTGTTCTCAATTGTGTTGCCGTTGAGCAATACCATAGGTCCTGACGAACTCGTGGTATTGCTCGGCAACACGATTTCGTGAACAATAAAGCGACAGAATCGCTTGATGACGAAGAACATCGTGCGTACCTAGAGAGGATAGGAAAAGGAGGTAGGAGTTTTTTTTTTTAAATTTTGGTGATTATTTGTTCTTGAGGATACTTCCTCAGGCAATGAATTCCTGAGCTTTGCCGTAATAAAAAACTTGTTTTGATAAAGTGCTGTTCGACACCGACCTTTCTCCGGTGTTCCAGTGTTGTCAAAGATGTGTGTGACATCACTCACCAGGCTAATGGCTCTTCTCTGGATGGAATCTTAGAGCATCAGAGCATGTTGGGTGCTGAACCTCCTATGTGGCAACAGTATTCTAAAACAGGCCATTATTGTGCTTTGTAAAGTTCTCTATCTATGAAGATATCAATAGGAAGCCATTTTGAAGAGAATAACATGGTAGTCACGTGAAATAAACATTGTTCTTTATTTTGAATAAATATTTCTAAAATTTGACAGAATTTGGAAAGACAATCGAGCAGAGGTAATTTTTTTTTATCGCTTGGAGCGCACGAAAGGGAATCCCTATAATGTTCAAAGAACATCGTGCGTTCCTAGGGAGGATAGGGACAGGAGGTAGGTATTGGATTTTTTTTTGAACTTTTGGAGATTATATGTTGTTGGGAATACTTCCACAGGTAATGAATTCCAGAGCCTAGTCGTTCTATGGATGAAGGAGTCTTGATAAAGTGCTGTTCGACATCTTTCGAGGTTGACAACGAAAGGATGTGCTGACTGGGCTTGTCTAGTTCGTCTGATTGGTATTGCTAGTGAAGGGATGATAGCAGAGATTTCCGAAGAACATTTCCCGTGGAAGTATCGATAGAAAAGTGAAAGGTCGCCGACCTTTCTACGGTGTTCCAATGATGTCAAAGAGTGAGTTAGTGTGGCGTCACCCACCAGGCGAATGGCTCTTCTCTGGATGGAATCTAAGAGCATCAGCGTATGTTTTGGTGCTGAACCCCATATGTGGGAACAGTATTCTAGAACAGGCCGTATCTGCGCTTTGTAGATCATGAGAAGCTGTTGAGGTGTAAAGTAGCTTTTCGCACGGAACAAGAATCCGAGTTTTTGTGAAGCAGCTTTTGCGATGGATCTGACATGATTATCCCATGAAAGAGTGTTGCTGATGGATATACCAAGCATAGATATGGTGGGCTTGGTGGGAATGGTGGAGCCAGACATAACAATATCGGGCATACTGAGTTCCGCCTTTCTAGAGAAAATGCAGGCTTGAGTTTTGGTGGCGTTGAATTCAACTAGGTTGTTTGTTCCCCAGGCTGTGATTTCAGCAAGATCTTCATTGACAGCATTGACCTGCCTGCGCCGTGAGTTTTTAGTTTCCTGGGAAGAAATGGAAATTCTGGAAGAGAACGCAGTATGGAGGGTACTATCATCTGCAAACCTGTGGATGGGGCAAGTTGTTACTCCTAACAGATCATTGATATGAAGCAGGAATAATGTTGATGCCAAAATTGATCCTTGTGGAACGCCGGAATTGATGCCAATGGTATCAGACGATACACCGTCCACCACCACGTGAAGCGATCTGCCTGAAAGAAAACTCGATAAGAGATGGCATAGCTGATAATTGACTACCATGTTATTCTCTTTAAAATGGCTTCCAATTGATATCTTCATAGATAGAGAACTCTTCTATACGCCAATAGAGATTTGAAGATCACATGCGAGCACTTTAATAGCCATCTAGTCGAAAGAATTGTGGTGTAAGATTTCAAACGTTATCATCCGCCATTTTGTTTTGGATGAATATTTTCGTCTGAGATTCTGAGGTTGTATAGAGAATCGAAAGACCATTCAATCGAGGTATCTTTCGACCCCCCACTCCATTTAAAAAAATCTTACATATTTTTTTTTTGGAACAATATGTAGCACTGAAACTACCATTGAAGCAAAACAGAATTGAAAAAAAAATCCCATCTGTTCAAGGTTATATCAGGCATACTGAGTTCCGCCTTTCTAGAGAAAATACAGGCTTGAGGTCTGGCTGCGTTGAATTCAACTAGGTTGTTGGATCTACAGGCCGTAATTTTAGCAAGATCTTCATTGGCAGCATTGAGCTGCCGTCGCCGTGAGATCTTAGTTTCCTGGGGAGAAATGGGAATTCTGGAAGAGTATAGATTATAGAGAGTACTTTCATCTGCAAAACCGTGGAAAGGACAAGTGGTTGCTCCCAACAGATCATAAATATAAAGTAGGAACAATGTTGGTACCAAAATTGATTCTTTCGAAACGCCAGAATTGATGGCAATGATATCAGACGATACACCGTCCACCACCACGTGGAGCGATCTGCCTGTAAGAAAACTCGATGAGAGATGGCACATCTGAGGTGGTAATCCTTATGATCGTAGTTTGTGAAGGAGTCCTCGGTGCCAAACACAATCGAATGCTTTTGATATGTCTAACACCACAGCTGGAGATTCCTCATGTTTTTCTTATGAAGCTTGACATATATGGGTGACGTAGGCAAGTAGATGTCCATTTGATCTTCGGTGGCGAAAGCCATATGGTGTATCATTGATGATTCCTGAGCTTTCCAGATATTTGATAAGCTCAATGTTGATATAAAATCCGTAAGAGATGCTAATATCGTCATATTTTAAATGACTATCTGACTAAATAACAATAATCACGACAAACGAATACAACAAATGGTGTAAGTACGTTCATTTTCGATTGTGTTCAATAAAATTCTGGTAATTGAGTTCCTATCTCCATATTAAAGAGAATCCGCTCAGGGTCATATATTAGAATAAGATGTATCCAGAACCTTATATTGCGATTTCCAACCGTTTATTGTCGTCAAATTTAGGCAACCACCATATTAATTAAACATCTCAGGTATACTATCAAACTCCTAGGAGCCTTCTAGCACCTTTTAGAAACATTTTGCCACCTCGATTTATTGATTTTACATTCTATTCCGATGATCCATTCAGGTCCAATTCACATTTTTATTGAAATCGGAAATTACAAAGCGACTAATCTAAGATTTCAATCAGAGACAGGAAAATAAATTTCAAACTCTTAGAAATTTTCCATTGACGAATTGCATTGGATACATGAACAGGGTGTCCCAGATAATCAACATAATTCCACCAATCAGAAGAATACATTAATATCGTTTCCTGAAAAATGCAAGCATGGTTCATCGAACTCAGTTTTCATAAGTACGTTTTTCTACTCACATCCTAGACAGCACTGGATATTCCTAGAATATTCTCTAAATATGCTAAAAGAGAAGAGTATATTCCGAATATCCACCGAATATTCATAGAATAAATATGTGCCTCTGGAATATCCAGAGAATATTCAAATTTGAATTTTCAAATGATATAATGAACACGGAATATTCCAGATGGAATATTCAAAGATGAAGTAGTTCTACCTAGGATTACTATGTGTGATTCATTATAATTATATATCTTATATGGATAAGGTATTTCTTCTATTTCTCATAATATATAGGTATATATAGGGTTCATTATTCCGAATTTTTTGGGATTTTCTCTCCTCGTTTCTATATAATAAAAATATGAATATTATTTCAATATACGTGTAGTAAGGACAAATCAGATGATTTGCCCCAAAATGCCACTGCGTTTAAAGAATTTTCCTATCAGAGAGCCTAAAAGAAAAATTCACTAGCTTGTCAGTGACAATTTGTATTGAAAAAATTTTTGGAGAAGGGAAATAAAGGTATATAGAAAAATATCAAATTTTCACTTATCTTTGGACGTTTCGGGACCGGTTCTGCTTCCGTTTTCAACATGAAAAGAGATTATTTCAATAGCGAAGTCGTATAATGTCTTGAAAGAAAAGAAACATCGATAAATCGAAACTAGCTGAACATATTCTTACTGAAGACGGACAACATATGGCAGAGTGGAATAATATTAAAATTATTGGAAAAGAAGATAACAACCAGAAGAGAAAAATCAAAGAATCTGCTTGCATTCTTCTGAACGGAGACAATAGCATTGCTTCTTGTTCAGTTGATATAGACAGAACATGGTATTCACTACTAAAATCTGAACATGAAAATGGTAAATTCAAGATCAATTAATAAAAACATCCTGTAACTCATTTGATTACCAACGTCACCAATTGTCATTGAAAACTGAAAAGCTTCAAGACATTATACGACTTCGCTATTGAAATAATCTCTTTTCATGTTGAAAACGGGAGCAGAACCGGTCCCGAAACGTCCAAAGATAAGTGAAAATTTGATATTTTTCTATATACCTTTATTTCCCTTCTCCAAAAATTTTTTCAATACAAATTGTCACTGACAAGCTAGTGAATTTTTCTTTTAGGCTCTCTGATAGGAAAATTCTTTAAACGCAGTGACATTTTGGGGCAAATCATCTGATTTGTCCTTACTACACGTATATTGAAATAATATTCATATTTTTATTTTATAGAAACAAGGAGAGAAAATCCCAAAAAATTCGGAATAATGAATGTACCACCTCCTCGATTAACCTACAGACAGTATATATGGGGTTGTCAAAAAAAAACCGGAATTTTGTTTATGTCTGATAACTTTTTCATTTATTGGCCGATTTGATTGATTTTGGTCTTGTTCGAGAGAGAATTGATCAAGGCAGTCCGCTGATAGCAAATTTTCCATATTCGTTCAAAAAACAAAATGGCGGAGTCACCTAAACTTGGTAGAATTTGAAAACTTGCTGGAACTTTTTTAAGTCGCACTGTATATCGTTTCGTATAAGAATCTGGAAGTTTGGACATTTCTGAATAGAACAAGATGTCGAACATGATAATCCGTCGAAAAATACCTGATATATGACAGGATATAGACATGTATGTTTTGGAACTTTTATGCTCATTTTCATTCGTTATTTCCAAGATCCACCTCATTTATGATTTTCAAATTCTTCAAAATCATGATAATTTTGAGTCAAGTGGTATAAAAAGCATAAATTACGATTCCTTCATGGAATTCAACTCAATACAATCATTCTCAAACAAAAGGAAAAACGATATTGAACAAGAAACAAGAGTAAGCGAGAAAATTATGTTCTAATGTGGTCCCCATCAGCTTCAACCACTAATTCCACACGTCGTCGCCAACTGTCAATTTATTTCCTAATATTAACTTGGCTGGTTTCCTCCCAACACTGAAGAGTTCTCTCTTGTAGTTGTTCAACATTTTCAAATATTGTTCCATTTTTGTGAACTCTAGCCTCCAAATCACCCCACAGAAAATAGTCACAAGAATTCAAATCTGGACTATTTGGAGGCCATTCTTGTGGTTCTAAAAAATTGGCAACGTTCTCTCTTGAGTAATTAATGCATGGTGTGTGCACTGGTGTGACATCTCGCGCCATCCTAAAATCAAATTTTTAATGGAAATAGTCAAAAAATAATAAATGATATAAGAAAAACTCGAGGAAAATGATGAGAAGATACAAACATACCTGTATGAAAATAAAGTCAGGAGTTGAATCCTCTATTTCTGGAAGCATTTGTGCTAAAACAGTGTCACAATAACTCTGTGAATTTAGCCTGACCCCTTGCCTAATGAAAATCAAATTTGTTTTATGTTCTCTAGAAATTCCTGCAGAAACCATGACGTACTTAGTGAATTTATCTCTTTCACTCAGAAGACGTTCCAACGGCGTTTCCCGTTTTCGTTGGTGGTGAGGTAAACAAAATCTATCATTTTGAGAGTTTTTCAAGGGGTTGATTGTAAATATTTTTTCGTCGGTGAACCAAATTTTTTGAATATCTCTCCTAGATCTGAATTTATTCAGAAGATTTCTACATCTCAACAATCTTCTGGCTTTGATTTCAGGAGTGAGCTTGAATGAATACATTCGCTTAAACAAATTAAGCCCCAAATCAATCTTTATTATCCTGTTCACAGAGCTACGCGAAATTCCAGATCTTCTGGAAATTTGCGGAACGCTAAAGCTGGTCCTAGGCGCCCTTTCGGGACTCACAGCCAAATTCAAGACTTGTGCAATATTTTCCTGAAATGAGTTTTGGTTGATCATTAGACATACAATGTTAGCACCTAGCTTACCAACCTGTGTTCTGACACTCCTTGGCCGCCCACTTTCTTCGCGTCTTGCAATGGAGTGTGTTAAGTTAAATTTCTTTACGAAATCGTAAATTGTACTTTTTTTATACCGCTCGACAGCAAAATGTTGTAAAATATCACTCACTCTGTATATTCTCAAAATTAAAGTTTTGATAAAAATTTTATCGTCATTGGAAAGCGCCATTATATACACTTTAGAAAGCAAAAATGAAGTGATTTCTATCTCAAAAAGTCAATTCAAGAGCTGTCAATAATTACAAATAACAAGAATCAACAACACAAAAAGCGATGATTGACATACGCCGCCTCGATTTCAATGAAAAATTGGTAACAAAATGTGAAAACATACATATGTCTATATCCTGTCATATCAGGTATTTTTCGACGGATTATCATGTTCGACATCTTGTTCTATTCAGAAATGTCCAAACTTCCAGATTCTCACACGAAACGATATACAGTGCGACTTAAAAAAGTTCCAGCAAGTTTTCAAATTGTACCAAGTTTAGGTGACTCCGCCATTTTGTTTTTTGAACGAATATAAAGAATTTGCTATCAACGGACTGCCTTGATCAATTCTCTTTCGAACAAGACCAAAATCAATAAGATTGGCCAATAAATGAAAAAGTTGTCAGACAAAAACAAAATTCCGGTTTTTTTTGGATAACCCTATATAATATGATATATGTGTATTACTATCAATTTGTAGTTTTCATGTACTTATATACGTTTTATGATACACGTAATAAAAGTGAATTATTATAGTAGTATTATTATTTTTATTTCTAATCTCATGTGAAAACTTTACAGCCAATTAGTGAAAATTCTCCATCAGTAGGTCATTGATGATCCTGTTGGCACTTTTTGAACCGACTCCATCGCCAAACCCACTGCAGAGGAATAGTTTTTTGGGGCTGGTGACCATCAGATATTAATGCTGATTCACGATTTTGATTGAACATTCGGAACGGCAACAAAGAATAAAAATAGATTTCAATGCATTCGTATGAAATCAAAATGCATTCTTTATTCGTTATATGTGACCTCAATAACGATGGTTGCTGCCAAAATAATAGGTCATTGAGCCTTGTGCGCATTTGAATTCATCCAACTTTATTAGAATGGCTGATTTGAATTGAATGAGCCAATAAAATATGTCAAATGGACATGACTGCCTTAATTCGTAGCCAAAAGTGCTTAATGGGCCACATTTTCTCAACTATTTTGCATTAACTCAGAAGAGTCAAAAGGCAAAAGTCCAACAATATGTATCCTATAGGTACTCAACATTGAACATATCTCATGAATCGGAAAGAGAACTTATAGAGAAGGAAACACCGTGCATTATACAGTTTGTCCCACTTACCATGCTCACCATGGGTATCTTTTTAACGGTGAGAGATACGAAGTCGGTTAAAAGACACCAAATGTGGAGTTTGTCAAGGCCAACTATAATATGAAAAAATATTTTGATAAAATCTATTCGTTTTTGTTTTATATGCAAAAAACAGATTCTGATCATTTTCATGTCTCCTCCGTAACTTCTTTATTTATGAAAATATTCAAATAGGAATTTCACATTCTCATGGCAGTTTTTCGAAGTGATTTCGAAAAAAATATGAAATTTATACCAACTCTTCTAGAATTTGGGATATCAGCACCAACTTCAGTTTTTCAAATGTAGGTCATAGCTCACTATGACTTAGTTACAAATAACTTTTTTTCCTCTTACAGATGATATGTCGCAGTAATAGTTTTGTGTTGATAACAACGGAGTTATCGTCATTTATACAAAAACAAGAAATTATTTGGAAGCCGCCATCTTGAATTTATAAATTTCAACAAAAAAATCATGATCTCCGACCTCAAAAACCCCCACTTACCAATTTTGAATGGAATCAGACCAAATATTGTCCGCCATCTTGGAGCAGTCATTTTTTTCAATTTCAACAAAAATTCCATAATGTATTGTCACCGAAATTATGAACACCTGCCAAATTTCAAGTTAATCGGAGTGATGGGATTTTTGTTGAAATAAAAAAAAATGCTGCTCCAAGATGGCGGACAAGATTTGGTCCGATTCCATTCAAAATCGGTAAGTGGGGGTTTTTGAGGTCGGAGATCATGATATTTTGTTAAAATTCATGAATTCAAGATGGCGGCTTCCAAATAATTTTTTGTTTTTGTATAAAATGACGATAACTCCATTGTTATCAACACAAAACTATTACTGCGACATATCATCTAAAAGAGAAGAAAAAGTTATTTGTAACTAAGTCATCGTGAGCTATGACCTTCATTTGAAAAACTAAAGTTGGTGCTGATATCTCAAATTCTAGAAGAGTTGGTATGGATTTCATATTTTTCTCGAAATCACTTTGAAAAACTGCCATAAGAATGTGAAATTGCTATTAGAATATTTTCATAAATAAAGAAGTTACGGAGGAGACATGAAAATGATCAGAATCTGTTTTTTGCGTATAAAACAAAAACGAATAGATTTTATCGGAATATTTTTTCACATTATAGTTGGCCTTGACAAACTCCACATTTGGTGTCATTTAACCGACCTCGTATCTCTCACCGTTAAAAAGATACCCATGGTGAGCATGGTAAGTGAGACACACTGTATACCGTGTCCAAGCTAAAATTACAATGAGTGTCAATGAATTTTTTCTCAATTGTATGGGAAATACAAACATATCCCAGTATATTTTGTGATGTCGATTCAAAATATGATATTGATTATATATCTGTACAGGGTGTGAGTACGCCTCATCGCCAATAAGTACCTATACTTACAAATTTAACATGATGTGAATATGACAAGGTATGTCCTTAATATCATGATGCATGTATTCGTCAAAACGCCTACGAATATGATGAAATTTTCATCGGGGCGCCATTCTACGAAAGCGTCTAGGGGTCACACAATTTAAATGAATATATATTTTTGAAAAGTATTCATGTGACATACCTATTAGGGAATGCAAGTTCTGTAAAATCACATCTTTGCTAATTTCGAGTTGTAACACGAAATTAGTACTAATTTCGAGTTATAAATCGAAATTAAGCTAATTTCGTGTTACATTTCGATATTAGCTTAATTTCGAGTTATAACTCGAAATTAGTGCTAATTTCGTATTACAACTCGAAATTAGCCTAATTTCGAGTTATAACTCGAAATTAGTACTAATTTCGCATTACAACTCGAAATTAAGCTATCCTTGAGTAGTAACACGAAATGAGGGCTTCTGTTCAATAAACTCTTCAATCCGAGCTATGTCATATTTATTTCTTTTTCTGTACAAATTCATCCTCCTCAATTTTCATCTGAGATGACCATCACTAATAAAAATATCATGATTGAAGGCTAAACAGAAAACAATTTCTATTTGTTGTAGCCCCAATGAGAAATAAAATGAAATTATTTCTTCCATTGCTTACTCGAGGCTTACTACAATGTTAGGTACAATACCGAGATTGATACGACTAATTCTTGTGAAAATCTGACTCATTGAGAGCTTGGTTTCGTACTACAACTCAAGAAAAGCCTAATTTCCATTTGTAACACGAAATTAGCACTAATTTCCAGTTATAACTCGAAATTAAGCTAATTTCGAGTTGTAACACGAAATAGGTACTAATTTCGAGTTGTAACACGAAATTAAGCTAATTTCGAGTTATAACTCGAAATTGAGAAAAAAATATCTCATGTCCGTTCTACGCTTTCGTACCAACCATATATTAGAAGAGAACCATAATTTTGATGATAATTTCGAAATTCTGCACGTAGAAAATAAAGGACTGAATCTCAATCATTTTGAATCATTAAAAATCAACAAACTCAAAAATTTTGACATTTCACTTAATGATCAATTAGACCTTAATAGTTCACCACTGTTGAATTTGTTTTCTTAGTAAGTAATAATATGTATTTGATCTCATCTCTTTCAAGTTAATCTGGTATACCATAATTTGATGTAGATATTGTGCCTCATTTCCGAAAATGGAGGTTTATCGTACCTGTCAACAGGTAACTAATCCTTCAGGTTGGGAAGGTAAGATATATAAGTTAAGCAAGCCAACGTTAGTTTAGTTCATTGTACCAGTATATCACCTGACGAAGCTACTGTGTTAGCGAAACATGTCGTGTGTTTAATAAATTTTGTGGAAATCTTATCGTTTGTGAAGTTTTTACATAAAATTATAGTTTTTTATTGAATACAATGGCAAATTGGCAGGTTATTCAACGTATCTTCCCTGTAATATGATTTTTCGTCGACCTTGTATTAGTAAGTTTAATGTTTATGAAATCGTTCATTAATGTCCCCTATTAATGATCAATTTGCCTATTAATGCACGATTGTTTTATAGGCAACCAAACATACACCGCGTGCATTCATTGTTTATGCTATAACTTACGAAATCTGTATTTAAATCGAAAATATGGACTTCATCGAAGATTTTCTGTTAACGGGTTCGCCTTTCCAAGTTTCTGAAACGATTTTGATCCCTTTTCTAACACAAGGAATTTATTTGCTATGTCGTTGATCATTTCGACAAATGTCAAATGTCACTAATGTCAGTAACAAGGCTACTGGGTGATTCTTAGTAGTTTCCGGATCAATGATGAAATCGCGAACCAAGTTTTCTTCATTACATCAGGAGAAATGAGTAATATAGTCGACGGAATTTTTTTTTAAATACCTCGTATAAGTCGTATATTAAGAAACGATTGATGATCTCGAACATTAACGCGCTCTCTTCGCTCGCATGCTAAAATATCTAGATCATTAATCGCCGTCATTAATACACTAGTTGGTTAAATAACTATTTCGTACCTATCCCGGGATTTAACAGGTACTAAAGTTTCGATTTCTGGATTCGCCACAATTTTTATAATGGAATGTAAGTTTTCCTGATCCGAATTCATGCGGATGAATTGTTTTTTCGAATTGAAATTAACGCGTCAAAGTTGACAGTTCGCCGAATGAGTGACAACCGAGAACTCAATAGATTCACGACAAACATACGCACAACCCTTACAACGCTTGCTTGTTACATATTCCTAATGAATCGTCAGTTCAAGGAATATTGAATATTTTTGATTAATTAATTTGCTTTTTGGTAGTAGGTAAACTATTGTACTACTTGTATTCGTATCGTTAACTCATTTTACGATAATCGATGGGTTATCAAATTTCCCATTTCATATCGTAATATGAGTCTTCACGATACTCGCATCGTAAATATCTATTATCCTGACCCAGTCCATTCTGCAAACCCAGAGAAGTTTTCGTCGTGAATTTGATTTTGCAATTTTGAGTTTACAGTGCCCTTTTCGTCTATATCTCTTACCCAACTCAAAATTGCATTTCTTGATGGGACTTATACCTTTATACTTACTCGCTGGAGTCCATAAAAGCCTAATTTACGCCCTCGATACATAAGTAACTATGACAATCGTATTTAAAAAAATCTCCAAAGATTGTCATGAACCTGTAAACCTTCATTAGAGTTCTTGATATAGCATGATACCAACTCAATATACTATTTCTATGTCAAGTACGCACCACCAATTCAATTCACTCATTGATTTCGTAGCTCCAAAAACACCTTGAATGAATTGCGGGTATACAATATATATGCCAATTATCTACCTTTTTCATATTGTTGCTGTTATCCATTCGAGCTATAAAGTGTATACAGCTGCCTGCTTCAAATTAATAGGTGGCCACCTTGATAAACTTTCACTGTCTTACATTTCCCAATAATTTAATTTTAATTTATAATTATGCATGCAAACAGTGTGACTTGTTTTTTATGGAAGACAATAACAAAAATCTTGATCAAAGGTGATTATATAAAGATTTTCAAATGAATGTCAAAAACTGGAAGTTCACATATTCATCTTTTTCTTGAATTGTTGATGACATTCAGCTTATGACTTGTACTAAATTGAGCACTGAGATGGTTTTTCGGAAAAATGAATCGAGATCTGGACTCTCATTTTAGTCAATGAAAATTTAAAATCGATCATCACTTATAATCTCCCTGGCAGCAAACTTACTATTGTTAATTTTTTTCAAGGTCACGAATGAAAGAAAATCATCTCAAGTTGAAGACGAGGAAAATTTTCTATCAACAAAAACATGAGTGATACCGAGAAAAAAATTATCGTCCGACCCCAGAGATTTTTTTCGCCTATACCAAAAAAAATGTGACTATAAGTAATCTGTATTGCCCCTTAGGATGCTAAACTCATTAGATCAAGATTTTGTAGTTTTTCACTATCTAGACACCATTGTCTGTCACTTGCGTGATGCGTTTATTGACGTTCCACATACATTTTCATTGAACGTCAGTGTGAATCTAAGTCCGGAATCAAGGGAACAAATAGATTTCTGTTCCATTTTTCGTTTTTTTGTGTTTTTGGTGGTGGTGGAAGAAAGAATGTGTGTCTCATATGCAGACATGGTATATTGTGCAACAAGTGAGAAAAGTACTTCCCCCCACATGTTGCACACTATACTTTTTCTACAACTGCACTTATCCAAAGAATCCAAGTAATGTAATTTATATGGTATGCATTTAAGAATGTGGCACTATGCCACATTGAATATTGTGACCAAAGAGTAGACGCCTTTGCGAGTTCCTCAAAGTATTTCAAGAAGTACATTTTCCGGGAAAGATTTTACTTCTGTATTTTTTTTAGATTCCATACATTTTTCGTATATGCCAATTCATATTTCTTTCATTATTCCAAATTTTTTGGGATTTTCTCTCCTCGTTTCTATAAAATAAAAATATGAATATTATTTCAATATACGTGTAGTAAGGACAAATCAGATGATTTGCCCCAAAATGTCACTGCGTTTAAAGAATTTTCCTATCAGAGAGCCTAAAAGAAAAATTCACTAGCTTATTGTCAGTGACAATTTGTATTGAAAAAATTTTTGGAGAAGGGAAATAAAGGTATATAGAAAAAATATCAAATTTTCACTTATCTTTGGACGTTTCGGGACCGGTTCTGCTCCCGTTTTCAACATAAGAAGAGATTATTTCAATAGCGAAGTCGTATAATGTCTTGAAGCTTTTCAGTTTTCAATGACAATTGGTGACGTTGGCAATCAAATGAGTTACAGGATGTTTTCATTAATTGATCTTGAATTTACCATTTTCATGTTCAGATTTTAGTAGTGAATACCATGTTCTGTCTATATCAACTGAACAAGAAGCAATGTTATTGTCTCCGTTCAGAAGAATGCAAGCAGATTCCTTGATTTTTCTCTTCTGGTTGTTATCTTCTTTTCCAATAATTTTAATATTATTCCACTCTGCCATATGTTGTCCGTCTTCAGTAAGGATATGTTCAGCTAGTTTCGATTTATCGATGTTTCTTTTCTTTATATTGTACTTATGTTCCTTCGTCCTTACTGAAAGAGGCCTCTTGGTTTCACCTGTATAAAACTTTCTACAAACACAAGGTATACTGTAAATACAATTTTTTGATGATTGTTCTTCATTTTTTGGCTTTGTTTGAGTTAGAATTGATCTCATTGTATTTTCAGTTTTGAACACAGTTTTCACTTGAAATTTATCACCAACACGTTTTATTTTTTCAGATATGCCGGGAATGTATGGTATTATATTTGTCGTTATTGATGGTTGATTTTGTTGTGGTTGACCCTGTTTGTTTTCAATTCGATGAATCGTCCTATCGACAAAATTCTTTGGATAAGAATTGAGTTGGAGAACATTTTTAATGTGGTGGACTTCGTTATTGAAAATTTGTTGGTCAGATGATATTGATTTGGCTCTATCATGGAGTGATTTGATTATTCCTTTCTTAATACTTTTCTGATGATTTGATTGAAAGTTCAAGTATCTGTTAGTATGGGTCTTTTTACGATAAACACTCGTTACAAAGATGTTATTTGATTTTTCAATAAGAACATCTAGAAACGGTAATTGATTATTAGATTCAATTTCCAAAGTGAACTTTATTGTAGGTTCGGCATTGTTCACATAATCCAGAAAATTATCTAGCTCCATAACATTGTGAGGCCAAATTATGAAAATATCATCTACGTATCGCCACCATGTTTTAGGTTGTTTTTGGTAATTTTTGATGATGTTGTCTTCAAAATTCTCCATAAATATATTGCTCAAAATTGGAGATAATGGCGATCCCATGGCCATTCCAAAGTTTTGTTGATAAAACTCATCACCCAACTGAAAATATGTTGTTTTTAGACACAATTCCAAAAATTCCATTATTCCTTCGATACTTAAATTAGTTCTTTCAGTGAGACTTTCATCGTCTTCTAATTTATGTTTCACTATTTGTAAAGTTTTATCTATTGGAACATTTGTGAATAAACTTACTACATCAAAACTAACAAGAGTATCATTTGTATCAAGAGTGATGTCATTAAGTTTTTCTAAGAAATGAGGAGTATTTCTGATGTAACTCTCACTTTTTCCTGAAATAGGATTGATGATATTCAAGAGAAATCTTGCTAAATTTTGACATGGAGATCCAATTGAACTCACGATTGGTCTCAATGGAACATTTGGATTGTGTATTTTTGGAAGTCCGTAAAAATGAGGAGGTTTGCTGTGATATGTGGAGATATTTTTTCTTTCCGCGAGTGTCAATTGATTTTCGTGTTTCTTAATAGTGTTACGTATCTTTCTTTCGATATTTGCTGTAGGATCTTTATTCAATTTCGTGTAATTACCATCATTTATAAGTTGTTCAATTTTAGTATTATATTCAATTTTGTCCATGATGTAGTAAGTTTATTCACAAATGTTCCAATAGATAAAACTTTACAAATAGTGAAACATAAATTAGAAGACGATGAAAGTCTCACTGAAAGAACTAATTTAAGTATCGAAGGAATAATGGAATTTTTGGAATTGTGTCTAAAAACAACATATTTTCAGTTGGGTGATGAGTTTTATCAACAAAACTTTGGAATGGCCATGGGATCGCCATTATCTCCAATTTTGAGCAATATATTTATGGAGAATTTTGAAGACAACATCATCAAAAATTACCAAAAACAACCTAAAACATGGTGGCGATACGTAGATGATATTTTCATAATTTGGCCTCACAATGTTATGGAGCTAGATAATTTTCTGGATTATGTGAACAATGCCGAACCTACAATAAAGTTCACTTTGGAAATTGAATCTAATAATCAATTACCGTTTCTAGATGTTCTTATTGAAAAATCAAATAACATCTTTGTAACGAGCGTTTATCGTAAAAAGACCCATACTAACAGATACTTGAACTTTCAATCAAATCATCAGAAAAGTATTAAGAAAGGAATAATCAAATCACTCCATGATAGAGCCAAATCAATATCATCTGACCAACAAATTTTCAATAACGAAGTCCACCACATTAAAAATGTTCTCCAACTCAATTCTTATCCAAAGAATTTTGTCGATAGGACGATTCATCGAATTGAAAACAAACAGGGTCAACCACAACAAAATCAACCATCAATAACGACAAATATAATACCATACATTCCCGGCATATCTGAAAAAATAAAACGTGTTGGTGATAAATTTCAAGTGAAAACTGTGTTCAAAACTGAAAATACAATGAGATCAATTCTAACTCAAACAAAGCCAAAAAATGAAGAACAATCATCAAAAAATTGTATTTACAGTATACCTTGTGTTTGTGGAAAGTTTTATACAGGTGAAACCAAGAGGCCTCTTTCAGTAAGGACGAAGGAACATAAGTACAATATAAAGAAAAGAAACATCGATAAATCGAAACTAGCTGAACATATCCTTACTGAAGACGGACAACATATGGCAGAGTGGAATAATATTAAAATTATTGGAAAAGAAGATAACAACCAGAAGAGAAAAATCAAGGAATCTGCTTGCATTCTTCTGAACGGAGACAATAACATTGCTTCTTGTTCAGTTGATATAGACAGAACATGGTATTCACTACTAAAATCTGAACATGAAAATGGTAAATTCAAGATCAATTAATGAAAACATCCTGTAACTCATTTGATTGCCAACGTCACCAATTGTCATTGAAAACTGAAAAGCTTCAAGACATTATACGACTTCGCTATTGAAATAATCTCTTCTTATGTTGAAAACGGGAGCAGAACCGGTCCCGAAACGTCCAAAGATAAGTGAAAATTTGATATTTTTTCTATATACCTTTATTTCCCTTCTCCAAAAATTTTTTCAATACAAATTGTCACTGACAAGCTAGTGAATTTTTCTTTTAGGCTCTCTGATAGGAAAATTCTTTAAACGCAGTGACATTTTGGGGCAAATCATCTGATTTGTCCTTACTACACGTATATTGAAATAATATTCATATTTTTATTTTATAGAAACGAGGAGAGAAAATCCCAAAAAATTTGGAATAATGAATGTACCACCTCCTCGATTAACCTACAGACAGTATTTATCATATTTCTTTCTTGAAATTTCTGGAAACAAATTCATATTTCGCAGTTTTTTCCATTATCTCTGTCTCTGGCGGTATATTTATCAAAATCGTCACATCTCGGTATATACATCATATTATTTATTATGAATTGGTGGAATAATATTTGGTGGAAACTGCGATTTCTATCAAAAGCACTGATGAGAACTACCCGAAAGAATTTGAAAAACTTCTTCTGACAGTTGTGACAACTACACTCAGTTCCAAAAAAAGTGACGCACTTGATATTTGACCTATCTTCTTGAAAAATAAAAATAGTAGGCCGATTTTTATTTTGTTTCATTTGTTGGTAGGTAATGCATTTGTTTTGAAAAAAAAAAGAGGTGAAAATTTTTTCAAAACCTCCTTGATGGTGGTGGAATAACTCAAACCATGATTTATTCTTAATTTTTGACTCACCCTGTGTGTTAATTGAGTAATGGCATAGAAAGTGCTTGCACCCTTTACGAAAGAGGCTTCTTTTGCGAGCATTGTGTTTTTGTATTCATGAATCCTTGCAGATTACCAACTTTCTGAATTTATCGAGAAACAATTTTCCAATGAAATAAACTGATACCAATAATTTTAAAAAACATTTCCACTGGTATACGATCCCATTATTCCACTAATGCATCTGCCATTTCAACGAGACTTTCCGGAGACCTCTCGCGAGAACGTACCCTTCTCCCTAATTCATCTCACAAATGTTCTATAGGATTCATATCGGGGTTTCTCACAGGCCATTGTAATGTGGAAATACCGGTAGCTCCTAAGAAGTTTCGCACTATTGCTGCTGTGTATGGTCGGGCATTATCCTGCATCAATATAAAATTATTGCCCACTAACTCTGCATACGGTAAGACATACTGCTCTGAAATGTCAATGTAAATTTGGGCATTCATCGACTGTCTCACCAGAAAAACATGAAGGTGTGTTTTTCCATTCATTGAAATCCCTCCCCACACCATAACGGACCCACCATTGGAACTTTCGCATTCTGTTATTGAATTTGATTAAACCGTTCACCAGTTCTTCTCCACACTCTTTTTCTTCCATCCACCATGTTAAGGCAAAACCTTGACTCATCCGTAAACAAGACATTCGACCATTCAGGAATATTCCACTGTCCATAATTTTCAACAAAATTTCTTCTAGTAGCACGATGTTCGGGCAATAATTTGGGACCTTTCGCAGGTCTCCTAGCTTTTAAATTAACTTCTTTTAGACGTCTACATACCGTCTGCTTACTTACTGCAACATCACGAATTTGGCGAAGATCTTGCTGAACATTTACCGCAGTATTTGATCGATTCCGTAAAATCCGCAATCTCAAGAAGCGATCATCTCTTGGAGAAGTTTTTCGGGGGCGACCAGAACCGACCCTCCGAGCGGTGCTTCCTGTTTGTTCGTACTTGCGGATTGCTCTACGAGCAGTTGCTTCATGAACTCCCACTGCACGAGCGGCATAACGTTTACTACGCCCATCGTTTACTCACGCGACTAATCTTGCTACTCGTTCAGGATTTATTTGAGGCATTTTATGTAATTTTAGTCAATAAAACAAGAAACTTAATTAATGACACAACGACAAATGGTCAAATATGGAGGCATACAACAAATTAGTTGCTATGGCAACGGCATTTGTTTTTTTAAAGAAAATGTGATTCTACCAGAATACAACCCAATCAATTTTGAGTACTTTGATCCTTCAATAAATTCAATTTGTGGGATAAGCGTAAGGTATCAGCAAGAATGCTGTAATTCGGAAAATTTTAGAGATAAATCAATGAATAAAGAAACAAAATGCTCGCAAAAGAAGCCTCTTTCATATAGGGTGTAAGAACTTTATATACCATTACTCAATTAACACACAGGGTGAGTCAAAAATTAAGAATAAATCATGGTTCGAGTTATTCCACCACCATTAAGGAGCCTTTGAAAAATGTTCACCTCTTAATTTTTCTTTGAAGAAAAATGCATTACCTACCAACAAATAAAAAAAAATGGCCTATTTCTTTTTTTTTTAAGAAGATAGGTCAAATATCACGTGCGTCACTTTTTTTGGAACAGAGTGTATTCAAAGCTGAACACCAGCCAATTAAGTTTTGGTCGATTTCTGTTGATTCTCCATGGAAATGTATGTGGTGTTGGCAAAGTGCCGTGAGGAATAATGCTTTTCACAGTATGAGCAATACATGGTTTTGAAACTAAATAAGCTATGAGAAATGCGCTACTTTTCATAGCAGTAGTAGAAAAACGCTTTTCTGCACTTGTCTCAATATATTCTATATGGCAACGCATTTCAACTGATAATGAGGCGTTCTGACTTTCTATTCGCAGGATCTACTTTGTGAAGTGTTCTTTGTGTGAAAGGGCTCAACTCCAACAGTGTGAACTTACTGAACTGCATACCTATATATATATTTTTGACACGTATGCAACGGTCTAATGAAATTTCAGCAGGCATACTTTCGGAAATGAAGCCTAAAATAAAATGAACCTAATTCCGAAAATAAATGGACCAATTATAAATGCGCTTCTCAAAATAGCCACGATACTGTTTCTGGAATACGATAACCCACCTGCTAAGTTCCGATATACAGTATGATGCAAATGTATGGAATGAATTCATTTCTGAACTAGACGACTTTCGAAAGAAATCCAAAAACTAGAGTTTAGAACTTTTTTAATCAATGTATTTTTTTAACTAGACGACCCTTCGATGTTCAATTCTCAGTAGCAGACCTCTGCAAGATTCAATTAATCAAATGATAATCCATTTTAATTTCAATCTTCTCATGCAGCATTTTGACTGTTGAATAGACGATCAGTAGACTTTCCAAACGAGGTGTCACATGACCCCTGTTTGTATTTGAAAAAATCGTCCATTACGTCATTATTCCAACACCGGTGACGTAACATCTCTCATATGAATATCATGAGATGAGGCTTCAAAAATTAAAACTCACGTGTTTTTGGAGTTTTTTCAAATGTCGCCCATTTCTGAAATAATGAATTTATTCCATACATTTGCATCATACTGTATAGCATCGGCATCGCTGAATATGTATTCACTTACCTATTCAGACTCAGGTTCTTCAAGAACTTCAGATTGGTAGGTATATCATCTTGCAATATTTTATGCGATTTTTGGATAGGGAAACCAATTTCAAGTGACTTGAATGCCATGACCTATGAAAACATGTGATCTCATAATACTAAAGAGTTATAGAATGGCATCATCATAAATACATCTACACATATTTGTAGGACGCGAAAATATTTTTTGATGTCTTTGTCTACGTGATCATTACTTTTTGGTTTTAGAAGATATACGGATAAATGGTGTATAAACAGTGTCCCGCTTTCCATGAATACACCCTAATATTATTATCTCAGTAATTATTGATGTGATGTTCTTGTCATTTGTCAAAATATTCTCTATAAATACGTTGAATCAACCTCAAAGTACGTTACAATAGGCATGGTGGTAAAACTAAGACACACCACAGAGGGAGTATTTGATACTATGATCAGTTGATAAATCTCATTTTGTGATTTGTGATATTCACCAATCCAGCTGTTGATTTCGAGTGCTGAATTAATTATCATAGGTGATAGAGTGAAGTATATGCCAATTATGCCATATCTAGATTGCCGCACCATTCGCATTGATTTTTATAAGATTACATTCATGTTAAATATCAATGTCGAAGTATTTCTATTGTCTTCTATATTTTTGAAAGTCAGGTCAAGGAAAAACTGTTAAATTTTCATTCACAACAACCGAAGTCGGAAATATCCTGAAAGATGGGAAAACTGTACTATATTTATGCGTACATATTTCTATAGATTTTTTCACCTCGTACCTGAAATGATATAGAAGAAGTTTATTGAAACCATAATCCAATATCATATGTTACCTATTAAAGATACCATTTCTTCAATATAATGGTCCATGATTGTTATATCGAATTACCGATATACAAATTTTAATAAGTAGGTAGAATAATAAGACTAGTTTCATCATGCCATCATGCGATATATGAGTACTTATAGTATACCCATCACCTACCTACAGTCTAACTTACCTAGTATATCTACCAACCTATAATATATACGTACCTATATATTCAGATAGTTCATTGTATTGAATGATAATTCGTACAAAAAACAGTCCTTAGTATAACATATTGCATAATCTCAATATCTGAAAACTGAATTCTCAAATTTCAATCTTTTCATTCATACCCATACTCTGTTCAAGTTCCACAGATAAGAATTCTTCTATATTCAGAGTAGCAAGAGCCATGACATAGGTATTCGAAGAATTATTATTGATTAGTATTAATCAAACGTTGGTAGAGGCATTGAGAATAGTGTATATAATCAAGGGTAGAAGTTTATTGTACCTACCTCAAAGTGGTACCAACACCTTACATACCTATTTGGAGAGATCAAAGTTGACTATCATACCAACTCAAATCCCCCAAGATATTGAGCCAAAACTTCGTTGAAACAAATTTCATTCGATTTTGGCCTTCTGATTCAATGTGATACCTTATGAGATAGCATGTTTATTTTCTGTGTTTGGACTGTTTGGAGCGGAACAGTGATGAAGCGAATGATTTTGCTAGCTACGAGGTACGTGGGAACCCGAAACTTATTTGAACAAACAAATTCTTACCAACTGATTCTAATGTCCTTGAAAAGTTCATCCACCTCCGAAAGTCTAGCCAATGTCAGATAGCGTAGAGGAACCCCTTCCCAACTTTTAACGGAAAGTGACAAATATAGGCAAGCAAATATGCAAAACAAAACGGCGAACCAAATGATATAGGAAAGAGGTTCTTTAATCTTTCGTCTGCTTTTCGGTACCTATCTTGTAATATGCACTAAAATGGATCAGCTCATTTCTTGTGCAGGTACAAGAACTTCCAAACGAATGAAGCAGTAAATAATTTGAGGAGTGAAAGTGGGATTTGAATCATAAATTTCGATATTCTGATGTAACCAATTTTCTAGTAAAAGTGTTCAATGTCAAACACAGCAGTACCAAATCTCAGATAACTCAAAGACGTTTTGATAACCATTAACCATCTGAGGAGATGATGATGATGAGATCAATACGTGCAGGTCGCAGAGAGACGATATCAATAAAACTCGCTTCGGGAAAAAATCTTGAAAAATCAATTCCTGACCTCTAAGTTGGAATTTGAATTACATTGAAAAGAGGATGAAAAAAAGGGGGGAATGGATGCTACAAAATCAGGCAACTATAGGATCGTATTCAGAAAGCTATTTTACGTCTGTTTCAATGAAAAATTTTGCAAATATTGATTCCTGACCTCCAGGTTGGAATTTGAATTATATTGACAAGAGGGTAAAAGAGGGGTAGAATGGATGCTACAAAATCAGACAAGTATCTGATCGTGTCCAAAAAGCTATTCAACATCTGATTAAAAAAAAAATTCTTGCTAAAATCAACTCCTGACCACCAACTTGGAATTTGAATTATATTGATGAGGGGGTGAAAGAGGGGACGAAGGGATGCTATACAAAATCAGACAAGTATCTGATCGTATTCAGGAAACTATTCAACATTTATTTAAAGGAACAAATCTTGCCAAAATCAATCCCCAACCTCTAAGTTGGAATTTGAATTATATTGATGAGAGGGGTGGAATAGATGCTACGAAATCAGACAACTATCTGACCGTATTCAGAAAGCTATTTTACATCTGTTTCAAAAAAAAAATTGTAAAAATTAATATGTACCTGTATCTGATCGTGTTCAAAAAGCTATTCAACATCTGTTTCATGAAAAAAATCTTGCAAAAATCAATTCCTGACCTCTGAGTTGGAAGTTGAATTATATTGATAAGAGGATGAAAGAAGGGTGGAATGGATGCTACGGACTATGAAAATCTTCGTAGATAAGGTTTTGATAAATGCGATGATAATTACCATAACAGCGAAATTTCGGCTGATAGCACGAAATACAAATCTTCCCTTCTTTGATAGCTATTTGGCATGAAATTGGTTGACATTTGAATTTTTGTAAGTTTGGTTGCATTAATCGCAATAAACTTTCGAAAGCAGCAGCGATAGAGAATGTGTCTCATTGGATTGTTATTCTACATAAGGTTGCCGAAAGAATTGTGTACGCAACACGTCCAGAATAGTAATTTTCCTAACAAGTGCGGAAAATGATTCTTTCCCGCACGCGACTGCCGTTGACACGAACGACGCAAAGCGGAGTTCGGGCAAGCAGTCGAGTGCGGGAAAGACACTTTCCGCATGAGTTAGGAACAATATTTTTTCTACAAGCGTAGGAAATTGATTGATTCGTTCAATTGATTATTCAAGCAAATAGGAACAACTAACAAGAGATATATATTTTCTGTCTACTAATTATTAGTAATAGCTATTGTGAACTTACAGTTTGAAGCAATATGTTGGTTCATTGTGGAAGCCAGCAGACCCATAAGGAGTTTGATCTCGAGTTCGATCTCTAGGTCAATCAATCAATCAATCCATTTATTGTTTTCTAAAAACTTACAGTTTTATAAACAAGGAGTTTACACAGTTATATCAAATTCCTATACTTGTAATTGTATACCTATATAAGTACAAAATTTACGTCCGGTATTTTATGAGTAAGAAATAAGCAACCTATTTGAAGATGTGCATTGTACATAGTTTGTGTTCTTAAAAGCAGGTCTCAGACACTTCTATGAAATGAGCCAAAAATACATAGTGCAATTTGATGGATGATTCTGAACATACATACTTAATACTGCAACAAACAAACTTAAACTTTTATATTCCATCACCAACCTCTTATATTATTAGCGATTTTATCATTTCTTTGTTTTCCCGCACTAGTGTGGGAAAATTTTCCCGCACTGTTGCGGGAAAATGACACTTCCCAAACTAAATTGCGTATGCGGGTATAGGGTGAATCACGCACGCTTGTGGAAAAACAAGTTTTTTGGACTCGCAGACTTCCAGGACTCGCCTACACCTCGGTCTAGAATTTTGTCTATTCGTCCAAAAAAACAATATTTTCCGGACTTGTAACATAATAGTTATTCACAATCCACCAGGGTCGACTTGACGTTTCACAGACACTCAAAGAAAATCGATTTTCACATATTAATCAAGAATGTCTTGATGAATGTTTTGAAACGAACTTGACTACCCAGGCTGTCCTCAAGTGAAAATTGCAGCCTAATAACGTTATCAGTGAAGAGAATGAAACATTCTCATGAGGCAACTGGCGATATTTTCAGGATATCCTTCGGCGATTGTGGGCTGTATGGGACCAGAATTTTGACTCTTTATCCCGATTTTATTCATTCTTGAGTTTGTTTGCATCTCAAGTTGTTATTCGATGACCAGGTGGAAATAAACTCCACTGTTGTGGAGTGCACCTTTTATGGTGAATTCATGCACGATGTAACTTAGTCCTAACTTAACTTAACCCTAACTTTAAGAAGATGAAATTTCTAATAATCGATCATAGCGTTCATGCACGCTAAGGATTAAAGTGTGACTTAATAAAGTCATAAGTTGACCCTCTTTCAACTTAATTTCACATTTCTCCGTGTAAATAGTTAGGTTTAATAATCCATAACCTCAAACACTTTGCTCAAACTTTCAATTAATATTTCAGAATGTTCAAAATATTTTCATTTTGTTTATAACATTATGGTTGACAGGGAACTCATCAGTTCAGTACAGCAGTACCCCTTCATTTATAACATTTTACAGTGTTGGTACAGCTCATACATAATTCTGCACATGCGTAAATATTTGTGTATGAACACCTATGGATAATTTCTAAGGCAATATTAAGTTATGACTAAGTTGAGTCGTGCATTAATTTACCATTAAATGAATAGGTATTACCTACCTACTCGAATACAGTATGAATTACAGGAAGTGCTACACTTTTCTTGAGAAAGAATGGACCTAACCTAACGTCATTTTTATCTAGTTGTGCTATCAACAATCGCTCCAACAATTTGCACGAATGTGACACCGCTGCCTATGATGACTAATACAATAACAAACAAAATAAACAAAACATCATCGCGACCACATTGCCATCCGCGGATCGCGACCACGTCTAGCGCTTGTCTAGCCGGATAACCTAGACCCACCTACTTGATCGCCATGAAATGTGAAATGCAGCGTGATCAACGTCCTGTGAATAGTTTATAGTACGGTCAAATCTAACAACTAGCGACTAGCGTATACCCCACAGTATTTTGAGACTGAATTCATGCAATAGAAGCTCTAGGTATTTCGAACCATACTTTCTTTGATTGCTTCCTATTCCTAAATTGTATTCATCTTCACTAATGAATATATCATTAACCTCTCGGGGATTTCATAGGTCGCGTGCACGATGAGCGACCCTGGAGGAGAAATATTGAAACACAACCTCACTTTTCG
Source organism: Phaedon cochleariae (assembly GCA_918026855.4). NCBI lineage: Eukaryota > Metazoa > Arthropoda > Insecta > Coleoptera > Chrysomelidae > Phaedon > Phaedon cochleariae. The sequence continues at coordinate 39,093,194 of OU896714.1, read as the reverse complement.
GTGAAACATTGAGACACAACCTCACTTTTTTATTTGTTTACAGAGGAATCAAAGGATTGAAATAGTGTTTGCTGTTTGGCATACCAATCGTGTTTTTGCGCTACTCATTAATTCAAGCACACCTTATTCTCATTGTGCTGTTGTACAATGCACAAAAAATGCAGAGAGAGAGGAAGGAGTATGATTCTTCAGGTGAATAGTAATCTGACATAGTTTTCTTTATGAAATTTTGTCATTTCTTATTGAAATTCCTTCTGCCACTTCTGCAATAGAAGCTAATACTGCTAATAGATTGCAGCAAACACTATCATATTTCGTCAGCATGTCAGACCAGTCCTCCCGTTTGATTGCATGAATCCAATCTCCTCGCATTATTCTAGAAATTTCACGAGTATTTCTACTAGCTCCTATCGCAGAAGGAATTCTGATGAGAAATCAGAGAAATTACCAAATTTCAAAAATGAAAACTATATGTGAGTCACTATACTAGGTACTTACTTCCAAATCATAATGTACCAACCGGATTCCTTCGTCTCCTGCTCCATATTTTGTGCATTGTACAACAGAACAACAGCAATGTGATGATGGCATGCGCAAATTAATAAATTGCCGAAATCCACGATTCGTATGCCGGAATAATTGTGAAAAACTATTTCAATCACTTGTAAACAAATGAGAAGAGTGAGGTTGTATGTTTCAATGTTTCTCCTTCAGGGTCGGTCATCTGACAGATCTTGCATGCAACCCATACTGGAACTGCCATTACCTTTCAGATAGTTGTTTATTTGCCACATGATGTGATTTATTTGTACATAATAATATGGTATGTCGGATGTATAGGTAAAAAATACACCATAGATCGAAAAGCATGAATATAATCAATAAGTAACATAACGTCATATATTATCATAGCTAAAAGAGAAACGACAGATAATAGTTATTTATGTATTAAGGGAATTATGAGGGCCTTAATTACCGATGGCAAAGTTTGCGTCCCGAGGGCCTCTGGCCCGAGGGACAGCAATTGCCTGAGGTTATTGAGGCTCAGTAATTCCCGTGATACATAGATAATTTTATTTCTGACTGATTTCATTCATTAGATACCTTCCCGATTGGAAGTTAGACATGTTTTTCCGTATAGTTTCAATGTCATCAGAACGTCAGATGATGATCTTGACTACCGCGAATAGGAGATTCCTTATTGCTACGTTATTGCGTGGTTGTTGCTATGCATTTCTTATTTAATTTTAGCTAGAGGGAATTATAGCATCTATAACATCCCAAGGGAGTTATGACCCTCATTATAAATATCGTAACTATGACGATATAAGCTTATAATGTCACTGTCAGAAATAAGAGAGTTTATTGACAACCATATAATATGTATCGTTGTCATTACTAACGTCATTGGAAGTTGGGAAGTATCACATTACACACCTCTACTTCCCCCCCTCACTTCCCGCCCTCACTTATGTAATATTTTAGGTATGTTCAAAAAGAATCAGAGATTTATTAATTTTGATCGGAATATAATGGTTGTAAATAAAATAGTATACAAACCTAGGTATAGGAAGTTTCATTCCTGTCTCGAGATCATAGCTAACCTCAACGCTTGCGTCTCGAGTAACCAACTAATCTCACGACAGGAATGAATCTCTTCCCACCCCGGTGTGTAATATACTGTCAAGAAGTACAAATGCCTATGAATAAACATCACTCAAACTCTCGTTTATTCCAAGATCTTTGATCATAAATGAACTTTTCCAAATTGAAACATCCAGTACATTGTAGTTTCGATCAGGTGAGCGGAGTTCATGGACGTCAGTTCCATTAAAATTTGCAAAAAACCGCTTACCGTGCGATAATACCTAGGTAAGCAATATAGAAAGATAACGGCTATTCCCATTGCGGAAAATTGCGAACCTACCCGAGTCGATAAGGCATCATTATTATCAATACAAGTCATTAGTAACTAACAATTGAAAATGTTTGCCGTCTCTCCGACTTCAATCCTGCTGGCAACCCCATGCTAGACGTTATTGTAATGTAAGGACTGTTTTTTCCAAGTGTTGTTTTGCGTTATTTCATTTGGCAAGCCAATATGTTCTTTTTTCTTTGCTATCCTGCCATGTGGCAAGCATTTATCCACGATTTTTCCATTTAATCAATTAATGTAAAATTTTATGCAAAAACTTTCTTAACTGTTTATTTGGGGATGAATGTGGTTGGGTGGCGAAATAGTCAAAACCTCTCGTCAAAAAGCCAAGCTAGTAGCTAAGTTACGACCTATAAGAGGGTCAACATCTGAGATGGGACAATACTTTTACATTCAATACCTACTTCTGAGTATAATAATTAGATAGGTACCGTTATGAATTTGATTTCTTGTTGAGAACATCTTCCGTGAATTATTTTACACCAGTGATAACATTTTGTTGTAGCAGTACCTTCATTGTACTGTTGAATTTTCCTTTGAAAATAAATTGTTCAATTGATATCTGCCGCTTATTATAGAGAACAGTTGCATCAAATGATAGATAATCCTGGTATTCGGAAGTGTTTTGATATGGAATTTTTATTCTTGTATACCTATATTGTGATCGTGAACACTTGAATTTGTTTCTAAGCTCTTGAAAATTACTCCTAGCAGAGATGACATACATATATGAAACTTGGTTCATCTATGTGATATATAGGTAATAATTTACATGTCGAAATTTCTGAGGTAGCCTGTTAACAGTTTCCCTCGTATGAATGAATCACCAGAAATCTTCTGTTTGCTTGGTAAACAACAGGGAAACCTGCAATAGCCTATTGTTTCCTAAGATTCCACAGATTATTTTGAAATTCAGACACGACCAACAGTCTTTGTAAACTAATATTTATTCAGATCACACAAACGGTTTGACTAATAAAATAGTATATATATTATGTATAAATTATCTATGGCGAAACAAGACAAATATACTTTTGTTATTCTCGATGAGACTAAATTGGAGAATGGCCAAATGAAAAATTCGCTTTCAAAATGTTTTCGACTGCCTTGCGACTTGTGACTGTGCTAGACTTTCCCATAACCATAACATTAGTTCGAAAAGACCTTGACGAAATTTGTGTTGGCTTGGCCGCGGCCGCAACAAGTAGGCTTAGGTCGAATGCATCAACAGAACAATTCTGCTTTGCATTGTTGCCAACATTTCAATCGGTTTGAACAGATTATAAGAAAAAAGAAACAAAAAAAAATATGGACACATATACCTAGTGACACCAACAATATTTTCACTTCACCATGCACTAGAGGTCAAATTATTTCCGGAAATATTTTCGAGCTCATTGATATTTTGAAAATCATTACGAGTCGAAGTTGAGGGATGGAGGAGAGAAATAAAGGTATATAGAAGATATTTAAATTTTTTACTTATCTTCGGACTTTTCGGGAACGAATCTACTCCTGTTTACAACATAATAATAGTTATTTATTATACAAGGGAAAAAAGTAGTAGATTTTAGCTCCAGGTTGTGTTGTCTCCCGACGCGTAGCGGAGGGAGACAAAAAACCGTGAGCTAAAACCTAATATTTTTCCCGTGTATAATACACTATTTTTTTCTGTGACAGAAGGAAGGACTAATCAATATTGAGAAGATATTACATTATTTCGAAATCTGAAAATTATCGACGTGAAATTTCAAGTTTTTAACAGTAGAGACACCTGCGTTTTATGGGCATCTTTATCATTCTTTTGAAGTAATCAAATATCTGATGTCACTTCTGTCAGTTCAATTCTGTGATTTGATTTTAAAAAATTGCGAATTCAGTAGTTGTTTAGTAATATACGAAACCGCGAAGTCGAATGGAAGATAGAAGGACTTGCAGTTCTTTCTCGGAGACGGTATTATTGACTCATTTCTCGGAACTATAGCACAACAAAAGCCATTAACAGAGTATATATATATATATGTGATATATATCCGGGAAAAAAGTACTCACTTTTTTCCCACGGTAAAAAAGTAATTTATGAAAAGTGACATTTTATAACCTGCCAACAGAGATGAAATGCCAAACTTTTTTCCCGTCACAGAAAAAATGGATTTTTTGTACGGCAAATTCGTATTTGTTCAGTTCTCAGTGACAATTGGTGACGTTGGCAATCAAATGAGTCACATGATGTTTTCATTGATTAATCTTGAATATACCATTTTCATTTTCACATTTCAGTAGTGGATACCATATTCTATCTATATCAACAGGAAGCAATGAAAGCATCCTGTAACTCATTTGTTTGCTAACATCACCAATTGTCACTGGGAACTGAAAAGTGTCAGGACAAATAATACGAATTTGCATTCAAAAAAATCCATTTCTATGTTGAAAACGGGAGCAGATTCGTTTCCGAAACGTCCAAAGATAAGTGAAAATTCGATATTTTTCTATATACCTTTTTCTCATTTCCAAATCTTTTTCAACATACAAATTGTCACTGACAAGCTAGTGAATTTTTCTAATAGGCTCTCTGATAGGAAAATTCTTTAAACCCAGTGACATTTCGGGGCAAATCATTTGATTTGTTCTAACTACACGTATATTGAAATAGTATTCATATTTGTATTTTATACAGACGAGGAGAGAGGATCTCAAAACAAATCTGGATAATGAATGTACCACCCCCTCGATTAACCTACAGACAGTATTTGTCTTTCCTTATTTATATCAGGTATTCCCAATAATTCATGAGTACATGGTACATTAGTCACGATAGCAGTTCTTTTCTTTAAAATATTCTAACGATAATTTTATTTTCAGAAACTCATTCCCAACCAAGGGGTGAATAGGACGATGGGAGACAGTGATCCTGTTGAATGAATTGACAATTAATCGCAGAATATCCCATCAGATAAGTATATCATGAACAATTAACTTTGTATATTATGATATAACACAATCATGTTCCGAAATATGTTGTAAAAAATACTTTCACAGACTTCTTGGTTCTCAGGACAATTTCGCAAGTGCGGCAACGCTGCAAATTATCACCATGGGCCCGCTCAAGGGGGGCCAAGTGCGGGACGCGGCCGGCGGAAGTTCATGGACCCCGAAATGCAATTCGGCCGTCTGCTAGGAACGCATGGGTGCACTTTCGCCGCGGACTATGCAACTCTTCACCTCCCTTCCCCCCGCCCCGCGCACCCCCCTGGCCCCCCCGCTCGTCCCCCGGCCCCCTTCCTGGTTGCCGAAATCGCATCGAGAAGGCGCTGCCCCCCCGCTCTGCCCCTCCCACACACTTGCACGCACAAGACTTTGCTGCAAGTCGCATTTGCTAGAACGAGTATGAGGTGCAGTGGCGTTACTCAGGATGTCAATGAGAATTTGTCAGACAGATGTATTTGCTATCAACCCTTTCAAGTTAATCCGGTACACCGTATTTTGTGCCTAATTTTCGAAAATGAAGGTTTATCGAACCTCTCCACAGGTAACTAATCCTTCAGGTTGGGAAAATAGGATATATAAAAGTTTTTCAAGCCAAGGTGGTAACTACGTACCTCACTTGTTATACGACGCTATACATAATAGAGTATACTACGGCCTTGCCAAAAATGCTATCTCGGAAACTAAGCGAGATAGAGGTATAGTTATTATGGAGAAAATGATCCCCATAGATTTTTGAGCAACTTTGGTTTTTGTGTGTGGTCTGTCTGTGTCTGTCTGTACTCTGTGGTAATCATAAATCGATATATCTGCGAAACCCTTTGACATATCGACTTGAAATTGCGCCATCTTATCGTACTCAAAACAATATTATGTCATTAAAACATGAAGGAAATCGGAAAACTCTAAGATGGTTTTTCCGGGTTTTTTCGATTTTTCACCGGAAGTTTCTTGTGACCACTCTACAAATCGCAAAAGTGGTCCGATCGATTTCATTTTTCGTGAAAAAAAAACTCTATCAGGGAGAGACGAAGCCTATTGAAATTGAACAGGGTCGATGAAAAAAAAAATTTGAACGATCCATAGGGTACCATGAAAATATATTGAAAAACAAAAGATTACCGATAGATGAAGATCATCGACTTCCACGGAACCATGAAATATTTTTTCCTTTTGTTGATTGGAAGATGGAACAAAAGTATTGAAAATTTTATTCTCAGATGATTCCAAATATCTCGAAAACAACTGGAAATATCTGAAAATGTTATGGATCGAAATTATTCCTTTTGATAGAATCTACAAAAAATCCTCATAACATTTTTCTCTGAATTCAATAGTTCGGGAGATACGATGAAAAAACTAAAAAATTTACAAGTTCCTAGATAATCACTTGCCAATAGAAAACGAAACAAAAAACAAAAGAAAGTAAAAAAAGCACACTCGACTTTCTTGATTTTTTTCCCATAAACTACTTACCTAGCTCACTCGACTGTCTTTATTTTTCGCCAATAAACTAGGTACATACCTAGCTCACTCGACTGTCTTAATTTCTTGTTCATAAACTACGTACCTAGCTCACTCGACTGTCTTGATTTCTCACAAAGAAGAAATATGTTGGCAAAGTTTTAACTTTCTTTTGTTTTTGTTTTTTTGTTTTTCAGTCCCTATTGGCAGTCGAGTGGGCTAGGTACGTAGTTTGTGTGGAAAAACCAAGACAGTCGAGTGGGCTAAGTACGTAGTTTGTGGGAAAAATCTCCAGTTCTCTGAACTTTCATAGCGTCGTATACACATCTTTGGTGCCCAATGATATGATGATTTCAATATAAAAATATGCTCATGATATGGTGCCATGGCCTCTACTTCCATCTTACATGAGCAATGATAAAATATCATCTGCTTTTATAGCGTCGTATAAATTATCTGACCCCTATACCAATCTGATACCTAATGAAAACTACATCTATACTACTCTGATACCTTTCAAAAACTACGTACCTCACTTGTTCTTCTGCGATCCATATAGCGGAAACATTCAAACATCGTATATTGCACATTGTGTATCATTCCGCAGTAAAGCCATTCTTCCATAGACGTAAAAAACACTTTTCTGTTTCATTCTCTGACCCCTATACCAATCTGATACCTAATGAAAACTACATCTATACTACTCTGATACCTTTCAAAAACTACGTACCTCACTTGTTCTTCTGCGATCCATATAGCGGAAACATTCAAACATCGTATATTGCACAATGTGTATCATTCCGCAGTAAAGCCATTCTTCCATAGACGTAAAAAACACTTTTCCGTTTCATTCGGTTTGAATTGGTGTAGATACGCTTTGAATCATCTCCGCTCTTCGTTAGTAATTTCTGTGAAGAAGAAATTCACTTCTTCGCATTTCCTGTTCCCCCATAGTCCTTGGTCTTATATATCTCTAATTATCCTCTCTGTCCTAGTGGTTGATCCATTGTCGATATCTCAGCTTTGTTGATAAAACACTGTTATATCGTCGCTTCCGTTACCAAAATGCGTTACTGAAAAAATTCCGAAATTCAGTTTAGTTCATATTCCGACATGTTTTAGTATTGTTCATGTTGTCACCAATAGACGAAGCTGGATGTATTATATTTCCAACATACCTCCGAAGTCTGGTTTCGGCGTATATCTCAATTCAGAATGCAATATTTTGTCACCAGGAGGAGCAAATTAAGATGAGCTCATAAGTCATTGAACCTTTTTGTTCATTCCTATAGGCGTAACCGGATATTTTGCCAGATTTTGTTTCTTTGAGCTAATCAAATCCAATGTGGACCAACATCAGGTGACCGAGAAGTGAGGCTACCAGGTCCGGACACTTCAGTTATTGTTATTCTTGCGAATTCGATAATCCTGCTGCATCAATGAACGGTGAGTGAGCGCCATGTGTATTAGCTTGGACTGGAATGAGCTTTTCATGAATTCTTTGTATGATCACTATTGATCATATAATAATCATATACCAGATAGGTGAGATAGTATGAAATAATGACGTAGATGCAAGAGTATCAATGTCTCCGTTTCATTATGTATACGATTACTGATAAAATGGTTTCAGGACATCTGAACAGAGGCTCTAGGAATGAGTCCAAGCTCCACATGGAAAATTCGTCAGGAAGACAGACCAACGCCCTGTTGGCTTTGAACATGGTGGACCTTCTGACAGAGCACTGCCACTTATATAAAAACTCAGCACGATCGAGACTGTGGAGGATCCTGAATGCAGATGGTGCCTTGGGGATGAAGAGACTTCTACTTAAATCCTCACTAAATACCAGCAGTGATGGCAGCAAGGCAAGCAAGGATATCCATTTTGGGGGCAGTATCCTGAACCCAGAGGATGTTAAAGATATTTGGCCTAGGAAGGTGGTATCTCCTGGTCTCGAAATCATTACATTACATTACATTACATTACATTACATTACATTACATTACATTACATTACATTACATTACATTACATTACATTACATTACATTACATTACATTACATTACATTACATTACATTACATTACATTACATTACATTACATTACATTACATTACATTACATTACATTACATTACATTACATTACATTACATTACATTACATTACATTACATTACATTACATTACATTACATTACATTACATTACATTACATTACATTACATTACATTACATTACATTACATTACATTACATTACATTACATTACATTACATTACATTACATTACATTACATTACATTACATTACATTACATTACATTCTAGATACGAATCATTCCTGATTAACGGTTGTTTTTATAGTATCGACGAATATTTCAATCTATGAAATTCATTTCATATATCTTCATATACTTGTTGGTATTAGGAAAAGTTGCAGACTGAATATTTTGTGTACTGTAGTTCTGTTGTATTTTCATGTATCTGTATATAAATTGTGTGAATTTCTTGTTGTCTGATGTCATTTTTTATGATCGTGAAGGTATTGAAAAAACTGTTATTCATATTATTATGTATTACTGTGAAGTGGAAGGATGATTCTGAAAACTGTGTTTCAATACTAAGGCACGTCTTGAAAAAAACATTCATTGCTTGAAAATGTCTGCTTCCAGATCATTTCTAAAGATCTGTGAATTTCAAGTATCTATTCGTAATGATGAAATTCTTGAAGGAAGGAAAACATATTTTCAGAACTAATTCAAGAAGATCTGAATTGACAGAGGAACTTTGCTTCGGGTGCCTAAACACCATAGAAGCCGATATTTTTGCCAAATAGGAAACCGAATCTGTGCTTTTAGACCCAAAACCATACTACTAAAGTGACTCTTCTCAGGAGACCCGAGGTACCCCAGCCGGATACTCATCAATCTTCAACCTGTCTCTTGGATGGTATCCTCGTCACTTTTCAATTTTAAATCTCTTCTATCAGCCGCTCCTGACCAATTCTTCTTTTCTCCTTCTCCTCTGAAGTCGCGGCTGCTCGACAGATAGGGCATTTTGGACATCTTTGTTCTAATCACTCAGATACAACAGGTTCGTGAACGTATGTGTGCAAAGATGGGGCAATTTGTGAACATCTGCTTGTGTGGCTGCAGATTGATGTTCATACAATCTAATCCAAGTTGTGGGAACCTGTGACGAGGCATGAATGGCAGTGAGGTCATATGGTGTCGATAACGGAACATCTGGAAACAGGGTTACATCTCAGAGTTAACAGACTTAGCTATGTGCAGGCATCACCTTAGGGTTGAACCTTTCCCAATCAATACTTATAGAAGAAGAAAAAGGTTTGGCATGAAAGTGTATTCGGAGACATCTGTCAGACGGGCCTTAGAAAGAATTGAAGTGTTTATAGTAGGTACACCTATAATACATTAAGGGACTTTCATATTACCATGAAAAGAATGCCCATTCGTGGTGACCATAAAGGATTTTGACCAGTCCGAAAAAAATAATCTATATAAAGAGCATTTGAAAAAACACAAGTGCAACCATAACAATAATCAGTTTCGTTTGGCAGAGGCAGAAACACTCACGTACTTGTCTGATTCACCAAGATTGACACCATCAAAACCAAACAGATCCTAGAATGAAGTAGAAATTACCTGCAATCTTTCACATAGGTGCAGTCCAACATAACAACTAGGAAAAATAGGTATGATCCAGCAAACGGACTGTTGTCAGGATAACGAAACATCTGAACCATATCTGAACTCATATTATATTGATCATTCTAGAACACGTGATTTTGACATGGTTTCTTGAGGGGCACACAAACTATCTGTTAGGTTACCTTTGATGAGCATATTGCTCTGGCCGTCCCTGCCACATCCACAATATAATAACAGTTTCACCAAACAAAATTATGAAATTCTTTCTGGTTCCACTTCGGATTCCAAGGAAAACGATCCCACTAATTCTGGTTTCATATGACAAATCTTGACAAAATACAATGTTTGCCCCTCAGCAACTTGTCAAATGACGTAATTCTGGAATGATTAATTCTTGCTATTGTTAGGTAGACTAAGGTTTGATACATTTTGACGCACCAAATTCAGCCTACCATTCTTATGAACATTTCGCACATTATTCAACCACAATATGGACTCACTAACCTAACCTAAATCTATCAAAATTGCACAATAGTCACCCTCTCAAACAGAGAGGAACCAAATACACGAACCATTGCGATTCAGGGTGCCGGTGATCAGTCAGCCCACGGGCAGTGGGCAGTGGTTACTGGTTTTTGTCCAGCGCAACTCTGCGTGGCGTCGGAAACCGCAGAGTCGTGACTGAAAAGAATATGAATTCAACTCAATAAAGTAATAATAATAATAATAATACACTGCCTAATTTATCCTGGTGGAGTTTAGCAAGGCTACTTTTCCACTTCCACTACAAATTCAATTGAACGATGATTACCCTATTTCTCAAGGAAATACACTGCATGAGTTCGTCACTAGTATTACGATGAATCGATGTATTTCTTCAGATAATGTTTCTACTTTTTCTTGTTCATAATGATTATACTTGAAGATATTCATTTTCAAAACATTGCAGGAAATTGAAAATTGTTGAATTGTTGATTGACATTGTAGAATGTTGAGATAAAAATTGAAATTTCGAGAAAACATTAAAAATTTAGACATTCGAGTAGGAATTTTTATCAACTAAAAAAACTGAAATGCTGAAACACTTCTAGGTACGCTTCCATAGTTTCAGATACTTTCCAATCATTTTAATAAACAATGTTCCTGTTAGGTAAGTACGCCACTGAGGCTGCATAGCAGATTCCGTTGGACCGTTGCGATCTCTCTTTATTGAGGTTCACAGAATGTTTTATTATTGACGAATACCTACTCTGTCTAAAAAAGTTTATTTAATGGTACTTCATACCGAGCGTTTTGGCAAACGAACGTCCGAACGTGACGACGAAAGTTAAACATTTCTTTCCTTTCATAAAAGAATTCGTGCAGGCGTAAGTGTCAATTTATTTCTCGATTTCGTCCCAGCACCTCCACTTCTCGAAATTAACTACAGTAGTAGTCAAAGTAATGTGAATCTGAAATATGCCAAATAAAGTGAAGAAAATCACGGGGAAAACTGGAGACCTGTGATGAAACTTCAATGATTAATTAAAGAGAAAATGCGTATATAATTTATAACAAACTATGTTTTTCCACCACTAGCAATAGAACCTACCATTATTTACTCCTTTTGAAGTCGTAAAGTGTGTTTTTTTTACCACGGTAGTTTTCGGTTATAATTAACCCGAATTTACTATATACTGTCTGTATGTTAATCGAGGAGGTGGTACATTCATTATTCCAGATTTTTTGGGATTTTCTCTCCTCGTTTCTATAAAATAATAGTAGATTGTTTTATTAGGATCAAAAGTGACACTTTGTTTGACAAGCGAATTTTGCATTTGAGAGGCGGAGCGTTTAGCGAAGGCGAGCGAAAGCAAAATTTGCGAGTCGAACAAAATCACTTTTGATCCGAATGAAACATGCTATTTTTTCTGCAACCGAAACAAATAACTCAAATAAATATGTGAAGTTACCACCAATACCGTGCCATATGTATGCAATGCAACAAATATTGAAAAATAATCCGTGTGGTGAGAACATTCTACCGTTGTTTGAGACAAAAAACTATTGCTTGCCGTGATTATCCAAAAACAAGTTATCCATCCCGAGAATAACGAATGAAATACAGATCAAGCAAGTATTTGAATCTTGAAGGCTTCCCTGATCAAAACAAAAATACTTAACTGAGATGTTAATAATTCCAATACTAAACTATAATCAGGTGTATTTATATCTCCAGCATGGGTATGAAATGCCAAATCTGCTGAAATCGGGAACAAATCAGGAATGCCTCTCGACCCAAATAACCAACCGTCACAATGTTGTTTATTCTTGATGACGTCCAGTAGATCCTTTTCAGTTCCTAGGAGCTAAAGTTCAACTTTAGCTCCTAGGAACTAAAGTTCAACTTTAGCTCCTAGGAACTAAAATTCAACTTTAGCTCCTAGGAACTAAATATGTTGTCTAGCAACATACCTATTTTTGTGTCAGTAATAGAAACGTCAATTTAAGAGCTAATTTTGGTATCAAAAATATCAGAAAAAAATATGAATATTATTTCAATATACGTGTAGTATGGATAAATCAGATGATTTGCCCCTAAATGTCACTGCGTTTAAAGAATTTTCCCATCAGAGAGCCTAAAAGAAAAATTCACTAGCTTGTGACAATTTGTATTGAAAAAAGTTTGGAGAAGAGAAAAAAAGGTATATAGAAAAAATATCAAATTTTCACAAATCTTTGGACGTTTCGGGACCGATTCTGCTCCCGTTTTCAACATGAGAAAAGATTATTTCAATAGCGAAGTCGTATATGTCTTGAAGCTTTTCAGTTTTCATTGACAATTGGTGACGTTGGCAATCAAATGAGTTACAGGATGTTTTCATTAATTAATCTTGAATTTACCATTTTCATGTTCAGATTTTAGTAGTGAATACCATGTTCTGTCTGTTTTGATGCGATATTCACAAGAATGGCACTCGAATCTAGTAGGTATTTATCAACGACTTGTCATAATTATGCTGTACTTGATTTTAATTATGATTGAAAAGAAGTGCTTCCATAGTCACATAGATCCACATTTCAGTTTCACACAACTATAATAATTGAAATTTATTGCTAGTGGTGAAAAAATGTGATATACACATTGGTAGAAAAGAATATCATCATCATCACAGGACCTTATACCTATCGGCTAAAGCCTCGGGATATAATTTTGGTCCCTGGGTAATAATGATATTCTTTACTACTTTGGTGTATAACTACCTATTTTTCACTCACTTCTCTGGAACACCGTAGAAAAGTTGGCAATCTGGCTCTATTTTATAAATATTTTCATAGACAATGATCTTCTGAAATGTCAACAATTATTCCTCCCCTGGCAGTCCCCGCGAGATCAACCCATCGAGTTGAGGCTTCGCACCCCTTCGTGGTCACTCTGGAGACCTGCAGAACATCCCTTTCCAAAGACTCGTTCATCCAACGAACAGCGAGGCTCTGGAACACATTGCCAAGGGAGGTGTTCCCCGAGGCATATAATCTCCAGATATTTAAGAAGAACACCAATATTCCTATCTTATTTCCCTTCTCTGAGCACTACCGGATATCCATTTTCGTGGGAACCAGAACATAAAAAAAAACTCCTTATTATATTCACTCCTTTTCTAGCCTCCAAGTGCGTTTTCTCTACCAAGGTAGTTTTCGTCATTTTATGAACTACCTACTAGTTAATGAAGACATAGACACCTCTGATATAAATTAACCCGAATTCACAGTTCTGATGCGATATTTGCAGGATTGACACTCGAATCTGGTAGACATATCAATAACGACTTGTCATACTGTCATGGTCATGGGGACTAGATTTCAATTGGAATTGAAAAAAAGTGCTTTCATAGTGACAATAGGTCTATATTTCAGTTTCACAGAAAAATAATGATTGAAACATATTGGCTAGCGGTCAAAAAGTTTAATTTACACCTTTTGGTAGTGAAAAATATCATCAACACGGGACCTTATACCCCTGGCTGAAGCCTCGGGATATAATTTTGATTTCAGGGGTGATAATGTTATTCTTCACTACCTTGGTGTAGGTATTCAAACACCAAGGTAGTAAAAAAGAAATTCTTTTTTCGGAAATAAAGAAAAATAATCCGATTTAGGGGGTGGGTCCCATCAGACTTCCCGGATCCTCCCCATGGGCACGGTCTTCAATATTACTCAGGGATAGATTGATAGATAGATTTTTTCGGATTCAGATTGATAACATTTTCAGTTATAACATTATACGAAGTCAAAAAAAGAACATGCCTAACAATCTGAGGCCACCTAAGCTGAGCTTGTATTGTGGAACTTCAGGCTGCGAAAGTCATGAGTATAGTACTTATGTGTATATATTTATATACACTTTATGACAGACACATGATCAAATTGAGATGATAGAACATAAATGTTTCGTTTGGGACTACTTATACATTTATCAATTATACCTATACTAATACAATATATAGAATGAATCCTAATTATATTACAATGAGTGAGTGAGAGAAAGAAAGAGAGGCGTAGAGGAAGAGATAGAGATAAATATTTTCTCATTCGAAAATATTCTTCAACTGATCATAATGATATTGCAATAAATAACTTCATTTCTGATTTCAGTTTTTTATGTGTCTTGATATTCTTTATAAAGACAGGTAACTGATTATTATACAATTTAGTGAGGGTTGCTGGGCTGTGTGCACGTGAATATATACCAAAGGAGGCACGAAATACAAATCTTCCCTTCTTTGGTATTCAATTTAGGACAGAAATAAGTGACAAATTTTTGATTATGACTCCTACATCATAGAATATTCATAGCCTGGGTTGAAGCCAAGCGCGTATTATGTGGATGTGAAATTGTTTCCTTACTCTTAATTTACCGGATTCTTGATATAATTCTTCAGTGGGATATTGTAGCATTTGAAATTGCTACAAAATAATTTTTAGTATCGTTTGCATGAAAATTCAAGCGAATGTGCTTTAGTGTAACATTTGGAGTTGCAAAGAATCATTTTCATTTTTTTGTTTCATACATTACCATTTTGTAAATATTAACCTTTCAGATCTAGACAAGAAGTCATACTTACAGAGAACATTCAGTCTGATACTTGGTAAATAATCCTGAAGTACTTGAATGTAACTTTTAATGAACCACTTTATCACACAGTTTTGAATAACAGCATAGAGAAATAATAACAGTCATGATTAGTAATGTCTTCTGAATTTCTATGTGCCGATGGGAGGTGATGATATAAGCTGCAGGAGTCTTTGATTTCTGGCGTTCTGATCCTGGAGGCCTAGAATTCGAAGAAATAGTTCAATGTTGTTGACCCTTCCGAGAGTAAACAAACGACTTACCAGTGTGTTCGCAGGTGTGATAGAGCCCATGTCGCTGGTTTATTTCAGGGATTATTCAAGGTGATTTTTCGATCTGAAATGGTATTTTCGGTGTTGGAAGAATTATTTTCTTTATTTTCTGGAATTTATTTTAGGGTTATAATATTCAATATTGTCATCCAAACGTCATTGTCCAGTATGTCACTCATCTTCTGTGAGTAGGACTTAAGCACAATCTTACAATGTTGTGACATAGTACTACCGAAGAAAAAGAAGACTCTTCTTTTTCTTTTCTTTCTTCGGTACTTCTTCTGTTAGTTTGGACCTAGTAATTTTTGTGTTTTTCTTCTGACCAATGAAATAATAGGATTTCATATTTGGCGCTGAATTTTGGCAGGAAGCACTCCTTTAGATAAGATAAGTTTAGATAGGGAATTTTAGGAGGAGATTTCCGCTAGCTATCTCGAGGCTTTTTCTCGGCGACCGTCATGGTGTGCACTTGAGCCAGTTTGAGCATTTTTTCTTTTCTCGGTATAATCCGTAGAAACCCTTCGGGGGATTTGAAATTTTTTTGAAATTGTTCAAAAACATCAGTGATTCTGGCCATGGACCTGTGTAGGATTTGTTCCCACTTTTCGGAGACTGTCTGATGTCCCCAGGAAGCCCTGCAGCCAGCTTTTTTCAGCGTATGAAGACTCCAAACTAATAGTTCTTCAAGTCCTTCCTCCCTTCTCAGAAGGGTGTTAGGGTATGGCTTAGCTGCCTTCGGTTTCTAGTAGCGAACAGCTGAGGGGATAATCTCTCGACCTTGGTCATGATTCCCAAGAGGACCAGGTCGCTCATTTTATCCTGACCAGAGTTGACAGGTGGCCCAGATCAAGCCCAGTAGTAACCGGTCAAGCTGACCGGCTGAGCCACACCACTGAGCCCTACTGTGGACTGTGGAGGTCCATCAACTTCTTTTTGTTCCTGTCTTCGTGCCTGTCTTCGTCTTCATCTTCATGAGCATGCCTACTCACCATAGTGGACCTTGGATAGGGGTGATTAGACCATTGGAGAGGACCCTCCAATAGACCAGGTTTTTTTATTCCATCATTTTTTAAAATCTGAATTTAATATTTCAACATTTTGATCATAACCATATTTAACATATCTGAAGCTCTTGTGAAGCTCTCCCATAGTACTATGTGACAGCGGTTTCAGGTTTTTTACAGATTATTGTTTAATCAATTTTTTTGAGATTTATAGATCCCATTTTATAGTTGGAATATGATGATTGCTATACCTAAACGCTAGTCATATAAAGAGGTGGTAATTGTCATGGTGTAGGTTGATAAGTTTTGATTTTGTACAATAATTTTGAATTCCCCTAGAAACAATCATTTCATGGTTATGACAATTTATGGTTATGATATTTTTCGGTCATATTACTTTAAGATATTTCATGATAACATATGCTACATATTCTGACACTCATTTGGTCTCTACACTGGTCTTCATAAACCCTGTCTGTTATGGTGATAATAAATAGGTCTGAAATTTGATATGGTTTTATTCATCTATTTGTGTTGACACTGCCATTTAAGAAGATTTTTTTCATATTTCTATTTCAGGATTAAGTTTTGGAAAATACTGTAAGTATCCAATTAATTGGTTTTCTCAATTATCCAAGTATCAGTAATTGTTTTATAAATTGAGTGGCGCCCTCTGAACTTGAAATTTAACTATCTGCAATCACAACGAATCCACTTATCTGTTCTCTGGCGAAGAGCTGCCGTTCGCAAATGTGTCTTATATTTTTATGCAATTCTGGTTTATTTCAATAAATATAAAAAAGTAGGCCACAATATCTGCGATTTTTTTTCAACATTATTTTGATTAAGGTATTCTGAATCATATCCAAGTTGTGCAGAGATGATATACATGTAGATTGGTGGACCTTGAAAGATTTTTTGTTGGGTTGGTCTCTTTTTGTTGACGTAACTATAAACTACGTTCCATCTACGTTAAGGCTCAATGAATTAATATTCAGCCAGATTCCTGTTTCTACCATTTCATATACCTCATTCCATGTTTTTCCAACAAATACTGCAGCTGTATCATCTGTATAAGATATTAGTTCACCATTGAAATTTATATCGAAAATATCATTAACGTATAGTAAGAACAATATAATATAGGACCCATAACTGTCCCTTGCGGTACACTCATTGTTATATGCAGTGGATTACTAATTGAATTGTTAATTATTACCTTTTGCGATAAATTATTTTCAAAAGTATTCATGATTTCCATTTTATGTGAACACTATGTTGAAGTTCAGTTATATCTATATATAAATTGTTTGAATATGAATTTTTTGAAAGAATTTCTCAATCAGAAAAACTTTGTAAAAATCTAGAGGAGCTGCCCCCTCTTTGCACTGGCGAAGATTATCTGAGATATTATAATATGAATCATTCACTATTGTATGAGTAAATCAGATTCTACGAATCGTTGTCATTCAGAAAAGAGTTGTGAGATCATTATATCTCGTTAATAGTATATTACGTGATATGTGTTGTAAGAAGCATATTACGCACGAATGGAAAATTTACGCACTGAGCCGCGGAGCGCATTCTTCTTTTCGTTGGCACTTAAGTCTATCGTAAAACAACATACACTATGCTGAACGTATTCAGTTGCTAGTTCTTTTACATTGAGATACTTAGAGCGCTTGGGAGGTAATGATGCAGAGTAGAGAGATATCTCAGGACTAGGAAGAGTCAGCTTTGCTCCAGGTTTCTGAAGAGTTAATGCCTTAAAACAGGCACCGGTGGAGCTGCTGTATATTTCTATAACTCGATAGGCAGAGATTGCAAATTTTTGTTTCCGTTTCTCAACCAGAGATTCCTTGAAAGATATACTGGAATTTTGAAAGATCCTAGTTAACTTCAACAAGTCCAAACTTGCGCAATGTATTTTTGATCAAGTTAAACCCATTCTCAAGGTAGGACAATCCTTTCTCGCTTTCTCTTCCTCTTTCTATCTCATCTTCTTATTTTCGCTAATGGAATAGAGATAATGGTATCGGGATGATATAGGTATCGTGTATAGGCCAGAGCTGCATCAAAATGGAAGAACCAACAACTAATTTGATGCAAAAACGAGACAGCTCCGGAGCTGCCTCTTTCTTGCTCCGAGTCTACCTTTCAAGCAGAGCCAGGAGTCAGGAATGTTTTCCCGTAGTTTCCATGTCATCGCAACGTCAGATGATGACCTTGGCTACCGCGAATAGAGGAGGTATCTTTTTGTCACTGGTTTCCATAATGAAATTCAAAATCGTGTAAGAGTGGAGCTGTCTCAGTTTTGCGCCGGAGCCTTCAATTGCATTGAGGAGTCTTGACACAATGGCGTGGTCCGAATTGGGACAATGAAGATCCAAGTGGAAGCCGACAGATCTATATTGAAACAACATCCTGTTTCAAGATGCACCCATACAAGAAAACATTAAAAATACCCACCTTCCACGGAGAAACGGCTTTCCACAAAAAAAGACAAAATAGGCAGTTTTGCATCTTGGCAGATCAGAACCGAAAATGCCTGACATTCATTCATGATGGCGTCTATCAATTTGAATAAGAAGGCGGATGACTCTACCATAAATTCAAGGATGGCCAGAAACAGAACGAAATCTTGACTAAGCCTACTTAAACAACTGTTTCTATGCATGGCCCTTGATTACAAACCTATCACAATTTGGCACATGTTTTGTATTTGACCAATTGAATGAGAGCTTCGTATGGATGCAATGGTTGTTCCTAGTTTCTGAATCATAAGTGATACTTTTTGAATCACAAGTTATTCTGTGTGAATTACATTTCCCTATTCTGAATTACGAGTTACACTTTCTGAATTACATTTTACTAATCTGAATTACATCTTATACTTTCTGAATTACAATTGAAATAGGTGTAGTCATTCTCAATAATGGCACTCGAATCTAGTAGGTATTTATCATCAACGACTTGTCATATGCTGTCAAATTATGGCTACTAGATTTTAATGGAAATTGAAGAGAAGTGCTTTTATAGTGACAATAGGTTTATATTTCAGTTTCACAGAACCAGAATGTTTGAAATGTATTGCTAGTGGTGGAAAAAAAATACACCTTGGTGTATAAATAACTTTTATTTATAGACACAAAGAGATGAGATCCCAGAAATCTATATAAATGATTAATATCTTCAATCTTTCCCCTCGTATTGTACTGCATGTATAACTGTCTAGTGTCCCCCCTATACAAAACAAGACGCGCGTTTACTAATGTTGATGTGGCTTGATTTATGAGGGAACTAATAATTGGGATGATTTGGGGGTTGATTATAGGGTTAGTTTTCGACGGTCACACCTTTAAACCCCTGAGGTTAGACCCTTATTAGAACAGGCAAGTTTTGAGCTTTAATAGTAGTTCCTCAATCCACATGAACCGGCTAAGCGCATGTTAATTGGTCATTTGAAAACTTTATTGTGTGTTTGAAGCAGAAGTCAAATCATGACCTTGAAATGGATTTGGCAGATCCGGTCAGTGGGCCGTTTTTTATTATGAATCAGGTTCCTATGAATGGTAATAGTTATTCATTGTATAATGTGTTTTAGATAGCATTTTATTGACGCAGATAATATTCTCAAACGGAAAAATGTTTCTAAAATAGGCATGCGGTAATAGTTATTTATACACAAAGGTAGTAAAGAACATCATTATTACCCAGGGACCAGGGACCAAAATTATATCCACTAGCAATATAAAGTATATTTATGGTATATTTTAATTATTATGAAAGCACTTATTTTCGATTCTGATTAATATCTAGTAACCATGACCATGACAGCATATGACAAGTCGTTATTGATGAATACCTACTAGGTTGTAGATTCGACTGCCATTCCTGCAAAACTCGCATAAGAACTGGTATTACAGGAGAGGAGAGACAGAAACTATTGAGACGTACTATAGGTCATGCTAGGGTTTCACGAGACTCTCGAAATTCGAGATTTCTCGTCTCGTCTCGTCTCGTCTCGTCTCGATTTCGAGACGAGATCGAGACGAGACTGACTTTTTTTTTCGAGACGAGATCGAGAAAAGCACTTCGAGATTTTTCGAGAACGAGAAATTATTTCGAGATTTCTCGATCTCGAAAAAATATATGTACTGCAATAACTCACAGCTCTGAATACTCAAGAAATGAGAAAATAAAAAACTTTGCGAAAAAATAATTTTAATTCATTTCAGACATAATAACAGAAGATAACGAAAAAATAACAAAGATAACAGAGTAAATGAAAAGGACAAAGGTAGAAATGAATATCTTCATATTCTTAAAGAAATTTGAAGTCTTAAACTATTAAAAACTACCGAATACGAAAATCATATTCGAAGACTCAAAAATTAACAAAACATAAGAAAATAAATGAACAATAAACAAAGTTTTTCAACAGAGAACAAAATTGTTGTTTACACACTTGTAAATAAAAATCGTCGGTATTGTCATCAACATCATAGTCAGTAAGGGGCTGAGATGTTGAAGGAATATCGTAATTGGAAGTAACATAATAATAAACTTCTTCTCTAAAGTTTTCGAATTTAGATATTGCTTGTTGCTTCAAATCCCTTCCCCAATTCGTAATAATTATTAATAATGCTCAATATTTTTTTTTCTCGAGATACGACTGTTTCGATTATAAAAAATGAGTTTGTTGCTGTTGCTGTTTATGTTACATTCTTCACGAACGAAGAAACAATTTTAAACTCCCACCTTTCGTACCTAGATAAATTTAAAAGTATGGATAAAAGATTAGGTACATTGAAACATCAAGGATTCGTTTAATTTTTATTTTTTGTAACAATATTCTGTATTTTTGTGCTGATACTCGGCTGTTTTTTCTATACGTGGCTTTTAGTTCATAGCATATAGCCTCTGTATTTTGACGTAATTTTTTTATAGACAAAATTCAATACCCTGTATTTTGGTGCAGCCTTATAACCTATACATAGCATTTTTTAATAACGTTCAGTTTTTGTTTTCGAGAGTCTCGAATCGAGATCGAGAAATTGTCTACGAGAAAAACATCGAGACGAGAGTTTGTTTATTTCTCGTCTCGATGATCGAGGCGAGACGAGAAAGTGCCTTCGAGACGAGATTTCTCGTCTCGATGAAACCCTAGGTCATGCATTTTCATCGATTTATTATTAGTTGCCACTTGTGAATAGGTACTTGTCATTGAGTTTAATTCCGATGAGTCAAATGTATTATTATTAGATCTTTGGTAATAATAATATATTATTTTGATTATTGTGATGACGTGATCTGTTCAAGACTGCATGCATAGCTTCTTGTTGAACATGAGGGCGAGAAAAAAAGTTTCATAAGTGCCTTCTGATGCCCATCTGAATCTATCACCACCAAAAAAAAAACAGAGACCTATCACCTAAGATTTACTCGATGTATCTCAAAAATTCTAGAATTGTTCTATCCGTCATTCGGTTGCCCCCTTACGAGCAACCCTCAGAAGTCTTCGAAAGACTTGTGCTAGCATCTTGAATCCAACTATTATAAATCATGGTCTTGGGATACAGTGAAACTTGAAATAGAATCATCTGATTGTTTGTTCAATTAATTTTATAGAGGATGGTTGTGTCCTGACCACATTCAGGGTGAGAACGATACAAAATATAGGCTTTCAATTGGTCGAAAATGTTAGGTGTGAAATTTTCTCGTAAATTCGTCAGGTATCACAATTCAGTGACAAATGACTCAGAGGATGTTTTCATCATATAATCTTGAATCCACCGTTTTTATGATTTGAGTACTGAATGTTATGTTCTATCTATATCAACTGAACAGGAAGTAATGCTATTGTTTCCGTTCAGAAGAATGCAAGCGGATTACTTGATTTTTCTCTTTTGGTAGTCTATTTTTCCAATAATTTCAATATTATCACACTCTGCCATATGTTCAGCTGATGGTTTCGATTTGTCGATATGTCTTTTGTTTATATAAATCATGAAAATCATCCATATCTTAAAGTGGTCCAAAGTAATTTCAAGAGAAAAACAATGGAAATCTCAAAGTCGGTCGACCACACTTTATAAAACAATTTCAAAAATTACATTACACCTCTTAAAACAATAATGTGACAATACAAATAGAGGAGAGTGAGAAACTTATTAAAAGCATACCAAAGCATGAAGCTATTGAGTAGCATTATGGATAGAATCAAAATGAGGGCAACTCAAGTCGTCAACGTGCTATCAGAGTCATGCACATGTGGTTCTTTTTTAAATTTGGTAAAGAGCCAGAAAAAACTGGCTCTGATAGGATTAAACATCTTATCTTAGATGTTTTTTTTATTACAAACTACATAATAAGATCAAGGAAGTGTTGAAAAGGAATATTCTCACATAAATTATGAACATACAAAAATGGATATATATTTATATGAAGCAATACATTGAGAATCCGCATTCTCTATGTGATGAGAATATCTACTCTTTTTCAGTTTATTCAATAGAAAACAACTACTTTCATACCCAATCAGGGGGTTCAAACTTGAACGATGGAAACTTGTGATTTTCATAGACCTCTAATCGCAGATTCGTGAGTCTCAATTCAGAATTTTTTTCCACGCCCCGTATGATGAATGTTAATTTATCATACACCCAAAAGCAAGATTAAGGAAGCCATATCAATCATCAATGAGTGATGGAACATGGAAATGGAAATATTTCAGACGAATTGAAAGATGAACAAGACTTTGACACTTGAACACAAGACAATAAGAATTGAATGACATAACAAAAATGACACAATAGAACAGTAACACCAGAAAATAAACGAAATAGTTATTGAGAAGAAAGAAAGTATGAAAAGAAAAAAAGAAGAGGATGAGAACGGAAAAAGAAGAAGAAAAAGAAGAAGAATGAAGTTCAAGGAAGAAACCAGAAGAAGCAAAAGAAGAAGAGAGGGGGAATTGTCAATACTACAAAACACAGAGGCGGAGAATCGACTGAAAAAAGGTTGGGACAAGACCAATAAATCAAGAAAATTGTAAAGTTCTGAAAATGTGATTGCGTTCAAAATTAGTTTGATCATTGAGACATGAAACGTTATGGTTGTTGATGCATTTCTGAATCTCCATGATTTCAAGGAGGTTTAACCTATAGGACCTTTATCGCAAATGTGAAGAATATTTGAATTTCTAGTGACGCCAAAAGAGTGATTGAAATCTATGATGTGATTAGCAAAAGAGGATGGAGAATTCGTATCGATAGCGGACAAAAATTTGTTAATAAGTCTGTTATGTTCAGAGAAACGAATATCAAAACTTCTTCCTGTTTGACCAATATAAGCAGCATTACAATCATTGCAACCATTTGCAACGCAATTTATGAACACCTGATTTTTCAATATGGGGGGTCCTATCCTTGGAATTAACAAAAATATGTTTGAGATTTGCAGTTGTTTTGAAAGAAATACGAATGTTCAAGTTCTTGAAAAGTTTGGCAATTTTGAGAGAATAATGTCCGAAAAAATTCAGAGATTTATATACAGGGGGAAATGGAGGTTGACTAGAGATGATATTGAATGTTAGTCTGAATTTGGTGTAAAATTTATAATAAATATTCATGACATGTTCTAAGGGATAATAATTGTTGTTGATTGCTATCTGTTTAATGATATTAATCTCTTCAGTAAATGCCTGATCAGAAAGAGGTAGTGAGAAAGCTCCGTGGAAAAAACTGTTGAAAGCTGAGTATTTATGAGAATGTGGGATGATTAGAATCAAAGGGAATTATTGAATCAGTTGCAGTAGGTTTCCTGTAAACCTCAAATTCAAATCTAGAAGTGGAAACATTTTTAGTGATAAGTAAATCGAGAAAAGGTGAAGTATGGTTGGTTTCAGCCTCTATAGTAAAATTAATATTTGGATGAAGAGAGTTGATATGACCAAGGAAATCCTAAACGTCCTGAAGGGAACCATCAAACAATAGCAAACAATCATCAACATACCTATAGTAAAACACTAGTTTAGAATTGAAAATTTGATTATTCCAGACCTGTTTTTTAAAATTATTCATGAAAATTTCAGCCAATAGTTCTTTCGTCCTCTCGGCTTCGATTGAGTTATAATTAATAATAATAATAATAATAATAATAATAATAATAATAATAATAATAATAATAATAATAATAATAATAATAATAATAATAATAATAATAATAATAATAATAATAATTAATAATAATAATGATGATAATAATAATAATAATAATAATAATAATAATAAGGAGGAGGAGAAACGGACTAAATATCGAGATCTTCTCTTCGATCTCCGCCGGCTCTATCCAGACCATTCTGTGGAATTGGTCATCCTGATTATCGGCTCCCTAGGAGGCACACGACACACGCTACTCTCGGAGATCCAGAAAATCCCAGCGTGCCGTGATAAGGCACACATCCTGGCTGGTGGTATGCAGAAGACCGTCATACTTGGATCATTGCGTCTACTCAGGGCACACGGTACTTGGTCCCAGTGATTACTCACCTCACAGGCTGTGAGGAGTAGTCACTGGATTTTATCCAGCACGACTCTGCGTGACGTCGGAGGCCGCAGGGTCGTGACTGGAATTACATGAACTTAAACGAATAATAATAATAATAATAATAATACGGGCTTTATTTTTAATATCCTCGGCGGAGTCCAGCAAAGCTGTTCTACTTAACCGATTACCATATTACATTAGAATTGAATAACAACCTACATAGTGAGCTTGAATATAAAACTAACTTATCTACTAAATATAAGTATAACATTATTATCTATTCTAAAATACGGTCTATTAGCGAAAGAAAAATAATTTTGTTGAATTTTTCAAGTGAAACATTGATTTATTCTTGAGCTCTTGTGGGAGAGCATTGTATATTTTGACTGCATTATAGGAGAAGCATCTCTCATATAAAGCTTTTCTATGCATAGGCATCACGAGAAGACCTGTATTTCGAGTGGAACGGTTATGAATTTCCGAAGTGAATGTTAATCGATGATGAATGTAAATAGGATTTTTTTCTTTTAATACTTTGTGAACCATGCAGGCAATATGCAATTTACGCCTATTGAACATATTAAGCCATCCCAATTCTCTTAGTTTATGAGAAATGTGGTCTCTGGTTCTTAGTGAGTAAATGAATCTGATACAGGAATTCTGAATCCTTTGAATTCTCGCTGATGAAACTGCATCCAAGCATGGACCATATACTAAATCAGCATAATTAGTATGACTCAATACTAGTGATTCACATAGTTGCTTTCTCAAGGGTACATTGATGAAAGACCTACTGCGATATAGATTCTTCGATGAAGAGTAACACTTTAACAATAGATTTAACCTGTGCCTTGAATCTCAGCTTACAATCAATAAGAATTCCTAGACTTTTCACTACATCACAGGGCTCTACTCTAGTAACAATTTCAATTTTCAAATCAGATTTCACCTCTACTGATTACCAAAACATATAGCTTGGGTCTTCTTTGGGTTAATCTTCAGCCCATGCTTATTAGAGTATGCAACTATGTTCTCCAAAGTTTGATTTATATCTAAACATGCAGTATTCAACTCATCAGCCAGGAAACTTTTATAAACTTGGGTGTCGTCAGCAAACTGATCAATTGTACAATTTACAGAATTCCTATTAAGGTCCATAGTATATATTAAAAATAGAAGAGGTCCGAGTATTGAGCCCTGCTGCGGTACACCTTTATCAACTAATCTAGAGCTGGACTGCACATTGTCATTTAACACATATTGGCTCCTATGAGAAAGATAGCTCCGTAATAGTTTGACTACCCTATTAGAAAAGCCATAATAGTTAATTTTAGCCAAAAGGAGTTCTCTGCCTAAAGTGTCAAACGCCTTACTATAGTCTAATAGAACTAGTGTTGTAATTTTCCCCTCATCTATTGCTCGTATGATATCATCCAACATTTTGGTCAATGCAGTAACTGTACTGTGAGTACTCCTAAAACCAGATTGTTTTTCTGGAAATAACTTATTGTTTGATAGAAACTGTACCATTTGCAAATATATCAATTTTTCCAAAACCTTGGACAATACAGATAGCTTACTTTTGGCAATGGAACTATACAAGCAATTGATTGAATTGAATTGATTTCATTGTATTTTCAGTTTTGAACATAGTACCCACTTGAAATCTATTTATTACGGACATGAACAGTACCTACTAGGTCGGCACTGAAACGCTGATACACAGTTGCGACAGTAAATTAGCACCTATACATGTTATTTTCGAAATTCAATCGATAAATATAGGGTATAATATTCTTCCGACGGAATATTCTCAGATATTATGAAGAGAATGAAAATATATAGACAATATAGACAATTATGAAAATATGAAATTTCGGAATATATGAAATTTTATGCACTAGCGGACCGTAAAGTGCACTTTACCGCCCGGTTTTGCGGGCGTTAAGTTGCACTTTAACGCCCGCGGGCTCATTATGGCCCACGGGCCGTAAAGTGCACTTTACCGCCCACTGTTCTCAGTTTCCTTATATCCACATATCAATTCATGAATAAAGCATGATCATTTTCCTAGATTCTAATATATCCAGCGGTATATCATAAACTTCTTCTTCATCCGATTCCATAGTCTCGCTATATTATTATCACTAATTACTACTTTTCAGTCAAAGAATGAAAATTCAGCTTGTTATTGAATGTATTGATATAGACAACAACCATCAGCTTGTTTGACAACGTCAAAATTAGATAGGTATATATACTGGGAACGCATATTGTAAAATTCTGAAGAATGAATATCTTCTACAGATCAAAGAATTTTACTATTACGATAATTGCAATATTCGTACGATAATTTTTATAAGTGAATCATCCATGTACATTACGCTTCTCTTGATTACTGAATTTAAACGTAACAAATTAAATTCGGGGAAATATTAGTTTATCGAAAATCTATAGTCATTACTCTTGAGTCATAAAATAAACCACTAGTGCATAAAAATTTTTATGTATCACGTGCGTGAAATGCGTTTATGGCCTTCAGCGTGTAATGGCCCTCGGCTAGCGCCATCGGGCCATTATTCACGCCACAGGCCATAAACGCCTACTTTACGCCCTTGATACATAAACAACTATTAAGGTATTCCTAGTGTTTTTGAGAATATTATGGTGAGCATTTGCTTTTGGCGAGGGCAGAGGCACCGGGAGTATAAAAGACTTCAAAATGTTGAGGGATGTTCATATAATAGTTCAAATATGTGGTATGGTGTAAATGTACATTTCAGAATCAATTATTGAAAAATAAATAATCTTGATGCGAACTATTGTCATATGTCGCTCTATTTTATTTATATCATTTCAGATTTGGAAAAATCCTGTAAATCAGCACATAGTATTAAGAGTTTTAACTTGAAATTAGGCATACATACCGCATTTCAAGTCGGTACAACAATCCAAAATGCATATTTTTTTATATTCAGTAATCAGTAATGACCATGAATAAATTTCAAACGATAGGCAATCCTAACAAGAGAGCGATGCACTCCGAATAATTGATGAATTTTTGGGAAGGTGCGCCTACGATTCGAGTACAATGTACTTTGGCAGTCGATAAAAATAAATTTAATAAAAATAGCAGATGCTGCTTAGAGTGCATATAACACATTTTTGAAACGTACCTATTTAGAATTTTAAATTTAGTTTGCCAAACAATTTATTCATAGACCCGAGCGCAATGATAAAGAGTATACTGCACAGTCGAAAGTGAATGTTGTTTGATTTTTGTCAGCTTTGAAATTCCAAGAAACAGAGGCGTTCCTTAAATACAGGGTGATCAATTCTGAATGAAAATTGATAATATAGTAACGAGTATAGTAATCTCTATATAGAACTGGAGAAATAATATCAGTGTTTTAAATATTCAACGGGAATATCTGAAATTATCCAATATTGGTATTCACAGGAAGACATATACATATATCTCTTTTTTGTGGGTGGGCACTTCACTGTCTAGGTTCCTACATTTTTCTGAACGAACTTCCTAATCTATTTTCAATTGCATTGATATATCGTGTGTCCCAAATTCGATATTCACCATTGGGATCTCGGTTACTGTGAGAGATAGAGAATCGGTTGAGTTGTGAAAGTTTCAGCAAATTCAATCGTGATGCAGAATCTGTCGAGAAATCTTGACTGGCTTCAGTCATTTCTGAGTTATTCAAGGAAAACTGAAATTTTGTTATTTCGCTTTTCTTGAATATCGTCAGCATTAGGACGGTACTTTTTAGTGCTCCTTTAAATGGTTTCGTCAACTTTAAAAAAAAAAATAGGAAAGAGAGTAAAAAAATAAGTTGGAGGTCATATCTAACAAATCAGATTTTTTTCAACAAACACTGACAAAACTAAAGAATGTTGAAGTCGTTTTATCATACATTCAGTAAGTTTCGAGATAATCGAGAACATAATTAAAAAATTTCAGTTTTTCTTGAATAACTCAAAAATTACTGAAGCTAGTCTAGATTTCTTGACGGATACTGAATCAAGATTGAAATTGCTGCAACTTTCGTGATTCAACCGACTCCCTATCTGTCATAGTACACAGTAAAAAAAGGCAATTCGTCTCGTGGGTGATGCCTCGCTCACAAAGTCACTCACTTCTCTGGAACACCGTAGAAAAGTTGGTGATCTGGCTCTTTTTTATAGATATTCTCATGGCCGATGCTTTTCTGAATTATCAACAATTGTTCCTCCCTTCGCAGTCCCCGCGAGATTAATCGTCGAGTTGAGGCTTCGCACCTCTTCGTGGTAACTTTGGAGACCTGCAGAACATCTCTTTCCGAAGACTCGTTCATCCAACGAACAGCGAGGGTCTGGAACACATTGCCAAGGGAGGTGTTTCCCGAGGCATATAACTTTCTGAATTTATCGAGAAACAATTTTCTAATGAAATAAACTGATACCAATAATTTTTCAAAACATTTTTATTAAACACAAAATTATAATTTGGGATGACTGCCTAATACCGTGTATTGCCTCCTCTAGCAACTCTAAGAACTTCTAATCTACGAGGCATACTGGAAATTAAGTTGCTTATCGTTTCCATTGGTATACGATCCCATTCTTCCAATAATGCATCTGCATTTCTCCGAGACTTTCCGGAGACCTCTCGCGAGAACGTACCCTTCTCTCTAATTCATCCCGCAAATGTTCTATAGGATTCATATCGGGGCTTCTCGCCAGCCATTGTAATTTGGTGATACCAGATGCTTTTAAGAAGTTTCGCACTATTGCTGCGGTGTGTGGTCGGGCATTATCCTGCATCAATATAAAATTATTGCCCACTTACTCTGCATATGGTAAGACATACTGCTCTAAAATGTCAATGTAAATTTGGGCATTCATCGACTGTCTCACCGGAAAAACATGAAGGGGTGTCTTTCCATTCATTGAAATCCCTCCCCACACCATAACGGTCCCACCATCAAAACTTTCGCATTCTGTTATTAAATTTTGATTAAACCGTTCACTAGTTCTTCTCCACACTCTTTTTCTTCCATTGACCATGTTAAGGCAATACCTTGACTCATCCGTAAACAAGACATTCGACCATTCAGGAATATTCCACTGTCCATAATTTTCAACAAAAATTTCTTCTAGCAGCACGATGTTCGGGCAATAATTTGGGACTATTTGCAGGTCTCCTAGCTTTTAAATCAACTTCTTTTAGACGTCTACATACCGTCTGTTTACTTACTGCAACATCACGAATTTGGCAAAGATCTTGCTGCACATTTACCGCAGTATTTGATCGATTCCGTAAAATCCGCAATCTCAAGAAGCGATCATCTCTTGGAGAAGTTTTTCGGGGGCGACCAGAACCGACCCTCCGAGCGGTGCTTCCTGTTTGTTCGTACTTGCGGATTGCTCTACGAGCAGTTGCTTCATGAACTCCCACTGCATGAGCGGCGTAACGTTTACTACGCCCATCTTTTACTAACGTAACTAATCTTGCTACTTGTTCAGGATTTATTTGAGGCATTTTATGTAATTTTAGTCAATAAAACAAGACACTTAATTAATGACACTACGACAAAGGGTCAAACATGGAGGCAAACAACAAATCAGTTGCTATGGCAACGGCATTTGTTTTTTTTAAGACAATGTGATCGTACCAATTTTGAGTACTTTGATCCTTCAATAAATTCAATTTGTGGGATAAGCGTAAGGTATCAGCAAAAAAGCTGTAATTCGGAAAATTTTAGAGATAAATCAATGAATTAAAAAACAAAATGCTCGCAAAAGAAGCCTCTTTCGTATAGGGTTTAAGAACTTTGTATACCATTACTCAATTAACACACAGGGTGAGACAAGAATTAAGAATAAATTATGGTTCGAGTTATTCCACCACCATCAAGGAGGCTTTGAAAAAAAGTTTACCTCTAAATTTTTACTTGAAGACAAATGCATTACCTCTCAACAAATATAAT